>SJYT01015708.1:333240-432483 GCA_006410635.1 Cephalophus harveyi | reverse complement strand
AGCAGATGAATGGATAAGAAAGCTGTGGTACATATACACAATAGAGTATTACTCAGCCATTAAAAAGAATTCATTTGAATCAGTTCTAATGAAATGGATGAAACTGGAACCTATTATACAGAGTGAAGTAAGCCAGAAAGAAAAACACCGATACAGTATACTGACACATATATGTGGAATTTAGAAAGATGGCAATGATGACCCTGTATGCGAGACAGCAAAAGAGACACAGATGTATAGAACAGACTTTTGAACTCTGTGAGAGAGGGAGAGGGTGGGATGATTTGGGAGAATGGCACTGAAACATGTATACTATCATGTAAGAAATGAAGCACCAACCTATGCTCGATACAGGATACAGGATGCTTGGGGCTGGTGCAGGGGGATGATCCAGAGAGAGGATATGGGGTGGGATGTGGGAGGGGGATTCAGGATTGGGAGCTCATATACACCCTGGAGGTGGATTCATGTCAATGTATGGCAAAACCAATATGGTATTGTAAAGTAAAATAAAGTAAAAAAAAAAAAAAAAGTCTATTGCAAAAAAAAAATAAAATAAAAAAAATAAATAAATAATGCTAAAAAAAAAAAAAAAAAAGAGAGAGAGAGACAGGCAGAGGACAGGGAAGTGGGGGAGTTGTTCCAGGAGGGTCCCATGGGTCCTGCTGGGTTACACAAGTATGCTGAAAGCTGATACTTGCCACCTTGAGCTTGATGCAGCCTTCCCCATAGTCAAATGTCTCCATCTGGAAAGACAACAGTCTTTTGTCTAAAACAAGGAGACCCGGGGTATGACTAGGCCCCAGGAGAGGAGTCCGTGTGGACAAATTGTATGACTTGGCAGAAATGGAAGGCAAGAGGAGCTGAAGATGGAGATGGCAGGTCAGTTCTATGACTGAATTATTGATAACTTGGCTGCCTGTCCCAAGTGATTGCTTGAGACCCAGTGGACTGGAAGAAAGAGAAAGAGGCAATACGGAGAACCCAGATTCCTATTCCTAGGCCAGCACTTCCATTCTGCAGTTGCTGGCAGTGTTGGGTGCTATGATCCACAGCTGCCCTTCTCCAGAGAATTTCTCACAATGTAAGAGGTGCTGCCTCGTTCTGAGATGCTTGGTAGATTATACTCTTATCTCTGGGGTGAGGTTAGGCTTCAGCTTCTGAGCGAATGATAAGAGGAAAACCTCATGCTGGACCATTTTGTGATACATATCATGCTCCAGAACTCCCCAAAGGTTCAGGCTGATACTTGACTTCAGCTGAAACCTCTTTGCTGAGCTTATTTTTCTGTTTTATCCAACTTTCTTTACCCTCTTCAGGTTCCTTGCACAAGAATTTCCTTCCCAGGCTCTGCTCTGAGTGAATCTGATGCTTGTGAGATACACTGACCTACGAAGCACCTAAAGTGAAAGGAAAGTGAACGTGTTAGTGGCTCAGTCGTGTCAGACTCTTTGTGACCCCATGGACTGTAGCCCACTAGGTTCCTCTGTTCATGGGCTTCTCCAGGCAAGAATACTGGAGTGGGTTACCATTCCTTTCTCCAGGGGATTGTCCCTACTCAGTGATCAAACCTGGGTCTCCCGCATTGCAGGCAGATTCTTTATTGTCTGAGCCGCCAGGGAAGCCCACGAAGCACCTAAAAGTGAGAGTAAACCTGTTTTGAGGGAAGAAGAGATGCCAGACATGTGAGAAGATATCATTCACGATATGCTCAAAGGCATGTTGAGAGGGTCTGACCCCTTTCCCCCTTATATTACTCTTATACCTCCCCTTATATTACTCTTTAGTAGGCAACTAACCTCATTCATGGACATTTTATTATTTTTATTTTCTAAAAGGAAACAAATAGAAGATCTTTGCATAGGAATGGTAGATAAAGAGGGATGTTGTAGAGAGGGATTAAAAAAAAAACCTAAAAGTAGATATAAAAACATACAACTCAGGAAGAATGAACCAAAACCAAGAGGAAACCTTCCAGTAAACATTAGGCTGAACCATATGAAATTGTCAGTGTTAAAGCTTTTTGAGTCACAAAAATACAATTTCATATGGCTTGATTTGAACATTTCCCCCAATTCTTGCAGAAGTTACAGACAATATAATATCTCTTAGAGCTCAAAAAGAAATGGATGGTGGAAAGAAAAGACAATGAAAAGACATGGCATTTAAGTCAGCAGATCTTCTGAAGAAAAATGGAAGATAAAAACATTACAGAGATAAAACCCCCATTTAGAGCAAGAAAAATACAATGAAACAGAACAATGGCATGATGGCTTGAAGAAATTGCATTAAATCAATGGAAAAGCACAAAGATATAATCATGTGGTGATAGTTACTATTGTCTTTGATAGCACACTAAGTTGCTTCAGTCGTGTCCAACTCTTTGCGACCCCATGGACTGTAGCCCACCAGTCTCTATGTCCATGGGATTCTCCAGGCAAGAGTAGTGAAATGGGTTACCAAACCCTCCTCTGGGGGATCTTTCTGACCCAGGAATCGAACCCACGTCTCCAGTGGCTCCTGCATTGCGAGAGGATACTTTTACCTCTGAGTGATAGGGTTCTCCATAAATAAGCTCTGAGGTAGACAGTTACATACAGAAGATCTATTGGAATGTGTTCTCAGGGCAACATCTCTAAGGAAAAAAATAAAGAATTGGGCAAAGAGGAAGTTGACTTGTGATGTGATTGCAACTGAGGTCTAAGCAAATTCTGCACAGAGCTCTGAAGCCAGATGGCCTTCAAAGTTGTCCTGAATCAGAAAAAAAAAAAAGGATAAGCTCTGTTTTTCCTCATTATTCCAATCCCTCATGGGCCATAGGCCAGGTGAATCATTTTCTGTGGCTGAGGGTTTGTCTCAGTGAGGGATGTAGCTGTGAGCTCTCAGCAACTGTTCCATCCAGCAGCTGAGAAGTAGATGCCTTACCTAAAGAAGGGAGCTGGAGGAGCATAACAATATCCACCAGAATTTACCTCTTGCACTGCTCAGCTCCACTTGCTTCTCATAAGTTTCCCCTTTCTGGGCTTCTGGGAACAGTTTCTTCAGGATCTTCGTTGGTCTTGCTTCTAATGGGTGATACAATTAGGCTTGAACCACTGTAGAGTCCTTTCCTGCCCTAGACACTACTCAGAGTTGGCAGCCTCTGAGTCACCTGGTAAATGAACATGCAGTTTCCTAAATTAAAGGTATCTGCGTGTTATAGTCTTCCCAGGTGGCTCAGTGGTAAAGAATCTGCCTGCCAATGCAGGAAATGCAAGAGATGTGGGTTCGATCCCTGCGTCAAGAAGATCCCCTGGAGTAGGAATTGGCAGTTGACAGAGGTATTCTTGTCTGAAAAATTCCATGGAGAAAGGGGGCTGTGGGCTACAGTCCACAGGGTTACAAAGAGTCAGACACTACTGACCTCATGCATGCACGCAAATGTTGTACTCCTTTCTCACTTATGGACATTTTGTAATGTAATTTGTCCTATGTTTTTGAGACAGTCAGACATGCCCCAAATCCCTGGACCCTGAAAACATCACTGAATCTTAGGTGGGTTTATGTTTCTGTGGAAGGCATGCATCTTCCTAAGGCCTCCAATGTACTTGCCATTTCCTCTCATGCCAGTTGATAGAATGAATGTCTTTGGTGTCCTGCCAGTTATCCGATCTCATCTCTTATTGGTCTGCTTGGTAGGAGGGGAGGTGGGGTAGATCCACAGAGGGGTAAGTGTTATCTTGTGAGGCACCAAATGTGGAAGCTCCTGCATGATCTTCGGGCAAGGGGGATTCACCATCTTCTAACAGAGTGGGCCACTTGTGCATGCCTAGAAAGTTCTGGAGAATCTGGGAGTTCGGGATTCTCAAAGGTAAAGATTCACATACTCTCATCCCAAGTCTCAGGTCCCATGCTTTCCTTAGTAGGACCCTGACTATTTTGTAGAAGACCTGCTGGGTTTGGGAATCCAACTTCCTGAGAGTCTCTACTGAGCTCAGTGCTACCCTATTTTCTCAGCGGTTGCAGGAGATTAGCATTTTCTTAAATGCTGCCAAGGAAACACTCTGGCTTTCACATCTTTTTTTGAATTAGTGGTGAGTCCCTCTGAGCCCATCACTGCTCTTCAACACATCAGTGGTACTCACAGCAGCTACTCCATTCCATCATCCTTATATTTACCACTTCCCTTTTACCTGTAAGTATCTCCTACTTGTATTGTTTTCCCATGTCACTTATTAAACCATGTCCTTATCATGGTGTGCGGTATAACTTATCTTCTAAACTTAGAGAAAGGCTGTTCATTTCATCCTCTTGGTTTTGGCTCATTCTTCCAACCTGACAAGATCTTGAATCTTGATTTCTTATTCACTGTGTTATCCTCTCAGATTTATTTCATCTTTATTCAATTTATTGATAAAAATATTGAACAGGACTGGGTTGGTGTTGATAAAATTGTTGAACAGGACAAGAGTAATGACAAGTACCTGAAGCAGGTCATGAGGAGGCATGCCTCATTAATCTCTCTAATTCAACAAATATTTATTAAATAACTAATATCTCCTGGCAGTGTCTTACACTGGAGCTGTAATGGTGAATAGGAAATGTCTCCTGACCATAAACTTCTTATGCCTCTTTAAACAGGTTTGCATCAGTCCATTTATTTACTGTTTGGGGCCAAAGTATTTAGCTTGATTATAAATACACTAAAATATACTTATTGTCTAGACTCATGGTTTTCAGAAATTTTAATCTTTAATTTAAATTTAAATTTAATGGATCAGTAAAAATATTAATACAAATAATAAGAATAATGAGGCAATACAACAGCATTTTTTCAATGGGTAATTTTGTAAAATGATACTAATTGCAATACCATTTCATTTCAGACTATAAAGGGCACAGTCCTTTCCCTCATGGGGTTTTCAATCCAGTGAAGGTCAGACTTGAAACAAAGAAACAAAGGAATAAATATAAAGTGCAAATTGTGAAACTTGGTATAAATTGTTAGTTGCTCAGTCGTGTCCAACTCTTTGAGATCCCATGGACTGTAGCCCACCAGGCTCCTCTGTCCATGGGAATACTGGAGTGGGTAGCCATTTCCTTCTCCAGAGGATCTTCCTGTCCCAGAGATCGAACCTGGGTCTCCTGCATTGCAGGTGGATTATTTACCATCTGAGCCTCCAGGGAAGTCCTAACTTGATATGAAGGAAACTAACTGGGGACACAGTAGAGAATATGGAAATAGCGAGGTAATGCTTGCAAAGAAATGGCATTTTAGGGACTTCCCTGGCCATCTAGTGGTTAAGACTCCACGCTTCCAAAGCAAGGGCTGTGAATTTGATCCCTGGTTGGGGAACTAAGATCCCACAAGCTGAACAGTGAGGCCAAAACACAAAACAACAAGCAAACAGACAAAACCCCAAAGAAGTAGGATTTCAGCTTAAAGATGGAGGAACATCAGAAAATTCCAAGAGAGTGCAATGTGGGTAAAATTCATCATGGGTGAGCATGCTGTGTGGAAAGCTGAGAGGAGTCTAGCTGAGCTGGACTCCCAAGACTGAGGAGGAGCAGCTGATGCCCAAGGCTGAAGAGTATGGAGTGGCAAGCAGGATGAACTCTGAGCAACCTACAGGCCACTCCCCGTATCGCCTGCAACATCTGATGGTGACTGGTGACTCTGCTGCCCTCCACGGCAAGGCTGTGCATAGCTTCTGCTTTCCATAGGACCTCCAGATGTAATCAACAGCGGGCTGCTGGCTTTCTTAGCAGTTGTATGCAACTCCCCTGAGCATCTAGCATCCACACTTTCTTTAGGCTACTTTCACAAGAGTCTAAAGGGGAGCACAGTTTGGAATGTATATAGATGCTCACCTTAGGATGTATATAGACAGGACTGACCACTCCATGCATGTTGCAGAAGCTGTGCTTGTTTTCTCTGTCTTGTACTGTGTGGTTAGCCCAAGCCCTTCCTTTGACTAAGAGGTTGACTGATGTGTAGGGCTTGCTAAGCCACAATAAAGAGTCTGGATTTTATTCAAGGTGCAAAAGGAAACCATTGAAAGCTTTTAGGCAGGGAAGTAAAGCCATCTGCTTTATTGTGTAAAAATCTCCCTCTGCTTGCTGTGTGGGGGAATGGATTACATGAGGACAGGAGTGAGAGCAGGGGAACCAGTTGGAAGGCTATTGAATTAACTGAGTTGAAAGAAAGTGCTTTGCAAGAAAATTCATATTGGGAACGGAGAAGTAGATGGACTCAAAATATATTTAGGAAGTAGAGGGTAAGACTTTCTAGTAGATTAAATATTAGGTATTATGTGTCTGAAGAACTCAAACACAATGCCTAGATATTGTGCCTGAGCCTCTGGGTATGGGGGGCTCCATTCACGTAGATGAGGAGAAGAAGAAATAATTTTAAGAGAGAAGAGAGTGGATTCCCCTTCAGAAATATGAACTTCGAGGTACCTGGGAGACATTCCAATGGAGGGGTAGACTGGGCCCTGATATTTTAATCTGGAGTACCAAAGAGGGGGTTTGGGCTGGAGATATAAATTTTAAAATATTTATTGTGTACATGGATTGAGCCATGGGATTGAAGAGGATATAAAGAGATACAAGCAGAGATCAGTGGGACTTCAGTGATTAAGACTTTGCCTTTCAATGCTGTGGGTGTGGGTTCAATCCCTGGTCAGGGGGCTAAGATCTCACATGCCTCACAGCCCAAAATCCAAAACATAAAACAGAAGCAATGTTGTAACGAATTCAATTAAGTTTTAAAAAATGATCCACATCGCATTCCTTCCCGGAGAAGGAAATGGTAACCCACTCCAGCATTCTTGCCTGGAAAATCTCATGGACAGAGGAGCCTGGTGGGCTGCAGTCCATGGGGTTGAGAAGACTTGGGCACGACTGAGCAACTAACACACACCACATCAGAAAAATATTAACAAAAAGTAGAGATCAGTACAAAATCCTAGAGAATGTCAATATGGGCTGGCACATACAAGAGGGGTAGAGAGGGAAAGAGAGAGGACAGAAGGGAAGACAGAGGACTGACCCTATGGAGTAAGAGGAAATCCCCAAATGGAGATATGCAGAAGTCAAGAAGAGGGAATGCTAAGGAAGGAATCCTGGTCCACCACATGTAACACCAGGTAAAGTGAAACTGTCAGTCGCTCAGTGTGTGTCCGACTCTTTGTGACCCCATGGACTGTACCCACCAGGCTCCTCTGTCCATGGGATTTCCCTGGCAAGAATACCAGAGTGGATTGCCATTTCCTCCTCCAGGGGATCTTCCTAACCCATGGATCGAATCTGCGTTTCTTACACCACCTGGGAAGCCCCAGA
The DNA here is from genome assembly GCA_006410635.1 of Cephalophus harveyi. Classification (NCBI taxonomy): domain Eukaryota; kingdom Metazoa; phylum Chordata; class Mammalia; order Artiodactyla; family Bovidae; genus Cephalophus; species Cephalophus harveyi. The sequence continues at coordinate 425,160 of SJYT01015708.1, read as the reverse complement.
GAATGGGCAACACAAAGGCGGATTTGTGTAAGCCCTTGGAGAGATGCAGGAGCGTTGGATGAGGGAGTGTTGGATGGCAAAGGACAGAATTAACTGAGAGAGTGACATTGCTGGTCCGTGTCCAGAGGTTTGATCTTTACTGAAATATTTTAGAAAATTAGGTCACTCTCTATTCTTTGAATCTTTAAGTATACAATCAGAAGCCCCACACTCCCAATTGCAAATTCTTTCAGTGCTCTGTGATGAAATTGGCTTGAGTCTTCAACCCAGACTTCACCAAGAATGTCTGGGGATGCCCTTTTCATCTCAAACTACTTCTGCTGACCATGTCTTCGGACTGAAGGCTGTTCCACCTTTCTGATGAAAACAGGAGCTCGGCAGTGACTGAGAGGCAGTGCCTGCCCCGTCTCTTTGCCTGACGCTGTACCGTCGCCCTGGCAGGCTGCTTCTGTGTCCTGTTAATGCGAATGCATCTGGGAGAGCTCTTGTGCTGTCCTCTCCAGTGTCACCCAGCTCTTACTAGCTGTGACCTCTAGATACTACTCTTATTGGTATACACCACTCTGGCATTTCTCCTTGGCCATGTGCCCATGTGCAGTGATTATTCTAGCTGATTCTTCAACATCCATTATATCCTAGGTAATTATGCTCCTATGATTTTATGAAACAGTTAATGCCCGGAATTAGTTTAGGGATCATCATATTATCCAATTTCATCCGGCCTGAGGGTGGAGATAACCCACCGGGGAAGTTAAGATCAAGGAAGTCAGAGGATCTGCCCTCTTACACCATCCAGGGCCCACCCACCTTTGAACTTCTGTGCCACGTTTTCTTCATTTGGGTGAATTTGAGTTGGTGTTTTCTCAGTTTTTCATTCAAAGGCATCCTTTCTTTTACGCCTTCCTTCTACGTTCGACCCCCTACATCCTTTTGAAATCTATATTCATCAAAGAGCTCTCTGTGCAGATACATTGATTTCTTTGGATGTCTTTTTAATCGGGATCAACTATAATTGCATCCTGAGAATTTCTTGATTTAGGGCCTCCCGACTTCTCTTTCAGGCTTCCCAGATGGCTCAGATGGTGAAGAATCTGCCTGCAATGCAGGAGACCTGGGTTTGATCTGTGGGTCAGGAAGATTCCCTGGAGAAGGGAACGGCTCCCCATTTCACTATTCTTGCCTAGAGAATTCCAAGGACAGAGAGGATTGGTGGGCTACAGTCCATGGGGTCACAAAGAGGTGGACACAACTTAGTGACTAACATGATTACTACTAGCTTTTCTTTGAGTATTCTGATGTAAAATTTGAGACATTCAATATTTCAGGTAATTGGTCCTGTTATTCCCATAGACTAACTATTGAAATGTGTGTTAAAATCATTGCTTCTGCATCTAAACTTCTTTTCCTCAGAGTGCTCGGTACCAGCTACAATATAATTTATTGGCCTGTGACATGTTCTGATTTTTGGTTTGGAAATATGATTCTTTTAGAGTCTGTCCATGGCAGCAGCCCGATCTGAATATTTTGAAACCTGCTTTTCTAAAGCAGTGTCTGACTATATCCAATGTTTCTTTCATTCGCAATGACAACCTCCAACATGACATGGTCCCTTTCTCTCAAGGTTCCCATCACTTCTATGTTACCAATTTGTTCTTCCTTGTTGGCCAGAATTAAGTCCAGAGAAGCAACTCAGTTCTCATGTCCTTTTCTTTACATGAGGCAAAATTGTCAGCACCGTGAGTCAGGTAGCTCAATAGGGATAAACCCAAGGGACATATTTGCAGTAATTCACATGCCTGGAAGAAAGGAATCTGATGTGAGCTTCAGATCAGCAGAGAAATTGGATTTATTCTGGACACCCTATGAGGAGGAAAAGGACCAGAGCCACTGGGAGAAATTGAGCTGATTGAGTCGATCAGACTAAAGCTAAAGGCCTTGTTCATTCTCTTAAAGAAATGAAGCATTGGCTGTGGGAGACGCTGCGTCTGCATTAGAAAGACACTGTACAGTGTTGACAAATCCAAGAAAGTGTACAGAGCACTCGGGGTTTGGACTGGTGAACGTCAGCGTGAGATGGAGCTGTGGCAGGAGTGGGGAGTCTGCTAGCAACTCACCTGATGTCTCCATGGCCAGCCAGGCAGATATTGTTGGTGGAGATGATAGCAGGGTAGGGCCAGCCAGAGGCAGAGGGCAGGTGCAGTGGGGGCACAGCGAGTTTTCTGTACAAATGATAGTGAAAGTGTTAGTTGTTCAGTCATGTCTGACTCTTTGAGACCCCGTGGACTGTAGCCCACCAGGCTCCCTTGTCCATGGGATTTCCTAGGCAAGAATAATGGAGTGGGTTGCCATTCTGTTCTCCAGGGGATCTTCCTAACCCAGGGATTGCAGCCGGGTCTCCAGCATTACAGGCAGATTCTTTACTGTCTGAGGCATGGTGAGAAGCAAAATAATGGGATGGTTTTTAGAGTCAGTCAGTCTTAGGTTGGCTATGCTCTAGATTGGTAAATTACATAACCCATTTGCATATCAATATCCTCCTCTGTAAAATGAGGATAATAGCACCTGCTCTGCAGGTTGATGAGGATTTAATTTTAAGGTACAGAAAGCACTTAATACAAAACTGGTGTAGAGAAGGGCTCAAGAAATGAGAGGGTCACAGGGCAAAGGGAGGGAGACTCTACTCAAGGGTAAGAAGATTCCTACAAGTGGAAAAATGGAACTAGGAGACAGCAAGGGAGGGAAAAGATAGGCAGGGGTGAGCGGAAGGCGTTCAAAGGGAACTGAGGACAAATGATGGTGTCCAGAAATAGGGCCTGAGGGACAGCTCAACATAGACAGACATGGAAGAGTACCACAGTGCAGAACTAATGTTGTCTGTGTGCAGGTATGACATTGGAGACTTTGGGTACAAATGTAAAGAAGAGAGTGCCTGATCTCAAAGGACCTACTCTCCAAGGAACTGTTCTGGCTGACTGTGGGTATCTGATTGCAAAGAGAAAATGTAGAAACAGGGGGAAGGGGAGTAAAGAAAATTTGAGTTTATTATGCATACAGGGATGAGTGGCTTAAGTCCCTCCCATTGGAGGGAAGAGGTCATTGAGACATCTTGAGTTGGTGACCAGCCAGCAACACACAGGGACCTCTGGAACCTGGGCAAGTTAGCAACTGTCTGAGCAGCTATGAGGACCAGGATTCCTATCACTACAAGGTTTTCTTCCTTTTTTCTTTTGTTTTCAAGCACCTTTTTTAAAAATGAATTTTTATTCGAATATAGTTGCTTTACACCTCCCAGATAGCACAGTGGTGAAGAATCCACCTGCCATTGCAGGAGAGGCAGATTCCATCTCTGGGTTGGGAAGATCCCCTGGAGAAGGGAAGGCAACCCACTCCAATATTCTTGCCTGGAGAATTCCATGGACAGAGGAGCCTTGCAGGCTACAGTTCATGGGGTCACGAAGAGTTGGGACCCAACTTAGTGACTGAAGAACAACAACAAAATGTGTCAAAGAATATAGAAGCTACACTTTATATTACACTATAATATAGAAGTTACCCCACCCCCTGCCCCAACACATGCAATTTAAAGAAGAAAATTGAATCTTGAGGCTTCCACCCAGGTTAGGAAACAGATCAGAGCCTGTGACTTAAAGCCTCCTGTTGTTATTGTTCAGTTGCTCAGTCATGTCCACCTCTGCAGCCCCATGGACTGCAGCACACCAGGCTTCCCCATCCTTCAATATCTCCTGAGTTTGCTCAGATTCATGTCCATCAAGTCGGTGATGCCATCCAACCATCTCATCCTCTGTCATCCCCTTCTCCTGCTGCCTTCAATCTTTGCCAGCATCAGAGTCTTTTCCAATGAGTTGGCTCTTCACATCAGGTAGCCGAAGCCTTCTGTATCCCCTCCCTTTTTATCCACAGGCAAACATTACCTGACTTGTGTGATATCATTCTCTTCTTTTCTTTGTCATTTCCCTACCTATTCACATCTCTTTAAATACTATATTGTGGGCTTTCATGTGCTTGAACTTTGTAAAACTAGAATCATACTGTGCATATTTTGGGGCTTTCCAGGTGGTGCTAGTGGTAAAGAACTCACCTGCCAATGCAGGAGACACAAGAGATACAGGTTCAATTCCTGGGTCGGGAAGATCCCCTAGAGGAGGGCATGGCAACCCACTCCAGCATTCTTGCCTGGAGAATCCCATGGACAGAGGAGCCTGGTGGGCTGCAATCCATGGGGTTGCAAAGAGTCAGACATGACTGAAGTGACTGCGCACACATATACGTGCATATTTTTGTGACTTTCCTTTTTGGCTTCCCGTTGGCTTGTGAACTTTAGTCAGTTCACTTCATTGCTACACACTATTCTCCTCCTTTACTTACAGACTCTGTCAACAGACATTTGTGTGGTTTGCAATTTTTTACCACCATGAATAATGTTTCTTCCTTGGATCTTGATATCCAAATACAAGTGTTTATCTAGGCTTTGAACTTAAAAGTGCTATTTCTGGGCCATGTGCCTTTTCAACTTTACTAGGTGATGCCAAACTATTGGGTGGTTATAGCAGTTTTTAGTCTCATCAACAGGCTATGAGAATTTTCATTGCTCTGCATCATCCTCACCATCACTTTGGATTGAATGTATATATATATACACACATGTACCTAAATAATAAAATATACATATATAAACAATTATATATATGTATGTTATATATAATATCTGCATAGATAATGTGTATATATTAAGTGTACATATTCAGAAAACTAAGATCATGGCATCCGGTCCCATCACTTCATGGCAAATAGATGGGGAACCAGTGGAAACAGGGGCTGACTTTATTTTTGGGGGCTCCAAAATCATTGCAGATGGTGATTGCAGCCGTGAAATTAAAAAGCGCTTACTCCTTGGAAGGTAAGTTATGACCAACCTAGACAGCATATTAAAAAGCAGAGATATTACTTTTTCAGCAAATGTCCATCCAGTCAAGGCTACGGTTTTTCCAGTGGTCATGTATGGACGTGAGAGTTGGGCTATAAAGAAAGCTGAGGGGCGAAGAATTGATGCTTTTGAACTGTGGTGTTGGAGAAGACTCTTGAGAGTCCCTTGGACTGCAAAGAGATCCAACCAGTCCATCCTAAGGGATATCAGTCCTGGGTGTTCATTGGAAAGACTGATATTGAAGCTGAAATTCCAATACTTTGGCCACCTGATGCGAAGAGCTGACTCATTTGAAAAGATCCTGATGCTGGGAAAAATTGAGAGCAGGAGGACAAGGGGAAGACAGAGGATGAGATGGTTGGATGGCATCACTGACTCAATGGACATGAGTTTGAGTAAACTCTGGGAGTTGATGATGGACAGGGAGGCCTGGCGTGCTGCAGTTCATGGAGTCACAAAGAGTCGGACATGACTGAGCAACTGAACTGAACTGAACTGATGTATAGATACACACACACAATGTATATATATATGTTATATAGTATCTATAATAATATACAGAGCTGCACTCTCCAGACATAATGAAAATTATAGAAAATTTAAGGAATTTGCAAGACTAATGTCATGCATATTCAATTTTCTATTTCTCCTTTGATTTTAGAACATACCTCTGACATAAAAATGCAACTCCTCAAGACAATTTAATTTTTGGTGAGTCACAGGAGAATTTGGTGAGAGAGGAGACCCTGGTAGTTTAGTGGAGGTATGCTTCTATCTCTCCTCCTTTGATCCATGCTCAATGCATCCCAATTGCACTGAGCTAATAATGCTGACAGGGCTTTCTGAGCCAGGAGAGCTCAATCTGTGCTGGTGAGAAGTTCTGGAAACTTGGGACCCAATGGGTGGTTGCCCTCACTGAGGCAAGAATGGACTCCTAGGTTGTGAATGACTGGTATTGAATGACCTAATAAAGGACCGAAGGCCACAAGAACCGTACAAACTGATTGGGATTCCAGGGGACCCCGAAAGCATTTGCCATTTCCTGTTCTGCAATTGAATTACATGTCAAGGTAGTGTGCATACGTATAGAAGTGTTTTTATTTGGTTGACGGTTGATCAGAGCATTACAAGCATGAGGAGAAGGGATACAGTTCTCATCGTAAACCAGAGTAGACTAAATGACTTAGTAGCCTGTGCATGCCTATATATTTTGCATTTCTTAAAAGTTTTCTTTGTTTTAATAGCAGAAGCTCTCACATAAATGAAGTATAATAGGAAGTTATGATATACAGAAAGTTGGAAGTGTTATTTTATTGGAAAAATGTTTAACATTTACTTATTATAAAGTCAATAAATGAGAATAGTCATAAAAATCTATATTTACATGAATCTGTGGTTGTAAATGGTAATAGTTTCCTTTCCTTTATTTTATTTTTTACATAGACTTTAAATTTTAAAGCAGGCTTAGGGTCACAGCAAAATTGAGCTGAAAGTACAGACATTTCCCATATACCCCTTAGCCCCCTCCTGGTTCCTCCCCAACTACCAACATCCCCCATCAGAGTGGTACATTTGTTACAATCCATGAACCTACATTATGATCCAGAGTGCATAGTTTACAATAGGATTCACTGCTGGTGTTGTACATCCTATGGGTTTTGACAAATGCATAATGACATGTATCCACTATTATCATATCATATGGAGTAGTTTTATTATCTTAAAAATCCTCTATGTTCAGCCTATTCAATTCTTCCTCCCCATCAGTCCCTGTCTTTATTTAAAAATGAAGTTCCAGAGATTTAGAAGGTGAAGAGTAGGAAGTTGTTATATCAAAGCAAAATGCTAACAATATATAAAATCATTTGCAGTTAAAAATTCAAAACTAAAAATTCAATTAAGAAATTAAAAAGTAAGCCACAGACTGGGAAATAATATTCAAAAGAGATGTATCAGACAAAAGACTTGTATTCAGAATGTTAAAAAAAAAAAAATTCACTCCAATTTATTAAGAAACAAGCCTCCAAAAAGTGAGGAAAAGACTTGAACAGACACCTCACAAAAGAAGATATAAAAGGCCAATAAGCATAGGAAGAGATGCTTGACAAACAAAACCCACAGGCACCTAGTTGCCACTGTATATCCAGTAAAACAGATAAAAGAAGCAAGGTTGGTAGCACCAAATTTTAACAAGGATGCAGACTGACTCGAATTTTAGGACTTCGTTGATTGAAGTGTCCCAACTACTTTGGATAACTGTTTAGAAGTTTGTTATAAGCTTAAAATTCGCCTCACCTATGACACAGAAATTCCATTCCTAGGTATTTACCCAAAATAAATAAAAACCTATGTTTTAAAAAATTGTGTATAATTAGTAAGTTTATTTATAATTATATGAATAAGCAGGGGAAACCCACCCTTATCGACAACCGAATGAATAGACAAAATGTGACATATTCAGAGAGTGGAATACTCAGCAATAAAAAAGAAATGACTGTGGATCTATGTAATAACATAGATGGATCTTAAAAGCATATTGTGTGAAAGAAGGCAGACCCAAATGAATACATCTTGGGTGATTTCATTTCTGTTCTAGACCGAGAAAAATAATTTATGGGCATCGAAAATTGGCATACAGAGGTGGGTTCTGATGGGAAGAAGGCATGAGGGAATCTGCTAGGGTGACAGAAATGTTCTTTATTTACATTGGGTGTTGTTTCCACAGGTGTGTAAACAGTTGTCAGAACTATCAATTAAAACTGTTACGATCTGTACATTTCATTGTATGCAAATTTCACCTCAGTAAAAGCGATCTGAAATGCCAATTAAGAATCACCCATAAATTATCATAAGCACTTACTGTCACTGTATGATGTTCTATGATGCTGTGAGTCACTCTTCACTCGTGACTGCATGAAGGTGACGCCTTGAAAGAAAAGGATGCTTCCAGCAGTGGACCCTGAGGCTCTCCCTGGGTTGAACTGGTCACCACACACGTGGAACAATGCATGTTTTCTCAAACAACCTCACACAAAGAGACACAGGAAGATCTAAATTAAAAACCAAAAACAACATGGAAAATGGCTGAAAAGCAAAGCCATGTTCCTGGTCAATGACACATTTGCCAGAAGTTTAAATATTTGTCACAGATGGCGAACAGTATTCTGAGGTCTGAACAAAGCTGATTGAACCTGGCTTCCCACATTCACAGAGTAGGGGTCTTCTATGTGCTCGAACGTATTATGTTGCACATTTTAATGCTCTTGCTACTTTGCATTATGCTCTTAAAGCATTGATATGTATGTTTATAATAAGAATCACATGCTTGCAAAGCCTCTGAGGTTGGAAACCACTGATCTAGCTACACTAACACTGTGTTGGAGGCCAGGATGCTGCCTTCTGTTTATGCTAAAGAGCTTCTTTAATGGCTGGAGTGAAGTGTTAACAGTTTAGTGGTAATAAGCAAGCAAGCAGGCAGTCTGGGAGATTAAATGACTCCTGTTAAAAAATTGATAACGGCTCCTCCTGGGCAGACACAAAGGACAGATAGATAAAGGGAGGTTGTAAGCTGTCCAGTGAATCTAAATCAGACGATGTAGGTGAAACCACTATTTCAACCCATTCTTGGCTGTATCAACATTTTCTGGCCTCAGTTTCTTCCTGTGTCTGCCTAACTCACTCGGTGTAGAACGATGCTTCTTAAACTTTAATACGCATTGAAATCACTTGAGTTTCCTGTACAGATGATAATCCGGTAGGTCCAGGATGGAGTTTGAAATTCAGCAAGATTCTAACAAGCTTCTGGGGGATGCTAATGTTACTGGTCCTGTCCCTGGAGAAGCCAAGGGCTTCTCTGCCTCGAAAGTAAAGAATGCGGGACACACTCAAACTATTGCTTTTGGGGCCCTCTAAGATCATTTAACTTACATGAAGGGAGGAGATGAGGTGGGATTGAGAAGAAAATTCAGATCCTTCAGGGCTATGCAGTTCGATATGCTAGCTGCTAGTTCCATACGGGGGCTTCCCAGGTGGCTCAGTTGTAAAGAATCCACCTGCCAGTGCAGGAGACATGAGTTCGATCTCCGGGTTGGGACAAACCCCCTGAGAAGGAAATGGCTACCCACTCCAGTATTCCTGCCTGTGAAATCTCATGGACAGAGGAGTCTGGCGGGCTGCATAGTCCATGGGATTGCAAAGATTCGGACACGACTCAGTGATTAAACAGCGACAACAGCTCCATATGGCTGTTTACATTTAAATTAAATGAAATAAAATATTCAGTTCCTTTGTTGAAATAGAAACATTTCGAGTGCTCAGTGGGCACTTAAGGTGAATGATGGCTAAGTACTGTATTACTTGGCACAGAATCTGAGCATTTCTTTCCTCACAGGAAATCTTACTGTGTGTCACTGCTTTGGGGAACTCAGAGAGAACCTGACCCAGGAGCAGGCTGTGACCTGGGAGACAGACCATTTTCCAGAACAAGGAATCTTTCACACACAGATTTATCATGGAAGCTGAGCGAAGCTGAATGCTGCATCTATTGGTATTAATAGTTAATTAGTGTCATTTTACCTCTTTGGACCTGGAGCAGAATACTGTTCTGCTCAGCTTGTCTGCTGGTTGGGTTTCTGAGCTCCTGCAGTGTCATGCATCTAGTCCATTCTCTTCACACATTTGAGATAGAGCAAGGTTGAGGGACCTCCAGACCCTTCAGAGCTCATAGGATCCCTATTTCAGTGTTTTCTAAACTGTGTTCTGGGAAGGCTGCAGCATTCAGGCTCTGGACTCCTGTTGCTTCGAACAGATTAGCTTCAATTTTATCTGTTTTATATATTGGCTTCCTTGCAAATATCCACCTGGGGAAAACAACAACAGCAAAAACAACTGGTCCTTCTTTAAACAAAGTTTTCAAACCCCTGATTCTAGTTCAGCCATCTCACTCTATAAATGATGTAACTGAGGTCCAAAGAGGTGGAGGGTGTGACCTTTCCAAGTTCATATGGCCAATTAGCGAGAGAGCTGAGATGGGAAATCATGTCTCCTGACCTGGGCAGCTCTGCTTCCCCTGGCTCCCTGTTAATTATTTTTGAATACTGTGTGGCTGGCCACCCCAGCTCGACTGCAGACTCCCAAAGGGAAGGATGGGGCTGGATAGATACCTGGTACTGCTGCTGGCCCATTGCCTGGTAGCTCCCTGCTGGAGAATTAGTACCATCTAGCTGATCGCAGGTTGTGGTAGCTTCCTGGGAATGAAGTACTGGGAGGAATTCGAGGCAAAACACCTGCATTCCTCTAGACCTCCAAGTTTTTACAGTTGGGAGTGATGCTCTCCTCACAACTGGGCTTTCCTGGTGACCGTGACTTGACAATTTTCCAGGGACCAGGAAAGGATCTTCAGAAGGTATTCATGATTTTTTTTTCTTCCCCTGGGCTTGAGCCTCTGCTCCAGAACTGACCTCCAAGTGAAGCCCGAGCTCCCTGGGCTGGAACTCGGCTAATTTCTAGCCCTCATCCAGAGTTCTGTGCTTTTCCATTGTTGGCCTCATTAACTATACAATGATGATTGCTGACTCCCCAGCTGGCTGTCTTCTTCCTTTTTTGTTTTTATAGTAGATCTTTTTTGAGCTTCTATCTGTCCCTCTGGTAACACTTTGTCTCTATATTCACACATGTTAACCATATGCCAAGGAACAGACGTTTCTGAGTTTCTCCTAAACGATGCTGATGAGGGATTAGATCCAGTTAGGCCACTGGATGCTGAATGGGGATTGTCAAAAGTCTGATACGAGAAACAAAGCTCTGACAATGGAGTGTTCCTCTTAAATTATATTCTGCCCCAGAGACCCAGGGCTGAACGTTCCAGATAGACAGAGCTTCTTGCTTCACAAAAGGGTCCCATTTACCAGGCATGTATAATTTAGGTTAATTTGAAATTTGCTCTAAACTGAGCAGTCTCTTTGCTTACTCCCAACATAATGATGATTTATTGGCATATGCATAATGCACGGGATTCCATGAATCCACAAGGGCATTAATATTGTACATCTTAGAGACTTTTCTCAGAAGACCTCTGTGCCTCTGGATGCATCTATGCATCTACCTGCCCCCTATCACCTACACACACACACAGGGACACAGATATACATTCCATTTTGGTTGCCTCCAGCCACAGGAGGATTCATGAAGTAGAAATGATGATGATTTAGGGGACTACAGGGCAGACTTTCTTTTCTCCCTGGTTTGTTTGTTTTCCCTCTTTTGAAAAATGTATTACTAACTCCTGGCTTCCCCAGTGGCTCAGTAGTAAAGAATCCGCCTGGCAATGGAGGACATATAGGTTCGATCCCTGGGTCAGGAAGACTCTTTGGAGGAAGGAATGGCCACCCACTCCAGTATTCTTGCCTGGAGAATCCCGTGGACAGAGGAGCCTGGTGGGTTAGAGTCCATGGGGTCACAAAAGTGTTGGACATGACTGAATGACTAAAACAACAATTACCAGCTCCTCAATGGTGAACTAAAACCCACTTCACAACCTTTCACCTTGTTCTTCTGTCTGATACATTCTAGAAGTCAAAATGCCTAAGTTTCCAGACTTGCTTGTCGCAAGTCTGGGGCTTCCCCAGTGGTGCAGTGATTAAGAAACCCCCTGCCAATGCAGGAGATGCAGGAGACGTGAGTTTGATTCCTGGGTCAGGTAGATCCCCAGGAGAAGGAAATGGCAACCCACTTCAGTATTTTTGCCTAGGAAATCCCATGGACAGAGGAGCCTGGTGGGCTACTGTCTATAGGGTTGCACAGAATCTGATGCGCCTGAAGTGACTGAGCATGCTCGCACCCCTAATAAGTCTGGGGTGGCCACGTGGCATCCTTCTGGACAACTGGAAATTGACAGAAGTCCCTGAGACAGCTTCAATTCTTGGATAAAAACACCTTGCCTTGTTAGAAGAAAGACTTTATCTTATATTTTAACCTATTTCTTGTCTTCCTGCTTGTGATATATATATAGAAATAAGGCCAGAGGTGAAGCAGTCTCTTTGCAACTATGAGGATGAGACTAGACGTTCCACGTTAAAGATGGCAGAGCATAGAGATAGGAGGAGCCTGGATCCCTGATGACAGTTTTGAGCAGCTGAACTGCTACCTCTGAACATCTCATTACCTAAAAAAAATTAACTGTACTTTTAATAACTATTGTTGGTTGGCTTTTAGATGATTTTCAAATGTTTTCAAATATAATTATCCAGTATAAGCATTTTACTTGGGTGCCAGATCTATGGAAAAAATTTTCAACACCTCTCCTTTCCCTCAAGGGAAATTCTTGGCTCAGAAATCATGTGGCCACCAAGAAGAGGCCTCGATGAGCAGCAGAATCTGAGGTTCTAGTGCTGGGTTTGCCATAAACTTGCACCCACAAGGTAGTTGTAACTATGCATCTTGCAGGCCTTTCTTGGAAAAATCATTTTTTGTATCCTTGCCTTCCTTTGTAAAGTGAGAGTGTTGGAGCAGTTCTAAATTCTGTAGGATTACATGAAGCTTCCCCTGTCCACTGGGAAGGGACAAGTTGTGAAATCTTTTCATTTAGTACCACTGAAGACATTTGTATTAATGACATTCTCTATCTACCATTTCTCCATCTAATCTGGCAGAAAGTTAAATACACAATGGGCAAAAGACTATGGCAATAATATAATCCTGTGTGGTAATCTACTCCCCTAGTGACTTAAACTGAAACTAAACCTAGTGACTTAAACTGAAACAAAAATTATTTATTATTTCTTATGATTCTGTAGATTGGCTGGCAGGTCTGCTGGTCTTGGCTGCACTCACTCATGTGGCTACGTTCAGTCTCCAAGAGGCGGTCTTGAGGAATGAAGGTATATTGGTGCTGGTTGTTGAATGGAGTGTCTTGACTCTCTATACTTCTGTTCTCCATCCATCAGGATAAACTGGAGTTCTTTACATGAGAAGTCTGATTTCTAAGAGAGTAAATTAGAAGCTGCAAGATATTTGAAGGTCTTGGCTCAGAAGTTCCAAAATATCACTTCCATTACATGACATTCACAAGACCCTGAAGCCTCACCTAATCATAGTGTTTAGGGTTGATGTCCCTGATCTTATGTTCTGCATCAGGTTCTGATGTAGATGAGGTCCCTTGTATGTTGCTGTTCCCAAGGGGCTACTAGTGATTAAGAAAACTGTGAATTAAAAAGACAAGTTATCTCTTTTATCCACATACTCCATACACGATGTACCAGTATACGGTGGAGGGGAAGAGCAAGGACAGTTATAGTAGATAGATATTTCCAGAGAAAAAGTGGAGGAACAAAAGGCACACACTGGTCCAGAGAAACTCCGAAATCCAGACAAGCATATGTTGCCAATTCCCCCAACTCCAAAGGCACAAGGCATCTCTTAACTAGAGCCCAGTTCTGCTTCCTTGAGGAATTCCTATATTCCTTGATCTCCTTACTTCTTGTCTCTGTCCTCTGCACTTTCAGCTCTGTCCTTTGGACTCTTGGCTCTGTGCTTTCCTTTCCTTTCCTGTCTTTTAAAACTGCAGCGTAATTGCTTTACAATGTTGTGTTAGTTCTCCTGTATAACAAGGTGAGTTAGCTATGTGCTTGTGCTCGGCCTCACTCTTTGTGACCCCATGGACTGTAGCCTGTCAGGCTCCTCTGTCCATTGTATTCTCCAGGCAAGAATATTAGATTGGGTTGCCATTTCCTACTTCAGAATCCACTCTATGAATTCATATAGCCCCTCCTCCTGAACCTCCCTTCCACACCCCCATACCATCCTTCTAGGCCGTCACAGAGCACTGAGCTGAGCTCTGTGCTATACAGCAGCTTCCCACCAGCCATCTATATTACCCATGGTAGTGTTCAGTTCAGTTCAGTTCAGTTGCTCAGTCATGTCCGACTCTGTGACCCCATGAACTGCAGCCCGCCAGGCCTCCCTGTCCATCACCAACTCCCAGAGTCTGCCCAAACCTATGTCCACTGAGTCGGTGATACCATCCAACCATCTCATTCTCTGTCTTCCCCTTCTCCTCCTGCCCTCAATCTTTCCCAGCATCAGGGTCTTTTCAAATGAGTCAGCTCTTCACATCAGGTGGCCAAAGTATTGGAGTTTCGGCTTCAACATCATTCCTTCCAATGAACACTCAGGACTGATCTCCTTTAGGATGGACTGGTTGGATCTCTTTGCAGTCCAAGGGACTCTCAAGAGTCTTCTCCAACACCACAGTTCCAAAGCATCAATTCTTCGCCCCTCAGCTTTCTTTATAGTCCAATTCTCACATCCATACATGACCACTGGAAAAACCATAGCCTTGACTAGACAGACCTTTGTTGACAAAGTAATGTCTCTGCTTTTTAATATGCTGTCTAGGTTAGTCATAACTTTCCTTCCAAGGAGTAAGCTTCTTTTAATTTCAAGGCTGAAATCACCATCTGCAGTGATTTTGGAGCCCAGAAAAATAAAGTCAGTCACTGTTTCCCCATCTATTTCCCATGAAGTGTTGGGACCAGATGCCATGATCTTAGTTTTCTGAATGTTGAGCTTTAAGCCAACTTTTTCACTCTCCTCTTTGACTTTCATCAAGAGGCTCTTTAGTTCTTGTTCCCGTAAGGGTAGTGTCATCTGCATATCTGAGGTTATTGATATTTCTCCCGGCAATCTTGATTCCATCTTGTGCTTCTTTCAGCCCAGCGTTTCTCATGATGTACTCTGCATATAAGTTAAATAAGCAGAGTGACAATATACAGCCTTGACGTACTCCTTTTCCTATTTGGAACCAGTCTGTTGTTCCATGTCCAGTTCTAACTGTTGCTTCCTGACCTGCATAGAGGTTTCTCAAGAGGCAGGTCAGGTGGTCTGGTATTTCCCTCTCTTTCAGGATTTTCCACAGTTTATTGTGATCCACACAGTCAAAAGCTTTGGCATAGTCAATAAAGCAGAAATAGATGTTTATCTGGAAATCTCTTGCTTCTTCCATGATCCAGTGGATGTTGGTAATTTGATCTCTGGTTCCTCTGCCTTTTCTAAAACCAGCTTGAACATCTGGAAGTTCACGGTTCACGTATTGCTGAAGCCTGGCTTGGAGGATTTTGAGCATTACTTTACTAGCATGTGAGATGAGTGCAATTGTGCGGTAGTTGGAGCATTCTTTGGCATTGCCTTTCTTTGGGATTGGAATGAAAACTGACCTTTTCCAGTCCTGTGGCCACTGCTGAGTTTTCCAAAGTTGATGGCATATTGAGTGCAGCACTTTCACAGCATCATCTTTCAGAATTTGAAATAGCTTAAGTGGAATTCCATCACCTCCAGTAGCTTTGTTCGTAGTGATGCTTCCTAAGGCCCATTGACTTCATATTCCAGGATGTCTGGCTCTAGGTGAGTATGAGTGATCACACCATTATGATTATCTGGGTCGTGAAGATCTTTTTTGTAGTGTATACATGTTAATAATGCAATGAATTGACAGAGTAACATTGTCTTTCTTTTTCTACAAGTAGTCTGTATTTTAAGCTGAGAAGACTTATCAATTTGCTTCCTGCCTATAGAAAGTTGGGATGCGGCAGAGGCCTTTTTCATTGTGAAGTATCACCGTCTCTTTATGGTAAAAATTGGTACAGCTCCTTTAAACATTTTGTGAGTTTTCTATGTATGAGATGATGTTCAATCCATGATAAATGCCACACCCAACATTTCTTCTGAGATAGAACTATCTCTATCTCGGGCTATAAGTCATAGACTATGGGATTCTTAGAAGCCCTTTTATCATACTGAAAGGGTCTCTGATGCATTGTCTAAAATCTTCCTGAGTTCTTACCCAAGGGTCTTATGTCCAGTTCTTGATTTGATCTTTGCTCTGAGAGGTGTTTTGCACATTCAAGAGATATGACTCCTTGGTCAAGGGGTAGATAGTGGTAGATTGTTTACAAAGATGGTTTGTAAAAAGTGGAAGCTCTTCCACTTTGATGTTTTCTTGCCTTCTTGCAATGTGACAGTGTCGTTTCTTCCATGAAGAGATAGAATTTATTTCTGCTCCCCTTGAATCTAAGCTGGTCTTGTATCTTGCTTTGACCAAGACAGTTAGGCAGAAGGGCATTTTTCTACCCCTGTCTTGGAGCTTTAAGCCATCTTACAAATTAGCATGATTATCCTTCTAGAGATACACTGTGGAGAGGAAGGCCCTACGTGGCAGCAGGGCTACCCAGATAAGTATATGAAGTCACCTTGGTTCATCCAGCCTTTGTTGAGCTTTTCTGTGTCTGTAGCTGCATGAACAACCCTAGCCAGCAACACAGGTATGCCCAGATGAGCCTGGTCAGCCCCTAAAACCATGAGAGATAACAAGGTGTTATTTTTAATCCATTAGGTTTTGGAATCGTTTGTTATGCAGCAGTAGATCACTGATACAGGATGATGGTCTTGTTTTCTGCATCTCAGACTCCTGGTCCTTTAAGTGCTTTTGAAAGGAGCAGTTTTCTTTGCAAGGCCCAAAGCCCAGACATTATCTTCCTAAACCTTTTCATTGGGGCTCAGCAGGTGTTTAATGGCCCTCCTTAGAGTTTGTCACCTCTTCTTACCTAGCAACCTGTTCCCCATGGACTTGACAGATTGTGGTGAGAACACTCACAACAGCTGGTGGAACAGCTGCACTGGGAGAGTAATTACTTAGAAGTGAGCAGGGGGTGCTGGGGATGAGGCTGCACTTTTAGGCTGGGGATGGGAGGGACTGGTTGGCTCTGGGAAGGCCCCTCCCCCTTAGGGAATTCACCAGCATTCCTCAATACTGGGACTGGCCCTTCCTTGAATAAACCATGCCATGCCTTGCCATGCCTGATGCTGTCCCCCTACCAGGAACACTCCGTCTCTCTTGTACAGAAGAGGAAATCCTGCTTCATTTTAAAGACTCATTCACACATCTTCTCTGTGATTTTGCTTTAACCTGCCTGTGCAGAGTCAATCGATCCTGTTCTGCTTCCACTGTGCACTCCTTAGAATGCTATTAGCTCTCACTCCCATCTGACTTGTCTGTTAAGTGCTTTAGTAGTTAGGACTATATCTAGCTGAGCAAGAAGCCTTGGCGGGGTGAATCCTGGGCTGGTAGATATCCTACAGTGTCAACAGAACTCTTTATGTTCTGTGTTCTGTGCCTAGGTTCCATTACGAAAGGCACCTTAAGGTCAAAGGTGGCTGCTGGAGGTCCAGCCTTCATATCCTTATTCCAACCAGCTGGAAGAACAAAGAAGGCACATTCTTTAAAGAGGTACCTTTTTTCCATTATTCACAATCTTTAGAAATTGCACATAACTCCTCTGTTTATGCCTTCAATCTGAGCTTCACATGAAACTGAGAAATATCTTTAATCCCAGCTAAAACTAAGAATTATGTTTCTAAGAAAGAGGGAGAGGATTAATATAAGGGGGTCAATTATTAGGTTTTATCAAAATATTATATGTCCTCCTCATTAGAATGAATTTCTTTAGACCAGAATTTCAACCATATTTTCCACACAGTGACCAACTCTGTGCCTGATGTACTGCAAATGCTTAGTGAACAATGAGCAAATCTGCTTGCTGATTTGAGGCCAATGTCTCTGGGAGGGGGTAGCACAATTTATTACTAATAGCTCAGTAAAAAGTTGTCTCTGATCTCCAAGTCCTGGCTTCCTACTTTTCTCTCTGTATTTCTATACTTTCGGATGTTTCCATACTTATTCTCTCTTACCCCTAGGCTCCCAGGCTCTGAATCTATTATCAAACCATCTCACAAACTATTGGACTGTCCCAGATCTGGATCTGACAAGTGAAAGGTTGGGAGATTCTGTGATGCTGTCATAGGCTAGGAGTCGTTGTAGGTGTGGTGCATTTGAGTTAGAAGCCAGGGAACCTTGGGTAATAGGTTCAGTTTGAGAAAGGTAGTTTTAGTCGCTCAGTCGTGTCTCTTTGTGACCTCATGGACTGTAGCCAGCCAGGCTCCTCTGCCCATGGAATCCTCCAGGCAAGAATACTGGAGTGGTTATCCATTCTCTTCTCCAGGGGATCTTCCCAACCCAAGGATTGATAGAACCTAGGTCTCCTGCACTGCAGGCATCTGAGCCATCAGGGAAGCCCCAGTAGTTTCAGTCTGGCCACAGGTAAATCTGCGACTTTAGTTACCCATGTTTATTATCTTCACCTTGATTTCTTCTGCTATAAAATAACAGAAGTACACACTATCCTCATCCTTCAGAAGGTACAATGGGCTATTAAAAGTGTTATTTGCTCAGTCATGTCCAACTCTTTGCTACCCCATGGCCTGGGGCCCAACACGCTCCTCTGTCCATGGAATTCTCCAGTGAAGAATACTAGCATATATAGCCCTTCCCTTCTCAGGGGGATCTTCCCAACCCAGGGATTGAACCCAGGTTTCCTGCATTGTAGGTGGATTCTTTACCATCAGAGCCACCAGGGAAGCTTTTCATATATGTATATATACATGTAAAATACAATTACAGAATGTTCTTATTAGATGCATACATAATAAGCAAACAATGAATAAAAGTGTATCCTCTCCCACTGTAAATGATTTCCAAAGCATATGTCAACAGATAGGAGTGGGTTGATTCTGGCACTCTGCCTTCTTCCTTTTCCCTCATTGTTCTTTGCTGAGCTGCTTGTGTGGCAGCCCAGAACCCAGAAGCCCTTCTTGGTCCCAAGGAAGCATTACTCCCGGTCATTTCCACTGATGGGCCTGGAATGACAGGGTGATGGATGTTGCTGTCGCCGTGTGAGATTGGGGAAATGTTTTCTCTGGCTGGCCCTGGAAACCTCCCTGCCATAGATTTTCTTGGGGCTCAGAAGCTTGACAGATGTGAACCAAAGGTGGCCTCCAGGGCTCTGGGGGTGGACTGGCCCTGTTATCCACCCCTTGGATGTTTTAGGCACTGCGTGGCCTTTGAAGGTTTTACTGTGTCATTGAAGAAAGGAAGAGAAAAATCAATAGATGAAGGAGGTTTAAAGCCCACTCAGGAAGATAGGGCAGGCAGGCTCTTGGTAACCTCTTTGCTCTCTGCCCAGAGGATAGATCTGGGGATACTTCCAGAAAGCCAGTGAGTATCAGGAATGGTCCTCTGTGAGCTGCCATTCCAGGCTTTCCCGCAGGCACACCCTCCGCCCCCTTGACTGTCATGCTCTCTATCACTGTGATCATAGAGAAGCAACTGGGAGCCAGGGGGAAACAAGGATCTGGTGGTGAGATGAAAGCAGGGGTCCTGGGTGTTGCTGGAGGTGAGTGGTAGGCTTGACTAAGAACATGCAGGCAGATTCTTTGCTGTCTGAGCCACCAGGTCATGGGCCACAAGGGCATGGTGCCAAAGGCCAATTCTAATAAAAAGCAGAGCAGCGAACCAAGCCACGTGATGTTAACCTGGAACAATTACAGCCCTCTGTGACTCTTTCTTCCCCACTAACCTTTTGCTTGGCTATTTAACCCTATTATTATCCACAAGTCCACACTGAGTTCTTAAGGCTAAACAGAACCAAGAAATACTCCTGATCTAAAAAGTGAGACTGAAAGGAGAGATTTAGTTTTCCAGGAGTTCTGCAAGAGAGAAAATATAGAACTTCAAAGTTCTCCATTTCCGTGATATGAAGGAGTTACGCTGGGAAGGGAGGGAGCTCTGTGAGCTGAAATCCTTTGTCCCCCTCCCCCTCTCTTTATCTGTGCTATCTCTAGCTGCCTCCTCTGGGTCTTGACCTAGGATAAGAGCTGGGTAGAGGCCCTGGATATCGGCTGGGAAGAAGTTGCCCTGCTGAGGCAGAGTAACCCCTGAAGCAGGAAAAGTCAGGGCTGCAAAGAAGCAGATGCTGTTCCCAAACCCTGTTTCCACTGAGAGGTGGCAGGACTGTAGCCGGAAAATGCTGCTGGAGCAGATGTGGGCTCTGGAATGTCCTTGAAATGTAAAATGGTGAACATAAAGGGAGCTCGGGGACCAGCAGGCTCTGCAGAGACGAGTTAATTACCTGGCCAGTTCCAGCAGATGAAACAAAGAGATCAAGGCTCTTGACCCACTCCCTGCAAGGCTGCCTGCTAACCACGCCCTCCCTCTCTGGCCCTGCTGGATTCTGGGCTGGTGGGGGTGGCTATGGGGATAGTGACGGAATAGCCAGTGTTCTGAAGAAGCCAGGGTGTAGCCCACAGCTTCTTGAAAAGTGAGTGTTAGTTGCTCATTCATGTCTGACTCTTTGCAACCCTATGGATTATAGCCCACCAGGCTCCTCTGTCCATGGGATTCTCTAGGCGAGATTACTGGAGTGGGTTGCCATTCCCTTCTTCAGGGGATCTTCCCAACTCAGAGATTGAACCCGAGTCTCCTACATTGCAGGCAGATTCTTTACCAACTGAGCCACTAGGGCAAGCACAGGGGCAGGCAAATACTGAGGCAGAGCCAGGAGGTTTGGGGAGGTGGGTTTAGCAGAATGGTACCAGCACTCTGGGGAATAGAGAGAGAAAGCAGGAGGGAGAAGAGGACAAAAAGGAAGGAGAAAGAGAAGCAGAAAGATCAAGGGACACAGGCAGGTGCAGTCGATGGAGAAGGAAAAAGCGACCTAGGAAGAAGAAAGAGGACTAGGGGTCAGTTTGGGCACAAATCTACCTGTTTTGGAAAGGGAACCCAAACATGTGATTGTGAAAGATCCTGGAAAAGCAGTTAATGCTTTTAGAATGTTTGTGTTTCTGCCAGTTAATCCCTAAAAAAGAGGGGGCAACCCAGAGGCCCTCTCTTTCCTAAAATAATTTGATCATGGTGGATCCTGCAACTTTAGTGGCAGAATCTGGCTGGTGATGAGCTTTGGACTGGCAGGCAGTCCCTCTGAGTCTTTCCTGCAGAGGGGAAGCACCCCTTCACAGGAGGATCCTGGGCAAGGAGTCAGGAAAGAAGCACGGGCAGGAGACCAGGCAAATCATCGAACTCCCTGTGTCTTGATCTCCCTACAAGTAACATGGGAACTCTAATGACTCTTATTTCTCTCCTTACATTTCTGCAAAGGCCAAATGAAATAGTTTTCTTTGTCCATCCATCCATCCATTTATTGCAAAAAACATTATAGAAGACTCATTTGTACCAGGCACTGAATTTAGTGGTAATGCTACAGGGCGATTGAGACAGAGTTCTTCTCAAGGGGCTTCCTTGATAGCTTAGTTGGTGAAGAATCTGCCTGCAATTCAGGAGACCCCGGTTGGATTCCTGGGTTGAGAGGATCCACTATCCTCTATGGATATGCTATCCACTCTAGTATTCTTAGGCTTTTCTGGTGGCTCAGATGGTAAAGAACCCATCTGCAATGCTGGCGACCTGGATTTGATCCCTGGGTTGGGAAGATCCCCTGGAAGAGGACATGGCAACCCACTCCAGTATTCTTGCCTGCAGAATTCCCATGGACAGAGGAGTCTGGCGAGCTACAGGCCATGGGGTTGCAGAGTCGGGCATGACTGAGCCACTAAGCACAGCAAAACACTTATTAGCTCAGTCTCATAGGAGAGACACATATATGGACAGATCTTGAATGTTAAAACAGCAACATGCTTAAAGCCTTGCTCTTATCTGTGCTGGGATAAAGGCCAGCCTCCTCTGTGTGGCTTATAAGTGTCTCTGTGACCTGGATCTGGCATCTACATCTTCCCCAAGAACTTCTTTTGCTTGGCCTCATATTTTAGGCTACACCAGACTGCTTGGGCTTCTCTGTAGACAGGTGGGCTCACATCTCTGCACCTTGGTTATGTTGCTTTCCAAGCTCGAAATGGCACCTTCTTCTGAATCATGGTCCTGACTCCCACTTCCTGACTCCACTCATTAATCTGCGTCTGTTCTTCCAGAGAGACCCCCTTTCCCCTTTCCCTACCTCCCGTCCCAGGCTAGATTAGATGTCTCTCATCTTGTTCAGAAATTGTTTTTTTCATGTATGTTTTTCCTGTTGCTATAGATGCAGAGGAAGCAGGGGCCCTGTCTTAATTTATGCTTATTTCTCAGTGGACAATGCATGATATAGGAAGTATTTAATGAAAGCTTAGGGAACTGCACTGAGCTGTTCTGACATCACAGGAGAAAGATAGACCGAGGAGTCAGGGAAGCCACTTGCAAACTGGTTCTTGATATTTGAATAGGAGTTCAACAAGGAGAGAAGGAGGGAAACATGTATGTCAAGGCCAGGGTTCTGAGACCAGGTGGCTTGGTCAGGTGACTTGAGCTGTGGGAGCTAGAAGAAGGGCAGCTGCCAAGCTGAAGAAGGTGATGGTTATTTTTACGTGTTAATTTGACTGGGCCACGGGTTGCCCATATATTTGGTTAAACATTACTCTGACTGAATCTGTGAGTGTGTTTCACAATGAGGTTAACATCTGAATCAGGACACTGAATAAAACTGTGCTTCTTAATGTGGGTGGGCCTCGTCTACTCAGTTGAAAGTCTGAATAGAATAAGAAGGCTAGCCTCCTGTGAATATGGGGCAAGGGGCTCCCCCTGCCTGACTGCTTTGAGCTGGAACAGCTGTCTTTTTCTGCCTTGGTACTTGAACTAAAACACTGGTTCTTCTTGAGTCTTAGGCCTCCTGGATTTTAGAAGTTTGCACTTCAGTTCTGGTTCTCAGGTTTTGAATTTGGACTGGAGGACACCCTTGACTCCTCTGTGTTTCTAGCTGGATGACTGCAGATCTAGTGACTTCTTAGCCTCTATAATTGCATGAGCCAATTCCTTGTAATGAATCAATCTTTCTCTATACACACACACACACACACACACACACACCCCTTGTGTTCTGTTAGTTCTGTTTCTCTGGAGAACCCTGACAAATACAAAAGAGGAGATCTCGGAAGGCTTGTGGACTTGCTAAGGTGATGAGGCAGTAGAGAGGGTGTTTCAGGTTGTGATGAGGTCTGTCTTCTGCATCACTGTCACCGGTGGCAGGCCATTCCTTTTTCACTGGGGCATCCTGGCCTTTGCTCAGCTGCAGAGATTGGCTAAAGGTGGACCTTGGATACCCCTTAAAGGGATGGAACCTGTAAGCCAGGAGAAGGCTTAGAAAGGCCAGATTAAAAGCTTATTCCTAGGACTTCAATGTTTTTATGTTTCCTCTGTTCTCCTTAGCCATTTTTCAGTAATATATGGTAAAACCTTCTTGAATATTCCAACTGCCTCAGCTGTTTGAAGAGGAACCAAAGACATAACTTGTATATATATTTGAACTAGTTCTTTAAAGGAACCAGTTCCCCTAAATTCATCCAAGACCTTCATGTGTGCCTTTTTCCTGCTTTTCCCAGAACCTGTTCTGCTCCCACCACACCTCTGCCGCTGCTCCAGTGCTTTGTCTGGCTCTCTTCTGCCCCAGCTTCCAATCTCCCCTCTGTCAGTGCTTCTTGAATGGGGGCAGGACCCTGGGCTAAGGGCTTCCTCCTAGCTTCCCCAGCAGCCCAGGGTTTGCCCGTTCTGTGTCTGAGTCTCCTTTAGAGCACATACACACTTCTCATGGTTCATGGTTGCCCCTTCAGTGCCCCAAGCAAACTGTGTACTACATGGGGGTTGAGAGGAAGTGATGGGAAAGTGGTTTATCTTCTGATGGTTGAGGATATAGCAGCTGCCTTGGGTCCCTTCCTTTGTAAAGAGACAGAGAGAATGTAATCCACCTGAAGCAAGATTATGCGATGCATAGCTTGTCTTCATCAATAGCCCCAAACCCCCTATTATGATATGCTTTACCTTCCCTTCAACCATCCCTGCTTCCAGGTATGGTTTGTAGGTCTGATCTCCCTACCAGTCAAGCTATTGACTACCAAACATTGTAATTTACAAGCACACAGGCAATGGGGTGAATTCCGAGTCATGGGTCTTCAGGATTTATGGGGTCAGCTCCTCTGTCTGGGGACAGGCTGGTCAGGGCAGAGGGTGGACACAGCCTGTGAGCTCTCTTATTGCCAGCACTGCTGCTATATCCCAGTGTCTGCCTCAGGGATAAGCAGAGGCTGTTCCTGGGCAAGATAGTTGTAAAAGTTTTTGAATGAATGAATGAATGGAAATACCATTTTTTCATTGAACAAATGAATAGTCCTCTATTCTCTCTGTGTTTTAACTGCAGTCAAAATGGGGGTTTTATTTTTTCTCTCAAAAATTTAACCCCCTGAGATTCTGAGCAAGTGAGTGACACTTTCCTTCCCTTGGTGTTGGGAAATAGATGATCGATCCAGGTACTTACAGAGATACTTGCAATTCTTCTTAGAAACCGTGTATGGGATAAATGATGCTAATTTATGCATATTTACAGGCAACTAACTCCATACCCTAGTGAGCGACATAGCCTTGTGAGTTCAAAGTTAACCTTCCAACAATAGGAGCAGAATTTTAATTGAAAAAGGTAAGGCAGGCATCTGGCAGCTGTGCTGTGTTTGGCAGGGCGGGATTCTATTAAGGAGTCATTGAAATGGCTCTATAGCTGTTGTAACAGATTCTTATTTAAATGAGATTTCACTTTTTTTTTTTTAATAAAGAGAAAGTCGCCCGGGTTTGCAATATTTTTCAATGAACTGAGGTTTCTTTTTCTTTAAAAAAAAAATCATAATTGATTTATTTTGTATAAAAACATTGTCTGACATATGCAGGCTCATTTGAATAAATTATTCATCAGCATCTTTTTAGTGATGTGCCGGCTCCTGCCTGTTGGAACTCCATTGGTCCTTTCTTCCCACCAAGGTACAGGAAATGTTCACAGCCATGGCAAAAACCATGAATCAAAAGCCAGAGCGAGTTGCTCTTAACTAAAGCTACAAAGGACTGGCTTATTTATAAGGACCCTTGATGGATTTCATTTCTAAGGAGGGCGTGGGAAAGGCGGAGTCAGGAGGCGGTACCCATTAACATGCCTATCTCGTGTTATTATCCTAAGGCCATCAGGTGCACTGTGAAGCAGTCTTGTCAAGTGCATACACAAAGGACAGCATATTTGTTGATTTCTTTAGGTGGATGAACTAATTCCTGGTATGACAAGATACTGCCTACAGGGGAGCTTAAATAGAAGAAATTTATTGTTTGAAGTTCTGGAGGCTGCAAATCCAACATCAAGACTGGCAGATGCATTAGCTGGTGGGGACCAGCTTCCTGGTTCATAGAAGGCTGTCTTCTTGCTGTGTCCTCACATGGCAGAGAGAGCCCTCTGTGGTCTCTCTTTTATAAGGGCACTAATCCCATTCTTCAGTATTAAAAAGCAGAGACATCACTTTGCTGATAAAGGTCCATATAGTCAAAGTCGTGGTTTTTCCATTAGTCATGAATGGATGTGAAAATTGGACCATAAAGAAGGCTGAACGCCAAAGAACTGATGCTACTGAACTGTGGTGCTACAGAAGACTCTTGAGAATCTCTTGGACTGGAAGGAGATGAAACCAGTCAATCCTAAAGGAAATCAAGTCTGAATATTCATTAGAAGGACTGACGCTGAAGTTGAAGCTCCAGTTCTTTGGCCACCTGATGCAAAAAGCGGACTCACTGGAAAAGACCCTGGTGCTGGGAAAGATTGAGGGCAGGAGGAGAAGGGGGCAATAGAGCATTGGATATATGTAAGCCTCACCCACTCAATGAACAAACTGGGAGATATTAGAGGACAGGGAAGCCTGGCATGCTGCAGTCCATGAGATTGCGAAGAGTTGGACATGACTGAGCAACTGATCACCAACAAATCCCATTTGTGAGGATGCCAGTCATCTCCCAAAGGCCCCACCTCCTCATACTGTACCAGCACATGGAGGATCAGGGCTTCATCATGTAGATTTTGGGGGAGGAAGGACGTGGACACTCATAGCACTGGGCTTGACTTTTATGATTTACAATGCAGGTTCAAAGCTGATCCCAGATTTGAGAGGCGTGTGAAAAGTTCAAAGGTGTGACAAATATTAGTCTTAGAGTGAAAATTGCTGTAAATACCACCCCTCCCCCATACCCCAAGACTGAGGTCAGAAAGATTGGGGTCACGATGGCTCTCCCCTTCCTCTAGTCCTTTCATCAATGCCAGCAGGTAAATATGAGGCAAAAGAAACTTCTGGTCTGGGGAGTGAGCTGCCTGCCCCTGGTTGGGTTGGCATTTCTAGGACCAACGTTCTCTGATGGGTCATGTTGGGCAGACACCTTTTCCTAGGACCAGGAACTCTAAGAAGGGAAGAGGTTCGTGTGACTATGAGTCTTGCCCTCACACCAACAGGTGCTTCAAGGAGGCTGTGACTCCTCTCCGTCACACCAAGGCAAATGCTCCAAGGTGCTGAATGACTCTAATAGAGTCTCTGCTCCGGAAGAGCTGCAGTCACTAGAACAACCTCAAGATCAGGATATTCCCCACAGGCCTCTTTATTATTTTTAAAAAAATATTAATAGAACTAATTAAATATAGAGGTGTGCTCCAGCCCTAATCTGTGACTTCTCATCTTTCCTTGCCTCCCTCCTTCTCCCCGCCGGGCCCCAGCGTGTATTGTCAAAGTGTCAAGTGAGGAGGGAAGAAGAAAACCAGGGGAGATAATGCAGAATTGGTATGCCGGGCCAAGGCTGTGGACACAAGGGACTTCTTTTAATCCAGTCCATTAATCAATTTCTCCGTAGAAATTGAATTAACTGTCTTTCATCAACATCACATCCCAGGACTTGAAAACACGGGTACGCACACAGGAATGTAAATGCAGCTGAGAGTGTGTCTCCCTTCCGTGTAGGTGAAACTGTGGGGCTCCTGATCTGCGGTCCAGTGCATGGAGGGTGAAGGCCTGAGAGTCAGAGGGGCTGGCTGTTGTTGGGTGGCCTTGAACTCGGGTCACCAAAGCCATCTGCCGTTTTGGGTTTGCTTGCTCACAGCCACTGGGAAGCCTTCCCACCCTCATCTCTCCTTTAAGCTAAACACATGGAGTATTGAATATCATTCTCACTGTAATATTTTTTTTTCTTTAGACTTGAGTTACACAAAAAACAACTGGTCTGTTCCTTGCTGAATCCCCAGCTGCATCCTTCATCTCTGCTAAGATAAAGTTCTTTTTTCTGGGTCAGTGGGCTCTGGATTGCATTGAGAATCTTTCAGAGCAAGTTTGAAAGGATCTCTCTGTCTTTGAGAGGGAAATTCAGACATCACTATATGTGTATGGGGATGCAGCTCCACAGAGAGGTCAACCACAGGAGGTGTTCTGTAGGGATTCGGGTATTTCATTCATTTAATCAGTTAACTAATAGGTATTTATTGGCTGTCTGCAGGTTCCAGGATATGTTAGATCTCAAGGGCACAAAGATTGAAAAAAAAGACAATGGCAATGAAAAACAACCAGAAACACCGTATAATGCAATCCCTGCTCTGATAATCTATGGAGGTTGACTGGTAGAATAAGAATTCACAGTACAGTGTTATACATATTAAAATACTCATATTAAAATAGAGTATTGCAGTCTGTGGGATCAGGATGGGGAACAAACAAGCGAGTGGGTTACTTGGTCTGCTGGGGCTAGGAAAGTTCTTGTAAAAGACATCATTTTCTGGAAAGGCAAACCAAACCTTTTATAGTGAGAAAGGGATTGGAAGCAGATATTAAACAAGAGAATTTTGTTGCCCCTCACATTCCATCCTTCATAAAATCATTCAGTAAACATATGATCATGTCATCCCCATGCTTATCACTCCAGGGCATTTCATAATCCTCAGATCTCTACATTCAGACCAAAGGGTGTGGCCCTTGATAGTTACCCCAGGGAGGATGGTGTGGCTGCACTGAGCCTGGTCCAGCCTTGAGGCTTCCCATGTACTGTTCCCTCTGACTGCTCACACCCCTCATTGTCTGGCTGAGTCCTGTGCATCCTTCAGGCACCTGCAAGGAAGCTTTCCCCTGCTTCAATGGGTTAACCCCTCCAGTCTCATCTCAGAGCCCACAGTAGCCTGTATTGCTTCTCCTGGAATGATCACAGTTGTAATGATTATTTAAAAACCATTTCCCCATCTCCAGATGGGGTACTATGAAGCACTATGAAAAGAGAGACCATATCTATCGTGATCACTTTGTTCATATCAGGGCCTGACCCAGAGTAGATGCTTAGTCAATCAATACAGCTCAGTCACTCAGTCGTGTCCGACTCTTGGAACCCCAAGGACTGCAGCATACCAGGCCTCCCTGTCCATCACCAACTCCTGGGGTTTACTCAAACTCATGTCCATTGAGTTGGTGATGCCATCCAGCCATGTCATCTTCTGTCTTCCTCTTCTTCTCCAACCTTCAATCTTTCCCAGCATCAAGGTTTTTTCCAGTGAGTAAGCTCTTCACATCAGGTGGCCAAAGTTTTGGGTTTCAGCTCCAGCATCAGTCCTTCCAATGAACACTCAGGACTGATCTCCTTTAGGATGGACTGGTTGGATCTCTTTGCAGTCCAAGGGACTCTCAAGAGTCTTCTCCAACACCACAGTTCAAAAGCATCAATTCTTCATGCTCAGCTTTCTTTATAGTCCAACTCTCACACCCATACATGACCACTGGAAAAACCATAGCCTTGACTAGATGGACCTTTGTTGGCAAAGTAATGTCTCTGATTTTGAATATGCTGTCTAGTTTGGTTATAACTTTTCTTCCAAGGAGTAAGTGTCTTTTAATTTCATGGCTGCAGTGACCACTTGCAGTGATTTTGGAGCCCAAGAAAGTAAAGGCTCTCACTGTCTCCATTGTTTCCCCATCTATTTGCCATAAAGTGATGGGACCAGATGCCATGATCTTCGTTTTCTGAATGTTGAGCTTTAAGCCAACTTTTTCATTCTCCTCTTTCACTTTCATCAAGAGGCTCTTTAGTTCTTGTTCCCTTTCTGCCATAAGGGTGGTGTCATCTGCATATCTGAGGTTATTGGTATTTCTCCTGGCAATCTTGATTCCAGCTTGTGCTTCATCCAGCCTAGCGTTTCTCATTATGTACTCTGCTTATATGCAGATGCTTAGTAAGTGCTGAATAATATGTTTTCGAACTGTGGTCCTAGGGAAGACTTGAAAATTCCTTGGATTTTGAGGAGACCAAACCAGTCAATCCTAAAGGAAATCAACCATGAATATTCATTGGAAGGACTGATGCTGAAGCTCCAATACTTTGGCCACCTGATGCAAAGAGCTGACTCACTGGAAAAGACCCTGATGCTGGGGAAGATTGAAGGTGGAAGAAGAAGGGGACGACAAAAGATGAGATGGTTGGATGGCGTCACTGCCTCAGTGGACATGAGTTTGAGCAAACTCCAGAAGATAGTGAAGGACAGGGAAGCCTTGGCATGCTGCAGTCCATGGGGTCACAAAGAGTCAGACACAACTGAGTGAATGAACAGCAATAAAAACAAAGTTTTGCATAAATCATGGTTCAAGAGGCTTGTTTCAGGAACTTGGTGAATGTGGCCAGCAGCAAGTAACTTGCTCAGTGTAAGGATTGCCACATAAGATTGAGTGAGATTACACATCAAGCTAAGGAGTTTGGACTTTGTCCCGTAGGCAAAAGGAACCGTGCAAGGCTTATGAGTGAGACAGTGACTTAATCTGATTTGTGTTTTAGAAATATAACTCTAGGGCACTTGATTTCTGAGTTAACTCTCTGGCATTGGCTCTTATTTGATTTCCCAAGTTCTCACTCTCTCAGTTAAACAAAGTGAAGGAAAACAAGGTTTGGGCCCCAGTGGCAAGCAGGTTCATAACTCAGTGAGGGCACAGCATCTTCTCTTTGTCACTTCCCTGTGCCCCTGCTCCACCTAGCAGGCTCCCCAGCAGCGGGTTTGATTTCAAGAGGTGTTGGAGGAGGGCTCCTCATGTTCCACTTGGTGGATGATTCCCCCCTGCCTCCCTACTGTTGCTTCTGCTGTTCTCTCTGCCCAGAGAAACCTTCCACCCCATCCCCACCTTCTTGGCCTTTCTCAATATTGCCCATTCTTCATGGCCCAGTCTAACGTCCACTCTTTCTGTGGATCTACCTTGACCACTGCAAGCCACCTCGCTCTGCAGGACCCACCAAACACTCATATTCTCTGCCCTTCAGAGACACTGAGCCAGGCCATGGAGGTCCCATGAGCCCCTCTTTTAATAGGAGGGGAAACCCAGGGGGAATGAACTGTTAAGGTTACAGAGATGGGGGCAGCAAAGCAGCCCACACTCCCAATGGCCTGGCCAAAGCCCACAGCTCTTCAGTTCATGGCACTGCCTACCCAGGCTCTTGAGCACAGGGTCTCTTATACTACTTAACTTTTCAGCACACAACCAGTTCCTCCAATAAAATCATAAGCTTCTGGGAGACCTGGACCACAGAGCATCTCATTTATCTGAGTATAAATGTCTGGCCTACAGTAGTTATTCAATAAAGAATCATTGACGCGAGACATTTCATATGGAAAATAGTTCTTTGCTCTCCATCAGCTTCTTCTCTGTCCATTAGGGCAATGATTGCCGGGGTACAAGACCACTGATTTAGAGTCATGGGGCGAGAGCCAGAGCAGGGGGCTGGCTCTTGAGGGTGTGCCTTTCGGTCTCCCAGGGGCAGATCTGGAATCTCCTTGGGGAATGTCTCAGTGTCCTCAGAAGGAGGCCATCTGGGCTGCTTTCTTTTCACTTGCCACCTTCCTCCTCCTCTCCGATCCACTCTGTCTTCCTCTGCCTCCTCTGGGTCCTGCTGCTGCTGCTAAGTCACTTCAGTCGTGTCCGACTCTGTGCGACCCCATAGACAGGAGCCCAACAGGCTCCCCTGTCCTTGGGATTCTCCAGGCAAGAACACTGGAGTGGGTTGCCATTTCCTTCTCCATTGTGTGAAAGCGAAAAGTGAAAGTGAAGTCGCTCAGTCGCATCCAACTACTAGCGACCCCATGGACTGCAGCCTACCAGGCTCCTCCATCCATGGGATTTTCTAGGCAAGAGTACTGGAGTGGCTTGCTATTGCCTTCTCCGCCTCTGGGTCCTAGAGGCTGATTTTATCTGCAGGGCATCACCTAGACTCCCTTGCTCATTGCCTCCTGGAGGAGTCAGCCAGTGGAGAAAGGAGTGGGAGGTCAAGGTATTTATGACCCTGACTCCAGCCCTGCGGGCTTGCCTCCACTTCCTGTGGTGCCTGTTTCCTCAGGCTCCGGCTCTTACCTGGTTCAGATTACACTGGTTCTTCCGAGGTGTTCTGATAGATGGGCTTCCCTGGTGGCTCAGACGGTAAAGAATCTGCCTGCAATGTGGGAGACCTGAGTTCGATCCCTGGGTTGGGAAGATCCTGTGGAGGAGGGCATGGCAACCCCACTGCAGGAAACTAGCCCGGAGAATCCCCATGGACAGAGGAGCCTGGCGGACTACAGTCCATGTGGTAGCAAAGAGTTGGACATGACTGAGCAACTAAGCACACAGCCCATAGGCACCACGGCCATGCTGGCTTCCTGCTGTTGTAGTCACCGGTGGGTGCCCTTCTTGCGTGTGAATTCCCCACTCCCTCTAATAGATCCTGTATCAACTTCTTGGATTGTAACATCTGCCCTGCTGGGATTTGGTCTGATCTAAAGTCTTAAGGAAATTCATAGGAGCAGACTGGCAGGGAGGAAGAGAGTGTGGGACCAAGTATCATTGGCAATGATGCCAGAGGTTGAGGAACACCTAGGGGTCTTACTGAGTTTGCCCCTGGGGTTGGACAAGGGGGACAGTGTGGGCCAGAAGCTTACCTCCCCACCCTCCCTATTCTTAGTTGGCTTCCTGTCGTTTGGCGGCTTTAATTTCATTAAAGACACATTCATTCAAAAAACAAGTAAGATATCTCTACTCTCCAAATAGTTCACAGTGTAGAGGGAATGAAAGAGTGAATGAACTCCACTAGGAAGTAGATGAAAGGGACACAGTCGGTGTGAAAGGTTTGGCTGGATGTGGAAGTCATCAGCCACATGAATGAACCCTGATGAGGAGAGAAATCAGGCTTTGGAGAAGGAAGATGTGCTTGGACTTTTGAGGTCCTTAGTTAACCTCTGAGCTTTGTTGGCAAACTGGGAAAAATAATACCTTGCTGGCAGGCTTGCTTCAAGACCTAAGTGACCTGCCATGTGCACAAGAGTAGGGCTGGGCCTCCTAGAAAACCCCAGGGTGATTGGGTTAGAAGGACCTGGCACAAGTTAATGTATAAACATTTGATGAACGAATGGGTGAAGGCATGAATGAGTGGATGAAGAGAGAGAAGAGAGACTCAAGCAGATGCCCCCATGGGTGGGAACAATCTCCATGGCAAGCGGCTCCAAGCTCTGACTCCAGCAGGTGAGGGATCAATTCCCCCATCCACCGGGGTGTTCTTGATACTGATGGCTCCCAGGCAAGGACTAAAGGAACAGGTGTGTAGACCAAAGCAAAAGTGACTTAAAAGTGAATTAGCTGCTGATTCTTGGATACTTGGGCTGATACCTTTGATAAAATCTTCAGTCGTGTCCGACTCTGTGCGACCCCATAGACAGGAGCCCAACAGGCTCCCCTGTCCTTGGGATTCTCCAGGCAAGAACACTGGAGTGGGTTGCCATTTCCTTCTCCATTGTGTGAAAGCGAAAAGTGAAAGTGAAGTCGCTCAGTCGCATCCAACTACTAGCGACCCCATGGACTGCAGCCTACCAGGCTCCTCCATCCATGGGATTTTCTAGGCAAGAGTACTGGAGTGGCTTGCTATTGCCTTCTCCGCCTCTGGGTCCTAGAGGCTGATTTTATCTGCAGGGCATCACCTAGACTCCCTTGCTCATTGCCTCCTGGAGGAGTCAGCCAGTGGAGAAAGGAGTGGGAGGTCAAGGTATTTATGACCCTGACTCCAGCCCTGCGGGCTTGCCTCCACTTCCTGTGGTGCCTGTTTCCTCAGGCTCCGGCTCTTACCTGGTTCAGATTACACTGGTTCTTCCGAGGTGTTCTGATAGATGGGCTTCCCTGGTGGCTCAGACGGTAAAGAATCTGCCTGCAATGTGGGAGACCTGAGTTCGATCCCTGGGTTGGGAAGATCCTGTGGAGGAGGGCATGGCAACCCCACTGCAGGAAACTAGCCCGGAGAATCCCCATGGACAGAGGAGCCTGGCGGACTACAGTCCATGTGGTAGCAAAGAGTTGGACATGACTGAGCAACTAAGCACACAGCCCATAGGCACCACGGCCATGCTGGCTTCCTGCTGTTGTAGTCACCGGTGGGTGCCCTTCTTGCGTGTGAATTCCCCACTCCCTCTAATAGATCCTGTATCAACTTCTTGGATTGTAACATCTGCCCTGCTGGGATTTGGTCTGATCTAAAGTCTTAAGGAAATTCATAGGAGCAGACTGGCAGGGAGGAAGAGAGTGTGGGACCAAGTATCATTGGCAATGATGCCAGAGGTTGAGGAACACCTAGGGGTCTTACTGAGTTTGCCCCTGGGGTTGGACAAGGGGGACAGTGTGGGCCAGAAGCTTACCTCCCCACCCTCCCTATTCTTAGTTGGCTTCCTGTCGTTTGGCGGCTTTAATTTCATTAAAGACACATTCATTCAAAAAACAAGTAAGATATCTCTACTCTCCAAATAGTTCACAGTGTAGAGGGAATGAAAGAGTGAATGAACTCCACTAGGAAGTAGATGAAAGGGACACAGTCGGTGTGAAAGGTTTGGCTGGATGTGGAAGTCATCAGCCACATGAATGAACCCTGATGAGGAGAGAAATCAGGCTTTGGAGAAGGAAGATGTGCTTGGACTTTTGAGGTCCTTAGTTAACCTCTGAGCTTTGTTGGCAAACTGGGAAAAATAATACCTTGCTGGCAGGCTTGCTTCAAGACCTAAGTGACCTGCCATGTGCACAAGAGTAGGGCTGGGCCTCCTAGAAAACCCCAGGGTGATTGGGTTAGAAGGACCTGGCACAAGTTAATGTATAAACATTTGATGAACGAATGGGTGAAGGCATGAATGAGTGGATGAAGAGAGAGAAGAGAGACTCAAGCAGATGCCCCCATGGGTGGGAACAATCTCCATGGCAAGCGGCTCCAAGCTCTGACTCCAGCAGGTGAGGGATCAATTCCCCCATCCACCGGGGTGTTCTTGATACTGATGGCTCCCAGGCAAGGACTAAAGGAACAGGTGTGTAGACCAAAGCAAAAGTGACTTAAAAGTGAATTAGCTGCTGATTCTTGGATACTTGGGCTGATACCTTTGATAAAATTCAAAACTTACTAGTTTATTTATTTCGTTTGGTTAGGAACCAAGACAATGGAGGATGGAAGATACCAATTTCATTAAAAATATAACTTTTTCCCCCTTCCTTTTTTCTTCTTTAAAAACCCTGGGCAACTGACCTAGTTTTTCATTCTCTTTGAACTCAGTGACGGCAGCTCTTCTTCAAAGCCGAGTTGTAACACTCAGGTTCTCTGCTTTATGTGGGTCAGGGTGACTCTTCTGGTTACTGAAAAAGATGAGCTTCCAGCACCGTCTTTTTAAGCAGTGCTGGTGCCCAGAATTCTTTTGGAATTTTCTTTTTTAGCATCCTTGTTACCCTAAGTGGTTAAGTCATGGTAGTTAGCAGGAAAAGTGTGGCAGAGGAAATGTTTATGAGTTGATTTTCTACTAAATAACTTTTAGAAGGGGACAGGCAGAATAGAGGAAGTATGCATGACATCTTTATGCTTTCTGTGGTCCCTGGTGGAGGTGTTATCTGTCTTTCACACAGAGTGGAAGAAACACCCGACCAGGAGTCAGGAAAGCATTCCATGAGCAGTGTGATCTTGGATAAGTCATAAAATCACTTGCGATGCTTCATCTGAAAAGGTTCTTTACAGCTCTATGGCTCTCTGAGGGTTCTGAGATTTTGATGTGGGTTGAGGTGGAAGGACATCTTGCAAGAAACTCTCAAAATAGAAACATCTTCTCTTCTCCCAAATAGCACTGCTGGTTCCTGGCTGCACCAGCAGGAAGCAGGGCTGGGTGAATAGACTGCGGGGATGAGCGGTCTTCTCCCAGTATGAGCTAAGCTATTCTTAACGGCTAACCTGCTCCCAAATCTCTCCTGGACTGGCGTGCTTCTAGCTGAAAATTTCATCATAGAAAGTCATTCCTTTGAGAGGGACATGAATTCAGGAGTTTCTAGTTAAAATAAATTATTTTGGCACTAGTTATTTTAGTTTAGTTTAGCAGACAACTTTTCCAGAGAGGCAGCTGGCTAATGACGTCGCATATCTGGTAGATACATTCTGAAGGAGCTGGGGAATGGGAAAGTCTGGGATACTTGTGGGGCAGGTGGGCCCAGGTGAAGTTCAGGGCAAGACCCCTGTTCCTGCAAAGGAACAACTTGGACCAACATCACAATTCTGCTGAGGACTGGGTGGGGGGCTGCTCGCCTCCTTCCTGCTTGCATCACTCAATATTCAGCGTCATTTCCTCCTCCCCCAGGCCCCACTTTCCACCTTCCATTTCCAGGCTAAATTCATGAATGTGCTTTCTATATAGTGCAGTGATAAAGAACCTACCCACCAATGGAGGAGATGCAAGAGCTGTGGATTTGATCCCTGGGTTGAGAAGACCCCCTGGAGGAGGGAATGGCAACTCATTCCAGTGTTCTTACCTGAGAAATTCCATGGACAGAGAAGCCTGGTGGGCTATAGTCTATGGGGTCACAGAGTCGGACACGGCTGAGCAAATGAGCACGCTCACACGCAAACTCATGAACAGAAACTTGGAGAGCCCAGGACAGTCTTGCTGTGTGTCTCACTCCTCCCCCATATGCTTGTATACAGGCCTGGTCCCAGCTCTGTCTTTAATCTCAGAGATTCTTCAATTACAACTAGCAACCAGGGGCTCAGTTGTGCTGCCTCCATCCTCTAATGCAAGGTTCTTAGAGCCACTGTTACATGTTTTCTCAAATAACTCTGAGGCAAGGACTTTTATTGCAGTATGAACATTGCCAGGTCTATCTTTTAGGGCAACCAATCTATGGGATCAAATTCAGCAGAGGTGTTGCTGGGTGAGGCTGCAGTTGTTAGCTGCTGCTGCATGGGCAGAGGAATGTTCTGTAAAGACTTGCCCTGGAAATTTGAACAAGACCCTCCCAGAGCTCAGAGCTGTTAGGAACGCAGGATCACAGAACAGTTCCTGTGTTCAGAAACAGTTCCTGTGGCAGTTCCACACATGAACATCACTGCAAAGTATTGATGGCCTTGCAAAGTATTGGAGAAACCTCTGCTCCCATCGACACTAGTACTATCTCTGAGACTACTGCTTGCTGCCTAATATTTAGAGTGTGTATTAGGTCCTATGCCAAGTACTTTACACAGATTGTTACAATGAAGGCTCAGAACAACTCTATGATGTAGGTGCTCTCATTAATCCATTTTTACATACATGTATATAATATAATATATAATAATATATATGTGAACATGCGAGCTCAGTTGCTTCTTTCATGTCTGACTCTTTGCAACCCTATGGACTGCAGCCCGTGAGGCTCCTCTGGCCATGAAATCTCTAGGCAAGAATACTAGAGTGGGTTGCCATTTCCTTCTCCAGCGGATCTTCTTGACCCAGGCATCAAACCCATGTCTCCTGCATATACATGTTTCTCAGTAGCCCATACCCTGCCTTTTCTAATTCATACATTCATTTGCTCATTCATTCCTTCACCAAACACCCTAACAGCCACAAGTCCCCTGTGTGCTGGAGTATGAACTAAACCTAGAGATGGGGATTTCTGAATGATTGGGGTAGGTCCCATGCCAGAGGGAAACTTCTTTTGGTTATGTTCCAAGCTTATAGTTCCCATTCAGGGGGGCTTCTATACTGATATGTCTGGCCAGTACCTCAAAACTCAGCATTCCCAAATCGAACTCATTATCTTGACATAATGAGGGGTTAACTCATTAACCCTCAAG
The DNA here is from genome assembly GCA_006410635.1 of Cephalophus harveyi. Classification (NCBI taxonomy): domain Eukaryota; kingdom Metazoa; phylum Chordata; class Mammalia; order Artiodactyla; family Bovidae; genus Cephalophus; species Cephalophus harveyi. The sequence goes on along the minus strand of SJYT01015708.1, from coordinate 388,345 downwards.
CTTAATTAGTGTCCTCATTGTCTATATCTATGAAAGGAAACACCACCTTTTCAGTTCCCCAGTCTAATACCTCAAGAAATAGTATATAGAACACGACACCAGACACTCATTTTTGGATGGATAAAGATGTGATACACACAGACACAGACACACACAATGGAAGATGTGATATACACACACAGACACACACAATGGAATACTACTCAACCACAAAAACAATGAAATCTGGCCATTTGCAACAACATGGATGGACTTGGAGTGTATTATGCTAAGTGAAATAAGTCAGACTGAGAAAGAAAAATGCTATATGATATCACTTACACATGGAATCTAAAAAAATACAATAAGCTAGTGAATATAACAAAGAAACAAGAAGACTCACAGATATAGGGAACAAATTAGTGGTTACCAGTGTTGGAGAAGGCAATGGCACCCCACTCCAGTACTCTTGCCTGGAAAATCCCATGGACGGAGGAGCCTGGTAGGCTGCAGTCCATGGGGTCGCTGAGTCAGACACGACTGAGCGACTTCACTTTGACTTTTCACTTTCATGCACTGGAGAAGGAAATGGCAACCCACTCCAGTGTTCTTGCCTGGAGAATCCCAGGGATGGCGGAGCCCAGCAGGCTGCCATCTGTGGGGTCGCACAGAGTCGGACACGACTGAAGCGACTTAGCAGTAGCAGTAGCAGTGTGGAGAGGGAAGTAGTGAGGGGCAACACAAGGCTGGGGGATTAAGAGATTAAAAACTATTACGTATAAAATAAGCTACAAGGACATATTGTACTACATGGGGAATATAACCAGCATTTTATAATAGATATACATGGAGTATAACCTTTAACAATTGTAAATCACTATATTGTATATCTGTAACATATAATATTGTCATCAACCATACATCAATAAAAAGTAAAATAATAAAAAATAGATGGCTGTTCTAAGGATGTATACCTAGGATACAGTATAGTAACAACGGTTCGGCCACAGGAGGAAATGAGAACTAGGCTTGGAAGGATGAGTCTATTACTCTCATAAGACCTGGAGGGGTCATCACATGCCACTCATGGTCACAGGGGATGTTCCCAGTTTTGATCAGGGTATAGAAGACAGGAAAGAGGGGCAAGCCTGAGCCAGATACTTACTGGGGTTTCCATGGAAGAGGCAAGGGAGGACAGAGAAGAGTTGGGGATTGCCTGGTTTGAATAATTGCACCTGGGTCTAGGCCAGGTTACAGGGGTGGTCTCTTGTTGCCTATATTTGGCCTTGGTGTGTGTTAGGGCCCTGAAAATATTGGTCTGATGTGTCAGATAAGGAAGAGTTGGGGAGTTTAGACTCATGCAAAAGACGTACTCCCAGCAAGTTCTTCACAATCTCTAAGAATTGGCTGCCTCAGGGAGAGGCAGTCTCTCCCTTGCCAGCAAGTATTTGAAGATGTCAAAACACTGTAAAACACAGGAAAAAAAACATCAACGATTAATGCAGTGATTCTTCCTTCCCCTTTTTGCTTACACTCAAGGTCTGGTCAATTATTATCCTCCACTCTCACAGTATTGGCTATTGACGGTCCTCTTAGAATTCACCTCTTTCCATGCAGTGTGAGTTATGTGTGTCCGAAAGAGACCTGGCTGGGTGGGGAAGGCTTAGGTTGCATTTGCCCCACACTGACTCTTTAAGATGCTACTTCTATTTTTTCCTTCTATCCCTCCTGCCTTTAAATAATGTTCCTCTTTCAGTGCTTCTCAGCCATCTTCAGAATCCAGTGCCAAGGCTTTCCTGGAATTTTCTGGTATTTGGAATTCTCTACACTCTGACCCTCGCTGCCCATCCAGGCTCATCTCCCAGACTCCCTTTCCTCAAACAGTGCTGATGTCATGCCCTCCACCTAAAAGATCTTCTGCTGACTGTATCCAGCTATCCACATGCTGTCCTGACAGATGCCCTGTTTATATTCACGCTGCTTATCTCAGTCCCCTAAGGAGGAATTAATAGCCCCATTCCCTGTGCTCTTGCAATGCTTTTGATTTGTCTGTTGTGATCAATTTGTCTTATATTTTGTGTCAGTTTACTTGGGATGAGAGAATGCAAGCTGGGGAAACTTCCTCATTCATTTCTTCTTCTGGTACCCTAAGCCTCTTTTCATACTGAGCAGTTGGGGCCCATAGTGTGTCTAGACAGGGTTTCCCAAGCCTGGACCAGGACTCACATGAGTCTTGGTCCTTTAGGGGCACTCCATGACACTCTGTCCCCTTCATAGGGTGGAAGAAATATCCTGAGTGCTCTAAGACTCACATACCTAATGAGCTGTCCACAGCCCTCTGGCTGGGCTCCAGGAGGACAACCTGGTGAGTGGCTCTCTCCCACTGGCCAGCAGGGTGTTTCTATCTTGAAATGGCATGATCTGGGCCATGGATTTTGTGTGGTCCTCACTCATGTCAGAGGATACATTTTGGGCTCTGGGTTTCCTGTGGTCTACCTCCAACACATGGGCATAAGCTATATGTATGCACCGATTCTTTTTTTGTTATTATTGGAGTATAATTGCTTTACAATGTTGTGTTTGTTTCTGCTATACAATGAAGTAAATCAGCTATATGTATGCATACATCCCCTTCCTCTTGGATCTTCCTCCCACACACCCCACCATCCCACCCTCCTAGGTATCACAGAGCACTGAGCTAGCTTCTCCCCTCTAGTTATTTTATACATGGTAGTCCATTTATGTCAATTCTTATCTCCCAGTTCATCCCACCCTCCCCTGCCCACCCTGTGTCCACACAGTCATTCCCTACATCTGCATCTCTGTTCCTGCTTTGAAGCTTTTTGTCATATTTCCAAAAGGCACACGTACCCTAGTGTTCACCACAGCACTATTTACAATAGCTAAGACAGGGAAACACCTAAATGTCCATTGACAGATGAATGTGCACTAATTCTTGCCCAAATATATTCTGCCTGCAGGGCTATGTCTGGTCTACAGCACCCAAGGGTGATGGGGGTGGTGACAGATGCCGCTCATGCTGTGCACCCCTGCCGCTGGCACCCAAAGCGTCCTTCCATGCCCTCTGTGTCATGTGACTGATGAGCAATACCCACTCAGTATTCTTGCCTGGGAAATCGCATGGACAGAGGAGCCTCCCTGGCTACAGTCCATGAGGTCACAAAAGATTCGGACACCACTGAATGACTAACACACACACATAATGATGTGTATTCACCATTACAATATCAAATAGAGTAATTTTTATGAAGAGTCTTTATGCTCATGAATTAGGCAATAAAGACACACCTGTTCTTCAAAAATAGAAGCTGACAAACTGCAGCCTAAGCCCACCACAGGGCAAACCTGGCCACCCCTCCTTGCTTAAATATTTTCTCAGACTGTTTCTTATGCTATAACAGCAGAATTGAGTGGTTGCAGCAGAGACCATATGGTCCACAAAGCTGAATAAAAATGTTTATTATCTGGCCCTTGTTCTCTATCTTCATGATGAATCACTCTAACTCACATGGATCCATGGATTCTTTTTTAATTCTCTATTTTGGAACAACTTCAAACTTATTGGGAAAAGGCACATGTATATTTCTGACAACTCTCATATATTGATCACACAGAAACCCCTTTCAAGCTTTTCTCCAGTCCTCCCAGTGATATCCTTTACAGCAAAAAGATTCAGTCCAGGGTCACAAGTTGTACCCAGCTGCCACATCTTGCTTATTTCCTTCCACCTGAAACAGTTCCTCATTCTGTCCTTTACTTTCATGACTTATCTTTTTTCTTTTCTATTTTTAGCTTTTATTCTGAAATGATTATGGTACCAGGGAGTTTAAAAAATAGTACAGAAAGGGCTGATGTAACCTTTGCTCAGTTTCCACCTCTATCCATCAAGAGTTCTACAGAAAACCAGAACCAACAGTGTGGGTATGTATATAAAGAGATTTATTGAAAGGGATTGGCTTATGTGGTTATGGAGGCTGGTGAGTCCACAGTCTGCCCTGTGGGCTGGCAGGCTTGAGGCCCAGGAGAGCTGAAGGTATAGATAAGATCCAAAGGGGGTCTGCTGGAGAATTCCCTCTTGCTCCGAGAGGGCTGACCCTTGTATTCTATTCAGGGCTTCAACTGACTGGATGAGGCCTACCCTGCTTACTCAAAGTTTGCCCATTTAAATGTTAATCTGATACAAAAATACTCTCCAACTTGACACATAAAATTAACCATCACAACTTCCATGGTAATCATTTATTTAGCTGTACTAAAATATCAAACAGGAAATTGACATTGCATCCATGGATGTATAGTATAAATTTTAAAATAAAAATTTTTTATGTAGACAAACCACGCCATACCAAGTTGCTTCAGTCATGTCCAACTCTTTGTGACCCTGTGGACTGTAACCCGGCCAGGCCCTTCTGTCCATAGGATTCTTCAGGCAAGAATACTGGAGTGGGCTGTCATTTCCTCCTTCAAGGGATCTTCCTGACCCAGGGATCAAATCCACATCTCTTGTGTCTCCTGCATTGGCAGGCTTGGCAGGTTCTTTACCACTAGCACCACCTGGAAAGCTCTATGTAGATAAGACTCCACCCCAAAATGCAAGGTGATCTTGCTTACAGTTTCCGAAGTTGGCTCCAGGAACAGTTTGGGTTCAATGCCAGTAACTTTGAGGCTGTCCCTGGATGGGGGAGATACTACTCACTACTGGGTGAGTTTCATGGCCCCCGTTCTTTTATCTTTGCTCTGTTTTCTGTGTTACTCTCAACTTTCACTTGAGGAAAGACTTCACTGTCAAAACTGTTTGGATTTCATTGCTGAAGACCATTTTAAAGATATCCCTGCTTATACATCTTTTGCCAAAATTTGCTCCTGACCTGCTTCTTATTCTCACTTCTTGCTCCAAGTACTTGCTTCAGCCTCTTGACTTTGATACCTGTTTATGATCTCCCACCAGGTTTGATCTTTCTCACATGCTTTTAGCACCTCAGACCGTGGCCACCTGGACTTTTTCCCCCTTTCCATATTCCTCTGACCTCCAGGTGTCCTGTTATCTTAGATGATATCTTTCTATCCTATTCCTTAGTGAGAGAGAGCCCCCTTTCCTACTCCGGCTATTGATCTTCTTTCTGGAGAAACAGGGTGTGCATGCATGCTAAGTTGCTTCAGTCATATCCTACTCTTTGTGACCCTAGGGACTGTAGCCCACCAGGCTCCTCTGTCGAGGCAAGAATACTAGAGTAGGTTGCCATGCCCTCTTCCAGGGAATCTTCCCGAGTCAGGAACTGAACCTGCGTCTCTTACATCTCCTGCATTGGCAGGCAGGTTCTTTACCACTAGCGCCACCTGGAAGCCCCTTGGAAAGTAGGTGGTAGGTCAAAAGCCCTCTCTTCTTTATTGAAAAGTGCTTCATAAAAAATATCTCCAAGAGCCAACAGATATGCCTACATGTGATATGACCACAACCATAGTGGGACAGTTTAAAAAAACATGTTCATTTTTTGATCAAGTAGATATTTAGAAGGTTTGAAAAATATATAAATAACTTTGTTTTAAAAAGCATTATATAACTTTGTAATCAAAGGTTTTTTTAAAAATCATGCCTTTGTTAAATACAGATTATGTATTATTTGCTTTTAGCATCTACAATGATTTGTTAGTTATCCAGTTTTTAATTAAAGTATTGGATACTTTAAAGCTTAAAAACTTTCACTTTTCTAATTGTTTAAAGTCAAAGCCAAAATAAAAATTCTGTGCTCCCTAAACAACATGAGGATTTTGTTTCCCTGACCTCGCCTCACTTTTTCCTTTTTGCTACTTTAATCTTGATTTATCTTTTTTCATCAGTTTTATCAGAGAAGGCAATGGCATCCCACTCCAGTACTCTCACCTGGAAACTCCCATGGACGGAGGAGCCTGCTAGGCTGCAGTCCATGGGGTCGCTGAGTCAGACACGACTGAGCGACTTCACTTTCACTTTTCGCTTTCCTGCATTGGAGAAAGAAATGGCAACCCACTCCAGTGTTCTTGCCTGGAGAATCCCAGGGATGGCGGAGCCCAATGGGCTGACATCTGTGAGGTCGCACAGAGTCAGACATGACTGAAGCGACTTAGCAGCAGCAGCAGCAGCAGCAGCATCAGTTTTATAACCATGCTTAAAGCAAATCATTTACACTTATTTCTGCTTAGTTTTGATGTTCATCACCAAGCTTTTTGAGTATCCCTCCACCGTCTACAACTTCCCTATTATTGATTCCACTGATCTGGAGAATGTTTTAAATAAATATCTTTGAGAAGAACTCAAGTATATTTTCTCAGCTTACAGTATTTAAAGTATTTATGTATGAAATAATTAGGTCACATCCTTTTCACTTTATAGATTTTGTTATTTCTAGTTAGAAATTTTTAAAATCAATTCTATCTTTTAATCACTGATTTTCTATAGGAATGAATTCAATGTGAAATATAATTTAGTTATGTTTCTTCATCAGTGTCCAATTTTTGTTTAAAATTGGCAAAGCCCTCCTCAATTTTTATTTCAAACATTAAAAAGTTATTTTCTTTAATTTTCTTCTGCTTTCTCTAGTTGATCTACTTCATAAAAACAGATTCTTCTGTGACAACTGAACCCTTTGCTCTTCTGTGCTTCAGAATATTTTGAAGGTTTCATATTCACTCAGTGATTCCCTTAACAAGTGACTATTACATGCCAGACACTGTTCTAGGCCCAGGGGCACATTAGGTTACAAACAGACAAAATTATTTGCTCTCATGAAGCTATGTTAGTATCAGAGATTGAGATCAAAAAAATCAAAGCATGGAGAATGTTAAATAGTGATGAATTGTTAAGGAGAAAATTAAAGCAAAGAAGGGCAATAAGAAGTGTTGGAGGATGTTGAAATTTCAGACAAAATGACCAGAGAAGCTGGCGAGATGAGTAAAGATGTGGAGGAACTGAGGGAGGGACTCACTGGCTATCTAGGGAGCAAGGACTGAAAGACAGGCAACAATATCTAGTGCAAAAACCCCTAGGCAGGAACTTGCCTGGCAAGTACTAAAAACAGAAAGAATGTGTTGGGGGCCAGCGTGAGGAATCCCGCCCGTGACAAGGTCATGCGGAAGGAAGCCTGGCAAACGCAAGGTCGTGTTCAGGTTTCAGGGGTTCCCCCTGGAATTTCCCGAGCATCCACCCCCCAAAGAATAAGAATCTGCTGGCCTTTGTACTCTGCTTCTCCACTCTTCTGATATTCTCTGGAAAAAGTCAATTCAGGGCTCTGGAAAAGTCAATTCAGGGCTTTAGTCTTCTGCATTTGAAAGGGATGTTTCAGTTAAACCCCCTCTGATAACTCTCTAGCTTGTCTAACAGGTTCCCCAGACCTCTTACAGCTTGTGAATTGCTTACAGCCCCCGACCGCGAGAGGCACAAAGTTTAAAAGCATCTTAAAGATACAGAGCCTTTTCTAAAGAGTTAAAAATTATATTGGTAGGGGTTTTCACTGTTGACTCAATGACTGCTGCCAGTCCTCCATATTCTTTATCTTTTAGGCACCTGGGAGGATGCTAATCAATGTAAACGGGATATGGGAAGAGATATATAGTAGTTTTGATGTTAGCAACACTAGACTTTTGAGTTAATTACTTTCCTTTGTTATATATCACTGCACTCCCCTTGTGTCCTTGCTATTTAAGAATGTAACTTTATTTAGTGCTTTCTGAGAGTGGCACCAGACTTTGGGAAGATTAATGCAAATAAGTCTTCTGGTTAACAAACCCTTATCAAAATGTTAATTGGCCCTTTTGGCTGGAAGATGATGTCAATGACCTAAGACTTGTGTATACAATTAGGTATGCAGAGAGAAAAGCCTGGTTTTGATAAGAGTCAGGGCTGCTGACGCCGCATAATTTTGTATTACCCATTGATCTCTATGTACAATCAAAGGTATATAAGGAGATTCTAGACAATAGAGGATGGAATCAGTCGCTGGACTGGTTTCCCCCGTGTCTCCTCTTTATACTTTAACTTCAGGCTGAATTCCCATCTGGAGCGGGCGGCTCATCATGTCTACTTACTTGCCCTGGCTTTTAAGTTCTGTGAGAGAGAGAGCCCAAGGTGGGGCACTCTCCGATATTCATACAGGCGCCGGTGGCCCAACGTAGATGATGCAAACTCCTTGTCCAGAGTTTTATTAGTTTAGCTCGTAAACCAAGTTATTCAGCCTCTTTTCTCCACTTAATTTTCCTACTATACTATCTCTTCCTAATCTAATCTTATATTAATAAATAAATAAATAAGTTTTCCTCGCCGACACCGTCCACCCTTCGAATCACCCTGGATCCACCAGGGCTGGACCCCGGCAAGAATGCCAATGAGACTGGAGCAGGGACTGCTAAGGGCAGGGTGTAGGAACTGAGGTTGGTGGTGCATCAGGGATAGGTCATTGTAGGGCTTGAGGTCCATGGAAGGACATAACAATATGATGTCATCTCTCTGCTCCAAGTCTGAGAGGGATGGATCACTAGTGGAGGAGCTGAGTGGAGACATGGCATCATATTTTGATAGTGCATTGTTGAGAACAGATTACAGTGGGAAAGGGCAGAAGCCAAAGACTCACACAGGAATCTATTGCAATAAACTTGGAAACATTACATTGGCTTAGGTAGAAGGGATAGAAATAGAAAGTGTGAAAAATGGTCAGTTTTTAGATGTATTTTGAAAGCAGATAGGGTTTTCTGACAGATGGGTTATACTGTGTGAGACTGACTCCAGGGTTTTGGGATGGAGCAGCTGAAAGTATGAAGTTGCAATGTACTGAAATGGAGGAGACATGCAGAAGGGCTGGGGAGCAAGATTCTGGAGCTCCAATTTCAACATACGAGTTTGAGATGCCTCTTAGAATACCAAGAGGCTTGGATGAAGAGAAATCAACCAGTCATGTGAGTCTGGAGTTCAAGTGAAAGCTGAAATGAACACTTGGGAGTCAGCTCATGGGCAGAGTTGGAAGCCATGAGCCTGAATGAGACCAGTCTAGAGGTTGCAAGGTAGTGACTTGGAGGTGGGGCAATACAGTGCTTACAGGACAGGTAAGAAGTAAATGAGACTGAGAAGGAGCTACAGAAAGACAGGAGGAAAACCAGGCAATTGTGGGGTCTCAGACAGGAAGTAAAACAGAATTGACACCAGAAGAGAGCGATCAGCTGTACCAAGGGCCACCAACAGGCCAAGGGATGGAGAACTGAGAATTTATCATTCAGTTTGGAAACTGAGAGGTCATTGGTGTCTTAGATTAAGAACAGATTTCTAAAAGGGATGGGAGCAAAATCCTGACTGGAATAGGTTCCAGAGAGAATGGGAGAAAATTTGAGAAGTCAGCCCACTGTCTTAAGGACTTTTTGCTGTCAGAGGAAAGAGAGAAAAGAGGTGGCACCTCCAGTAGAAGTAAGGTGAGAGAAGGATTTTCTCAATGGAAGAAATACCATGTTGTATGCTACATTGGTCTTCTGTTGCTGTGTCACAAATTACATGCACTTAGCAACACACGTGTAATATTTCACAGTTTCTGCAAGTCAGCAGTGCAGGCTGAGCTTGTACCTCTGGCTCAGGCTTTCTCATGGGGCTGCCATAAAAGCATCCTTGGGATCCTTCCTTTCTGGAGTTCAAGATCCCCTTCCAAGTTCATGCCGAAGTGAGCTGAATTTGGTTCCTTGCAGTTACGGGACTAAAAGTCCCAGTTTCCTTGTCAGCTGAGACCACTCTGAGCAACCAGGTGCCACCTGTGGTTTTTTGCCTGTGGCCCCACAGAGTTCCCTCTCCCAGCATGACAGCTCACTTCAAGGCCAGCAGGAGAACCTCTCAGGTCAACGAATACTTAAGTCCTTTTTTAAAAAATTATAATGTAGTATAGTTGATTTAGAATGTTGTATTATTTTCAAGTGTACAGCAAAGTGAGTAAGTTATACACAGATATATAAGTCAAAGTGTTAGTTGCTCAGTTGTGTTCAACTCTTTATGACCCCATGGACTGTAGCCCACCAGGTTCCTCTGTCCATGAAATTCTCCAGTCAAGAATACTGGAGTTGGGTGGCTCTGCCCTCCTCCAGGAGATCTTCCTGACCCAGGGATCGAACCAAGTCTCCTGCATTGTCAGGGAAGTTCTTTACCAAGCGTGCCACCTGGGAAGCCCTAGATAATTTACTCAGCCATAAAAAAAGGAAAAAAAGTAATTCACTTGCAGCAACATGGATGGACCTAGAGACTGTCATACTGAGTGAAGTGAGTCAGATAGAGAAAGACAAATACGACATATCATCACTCATATATGGAATCTAAAAAAAATGGTACAAATGAACTTGTTTACAAAACAGAAACATAGTCACAGATGGAGAAAACAAAGTTATGGTTACAGGGGAGGCAGAGTAATTTGAGAGATTGGGACTGACATATACACATTACCATGTATAAAATAGATAACTAATAAGGACTTACTGTAGAGCACCTAAGTCATTTTTAAAGGGCTTTGCTCTGATTAGGTCAGGTCACTTGGGATAGCCTCTGTTTGGAGCAGGGAGCTTAATTATAATACATCTGCTAGATCCTTTCACCTTTGCCAAATAGCGTGATATAATACAGGGAGTTGCAACCCCACTACCTTTGTCCTATTCTATGGGTTTTAATCAAGTTAAAGTTTCTGTAGTCACCCATGGGGTAGGGGTTACCCAAGAAAGTGACTGATTGGGGATGAGTCACCCTAGGATGTGTCTAACATATACTTCTGGGAATAATGTGGTAGAAAGGAAAAAAATTGATGATGTAAGAGGAAAAGGGGGAGAATGCTGGAGTAAGGCCAAGTTGGCAAGAAGGGATGGGCTTCAGTGCACAAGTAGAGACATTAGGCTGAGCTCAGAGTATAACCAGCCATGTATAGAGTATAGGAAGGAAAGCCAAGTAACTGAATACCAGTAGTTGGATATGGGTAACGGTGGAGCTTGGAAAAGTTCTCTCTTCCTTCTATTTCAGTGTTCTATGTGAGATACGGATCAAGGGCATTGGGTGAGGGTGAGCATGCTGGAGGAGGTTGATTTCAATATGTGCTCATATGTCATATCATATGGCTAATATATACTTATATGTTTAGTAATGGATTTATACCATTAGGACTTTCCAGGTGGGACAGTGGTAAAGAAATTGCCTGCCAATGCAGGAGATGCAAGAGACCCGGGTTCAATCCCTGAGTCAGGAAGATCCCCTGAAGGAGGAAGTGGCAACCCGTTCCAGTATTCTTGCCTGAAAAATCCCATGGACAGAGAAGCCCCTACTGTCCGTGGGACCCCAGAGTTGGACATAACTGAGCATGCGTGCAATGTGACTATCTATACAATCTCTTTAATTGTTTCTATACTCCCGCTTTATGAGGATGGAAGACAGAATCTGTAGAGTCAGTGTTGGAGGACATGGAGAGGAATGGCTAGCCTAGAGCTCTAGCAAAGAGTGGCCAGAGGCCAGACAGGAACATTTCAGGTGAGGTCAAGACGACCCATGCAGCTCTGGACCAAAGGGAAAAACAAAACCCAAACCAAAATGATCACTGAAAGGAGACTAGCACTTCAGCACTGAGAAGAGGTGGATTGATGGCACTCACATATTGAGGACACATTTAGCAAGTGGTTCAGACTCAGAGGCTGCAGCCTAATAGACATTGCATATTCAATATTTCCATTTATGGCTCATCAGCGCAGGGCTTGTCCTGATTTATAAGCTACATGAAACACCTGTATCACAAAGCATTTTCCTCAAAAAATTTCCCAGGTAATTAGTTTTATGGAGTTTTGCCATTTGGCACATTTCCTCACCTTTCCAGGCACTCCTGGGAATATCTGAAAGACCAAAAAGAAATCTCACCACATAGTCTATTTAGAGGTAACATTCACAGAAAAACGCTCCATAGTGGAAATATCAAGCATGACATGTAGAATCTGTATAAAGAAACCGATTCCTGGCCAGAAATCCAGGAATTTTAGAAATCCATTTTAGAATGGCCAAGGTTAGAAATCCATTCTTTTCATTGGTATTTTCTTTATTCCATCCCCAGGATGGCAAGTGAGACCTCGGGAGAGGCTTGCTTCTCTAGCCAGGTTGTTCATCTTCCCAGTTATTATACATTTCCATGTACCTGCTGACTCTCATCCCTCTTGCCTCTAGACCCATTCTGGACATGTCCCCATCAGACCTGCCCTGATCTCAATCGCTGAAATAGCAGAAACTCAGAACTGCCATCTCTTTTCTCCAGATGCCTGGCATCTCCTGGTTTTCACTTTCCAACTTGGTACATCCTTGAATGGTACAGCCCATGGATCTGCAGCCCAGTCTTCTCTGGGCTTGAACGTGATATATCAGTGCACTTAATTCATAATGGGAGAATAGTATGTAGTGCTTTCCTGGTGGTTGTAGCATTCTTTCTTTATCTGTACTTTTCTGTTGCTTTCAAAAGCCACTTTTGGATCCTCTAGGGATCTTCATTGTTAAGAAGGCCTTGTGCCACCCCCAGTGAGGAGGGGTGAGCTTGTGGACTTCCTAAACTGAGCACCCGGCAGGACATGTGTCTGCACATGGCTAGATGGTTGCACAGGTCTGACAACACCCTCATCCCAATCCCCTGGAGATGAGATCAGCTCTAAAGGTATCAGGATAGAGTTTTCTCCAAGGAAATCTGAGGTTTAGACAGCTGAGGGTTACTTAAGTGGCTCTGTTGGTTTTGCAAAGGCTGGCAGACTTCCATTACCCTGAAGTTATGACCTTTGGTAATGTGATCCGTTTTTTGTTTGTCAAGGAAATGGTGGTTTGATTTACATACAGAACTCCAGGCTCCAGAGGGAGGGAAGAGATGGATGTTTCTAATCCCTTCTCCCTGGGAGTTGGATCTAGAAAATACTGTGGTATACTAGAGGGCACAGGATGGGCCACTCGTGCCCTGCAATCAAGAGTTAGGAAAGAAGGTGTCAAGACTGGGGGTCCAGACTCATGGTAGGATGAAGTATGTTTTGACACAAAAGGTGACTTATGGTCTCAGCTTCATCTAAAAGTGATTGATTTATTCAACAAATATTGATGGAACATACACTGAATATTCCAGGCACTGTACTGGGCTTTGAGAGTGTGCTGATGGATAATACTTATATGGTCTCTATCCTTGGAGTGTTTATAACATGGCTCTGTTCAGAGGACCATTGCTAAGCGTGAGACAGAGGCTGGGATCCCATCTCAGGCTCTCCCATCGCTGTGGTGGGGTACTGGTGTTCAGATCCTCAGCATACCATGAATCACACCTTTTGTATTCCCAGGTGGCCCTAGTGCTAAAGAACCCATCCAATGCAAGAGACACAAGTCCAATTCCTGGGTCAGGAAGATCCCCTGCAGAAGGAAATGGCAACCCACTCCAGTATTCTTGCCTGGAGAATGCCATGGACAGAGAAGCTTGGTGGGCTATAGTCGATGAGGTCACGAAGAGTTGGATACAACTGAAGTGGCTTAGCACGCAACGCATACACATATGACTCTACAGTTGGGGCACCATGCGGAAGCTGGGAGTGGACAATAATGGACTGAGTCTCTTTCCCAGATCTCTTTCATTAGAGAAGAAAAGGAGGAGAATTCCAGGCAGAGGGAACAGCTAAGGCCTTGCCTTAAGGGAGCTAGAGGGAGATGACCTCAGTCAATGAGTGAAAACAAGGCATTAGATGTGAGTCTTTGTCCTGAGGGCCATCATAAGAGCCAAGTCAAGCTGTGGAATGGAGAGAGGGTTGCAATGGTGAAAGGGAAAGTGGGGGAGATCCTGGGGGCTAGGTAGCAGCTCAGATCACAATGTCACCCCCACATTGTTAAATTATGGGCTCTAGCTATAAGAGAAATGAACAGATATTCCCACAATATCCGTATGTTTCTTTATTCCTAAAACGTATACTGACGTAGTGTTAGTCATTTAGTTGTGTCCAACTCTTCGCAACCCTATGCACTGCAGCCTGCCAGGTTCCTCTGTCCATGGAATTCCCCGGGCAGGAATACTGGAGAGGGTGGCCATTCCCTCCTCCAGGGGATCTTCCTGGCCCAGGAATCGAACCCAGGTCTCCTGCATTGCAAGCAGATTCTTTACCACCTGAGCCACCAGGGAAGCTCATTCTGACTTACAATATGCCTTATAAAAACATATATGCACATATACAATAGAAATGAACAATATTGATGTAATGATGAAATAATACTTAGGGTATTCTTGTTTATTTTGTTAATGGTTCAAAAATATGCTTGAGGCTGGTGCACTGGGATGACCCAGAGAGATGATATGGGGAGGGTGGCGGGAGGGGGGTTCAGGGTGGGGAACTCATGTACACCTGTGGCAGATTCATGTCAATGTATGGCAAAACCAATACAGTGTTGTAAAGTAAAAAAATAAAAAGAAAAAAAATTCTCTAAACCTTAATGTTCTTAACTGAAAAATGGTGCTCATAATGGCACCTACCTCCTGGAATTGTTGAGAAGACAAAATGGTTTATATGCAAAACAAGTGAACAGTGCCTGACACTGTAGCACTGCTCAGTAAGTGTCAACAGCTGTGAGGCACTTTTTCTGCCACCTCTATGGCCGTGTGGATGCCTCAGTCAACCTGGGGCAGTTCATTCTCTCAATGCTGTTCCGCTCCCAGCTTCTTTACATCTGATGAGCCAGGCCAGGCTCACTCCAGCAGACAGTGAAGAGGGCACACACTGCTCTTAAGCAGACACTCTGTGCCTAATGCAGAGGGAGGCACGTCTTAGGGCTTCCCTGGTGGCTCAGATGGTAAAGAATTTGCCTGCAATGCAGGAGACCCGGGTTTGATCCCTGGGTTGAGAAGATCCTGTGGAGAAGGGAATGGCAACCCACTCTACTATTCTTTGAAGGAGTCTTTTGGGCCTAGAAAAGAAAACAACAGTTTCAAAGGCTTGATAGATTATATCAGCCAGAGATTAAATAAAATATTAAAAATAAAAAAAGAACAAAAATATGCTTGAATTTGCTACATAGTGTTTATTGAATCATAGTGTAACATTTTGCAATATAGAAATTCAATTTTTAAATAGTTTATTTCAATCTTTAGATTTATCGCTTGTTTATTGCTGGAAGAAACATTGTGTAAACTAGGTCAGAATGCAAGAAGTACATCATTGGCTGCTTTTACAAAAATATGATATTTATTATTTTAGTCCTACCCACAAAATATATGAAGGTTTTTGTTGAGGGTCGGTTAATGCATTTCTACTTACCTTAACCTCAAGTTACTTTTTCTTTAAAACAAATCTGAAAGTGTTTCATATTTGTAGTTTTAACAAATGAATTAAAAAGTTAAATACTTAACTCTAAAGATTTTAGACACACTAGTCCATTTTCAATTTTGTAAAATGTGTCTACATGATAAATTTAAAAAGTGAATCATTTATGTCATTTTTGGCAACAAAATCTTACAATAATCTTAGCATTTCTAACACTCATTTCAAGATGCTCACTCTTTTACATAAGTTTCTTGTAAAGAATACTTCTCCTTAAACATTAAATATTGAAGAAAGTTGATTCAATGTGTTTATATTTTGAAACTGTCTACCAGGAGGCATATTATTAATAGCCACACACCATCATTAAAGATCAGTAACTGGGAGCACATGCCTTTTTGTAAAGGAGAAATGAGCAATTACTAAGTTAGATGACCCTATGTATGTGGGCATGTGCTAATCTCTGGGTGGTAAAAAGAAAAAATTACAAAAGATTTTGGTGGTCACTTCCCATCTTGTTAAGAACTGGGAAGATTCTAGTACCAAATAATAAAGTACCATCAGAAACCAAACATAGCAAGATCAGAGCATGCCAGGAAAATGACAGGGGAGGGTGTTGCTCTTTCTCCCAAGTGGTGCCCCCCTACTTCCTGTGGGACACTTTAGATTCTAAAGTGATACATTAAGAACTGGGAAGATTCTAGTACCAAATAATAAAGTACCATCAGAAACCAAACATAGCAAGATCAGAGCATGCCAGGAAAATGACAGGGGAGGGTGTTGCTCTTTCTCCCAAGTGGTGCCCCCCTACTTCCTGTGGGACACTTTAGATTCTAAAGTGATACATAGTGATGGTTTTGCAGATTTCATCCCAGGTGGCTCAGATGGTAAAGAATCTGCCTGCAGTGTGGGAGACTGGGCTTGATCCCTGGGTCAGGAAGATCTGCTGGAGAAGGAAATGGCTACTTGCTCCAGCATTCTTGCCTAGAGAATCCCATGGGCAGAGCAGTCTGGCAGGCTGTAGTCCCTTGGGTCACAAAGAGTCAGACACAACAGAGTGGCTAACACTTTCACTTTCACTTACCAAATGTGGTAAGATGAAACAGTAACTCAGAGGATGGCAATGAAAAGGGGCCAAGTGAATAAACTCAAGCGCTGTTTGGGGCTAACAGAGATATCACGAGCTGAAAGGACAACTGTTGGGTGTGGAGGAAAAGTGGGTGTAAAGGATGATTCCCACATTTTTGGTTTGCACAGTTCATGGGGCAATGGTACTATTCCCTGAAAGAGGGAGTCCAGGAGATCCAGTTTGCTGATGACGTTCTACATTTGAACGCAGGCTTGTCTAGTGTGAGCAGCCCCTGCACTACTCAGACAGAAGTGCACACGAGGTCTGCTCTGGAGCAGAGGCCTTAGCACCCAGCCCCCACACCCAAGGTCTGGAGACTGGACCTTAGCAAGGGGGCAAGCATTCTCTAGCTCTTTCTTCTCCCTGGATGGCTTACCCTTCCTAGATATTTTTTGGTCTTGGAGAGACAAAACACAGAAGAGAGGGTTGAAGGAATGCTTGTGGTCTAGGCAGAAGGAGTCCATCACGTGACCTAGCGCAAGTCACCAGGGGTCACACTGGACTTCAGTCCTCAAAGTTATAAAGTTGGGCTTGGCTTACCTTATCTTCTGTGTATAGATTTCCTTTGTGAACTTCACAGTGAAGGGTGCCCCGGACAGAGCATGAACGGTAGTTCAGGGCCTGGGCTCCTGAGATCTGCCTGTGTAAGATGATCGCAGCCTGAGTGCTCAGTTGCTAAGTCATCCCTGACTCTTTGCGACTCCATGGACTGTAGCCCGCCAGGCTTCTCTGTCCATGGGATTCTCCAGGCAAGAATACTAGAGCGGGTTGTCATTTCCTCCTCCAGGGGATCTTCCTGACCTAGGGATCCAACCCACCTCTCCTGCACTGGCAGGTGGATTCTTTACTGCTGAGCTACCTGGAGAGATGTAAGATGATCACTATGTCCCTTTATATCCCCAAAAATCCATGTGCATCTATGTCTGTGCTTGGTCCTCTTCCTATGTCTGTTACCCACCTGGAATGACTCACATTTGGGGCAGGTAAAGCCATTTCTCAATTGTGTGTGTGTCTGTGTGTGTGTGCACATGCACACGTGTGTTCAGCACAGCAGTGTAGCCACAGGACCGGGGTGGTAGGAGCTGGAGTCTAATAGCTAGTGTGCTAACCCTGCTCTTCTTTCTACCTGTATTTTCTTGTTTAACTTCTCTGTGCCCTGATTTCCACACAGGCAAAATGGTGAAAATACCAAATCTGCTGCAGGAATCTTTGTACATACAAAATGCTTTCCATCATGCTTGACAGAAAATAACCACTTAATAAGTGTGTATGTGTCTGTCCACTCCCAGGATACCTGATGCAAATAAGCAATCTTTTTCTTTATAGTCTGCTTGTCAAGGCTCTCTGTTTTCCATAGGCTCCCACATCCTGCCTCTCATATGGTCATTCTCCATAATAGAGTTTTATCTCAGTTCAGTTCAGTCGCTCAGTCGAGTCCAACTCCTTGTGACCCCATGAATCGCAGCACGACAGGCCTCCTTGTTCATCACCATCTCCCAGGGGTCACTCAGACTTGCGTCCATTGAGTCCGTGATGCCATCCAGCCATCTCATCCTCTGTCATCCCCTTCTCCTTCTGCTCCCAATCCCTCCCAGCATCAGAGTGTTTTCCAATGAGTCAACTCTTCGCATGAGGTAGCCAAAGTCCTGGAGTTTCAGCTTTAGCATCATTGCTTCCAAAGAAATCCCAGGGCTGATCTCCTTCAGAATGGACTGGTTGGATCTTCTTGCAGTCCAAGGGATTCTCAAGAGTCTTCTCCAACACCACAGTTCAAAAGCATCAATTCTTCGGTGCTTAGCCTTCTTCACAGTTCAACTCTCACATCCATACATGACCACAGGAAAAACCATAGCCTTGAATAGACGGACCTTAGTCGGCAAAGTAATGTCTCTGCTTTTGAAAATACTATCTAGGTTGGTCATAACTTTTCTTCCAAGGAGTAAGTGTCTTTTAATTTCATGGCTGCAGTCACCATCTGCAGCGATCTTGGAGCCCCCCAAAATAAACTCTGACACTGTTTCCACTGTTTCCCCATCTATTTCCCACGAAGTGATGGGACTAGATGCCATGATCTTCGTTTTCTGAATGTTGAGCTTTAAGCCAACTTTTTCGCTCTCCNCACAGTCAAAGGCTTTGGCATAGTCAATAAAGCAGAAATAGATGTTTTTCTGGAACTCTCTTGCTTTTTCCATGATCCAGCGGATGTTGGCAATTGGATCTCTGGTTCCTGTGCCTTTTCTAAAACCAGCTTGAACATCAGGGAGTTCATGGTTCACGTATTGCTGAAGCCTGGCTTGGAGAATTTTGAGCATTACTTTACTAGCATGTGAGATGGGTGCAATTGTGTGGTAGTTTGAGCATTCTTTTGCATTGCCTTTCTTTGGAATTGGAATGAAAACTGACTTTTTCTAGTCCTATGGCCACTGCTGAGTTTTCCAAATTTGCTGGCAGACTGAATGCAGCACTTTCACAGCATCATCTTATTTCTGGCTGCACTGGGTCTTCGTCAATGCAGGGTCTTCTCTAGTTGTGGCGAGTGGGGGGCTACTCTCTAGTTGTGACGCTAGGGCTTCTCACTGTGGTGGCTTCTTTTGTAATGGCACAAGGGCTATGGACTTGTGGGCTTCAGCAGTTGCAGCTCCTGGGCTCTAGAGCATAGGCTCAGTAGTCATGACTATTGAGCTAAGACAACAGGCTTTGTTGCCCTGCATCATGTGGGATCTTCTCAGACCAGGGATCAAACCCATGTACCTTGCATTGGCAGGTGGATTCTTAACCGCTGGACCACCAGGGAAGTCCAGTAGTAGAGTATTTTTATACCTTTATAAGCAAGAACATAGTTTTTCATCCAACAACATGCAGGGTAAAATTTACATCACTATTCTCTCACATTGTAGGAGAAAGATTTCCTTCATTGCTGTGCTCTTTCATCAGTTTGTTTTCCCCCATAGTTATTCATATGACCCCTACTACAGGCCAGAATTTGTGCTGTCAAGGAGTTCATAGTCTAATGGGATGAGTAGACTAGTTCAAACTAATCCCAGTCCAACGGGCCGGGAAAAGGATGTTCTAGGGACTTACAGCTACTGGGAGTTGATACTGGCCCTGCCCCTGGATTGCTCACACCAAGCCTGAAATACTCTTTATAACAGGAAGGCATAATGGGCTGGTTGGGAAATCAAAAGTTGATTAGAAATATGGCATCTTCCTATGGGAACTAGAGCAGGGACAGAGGTGAATGAGTAGCACAGATGTATCCTGAATCCTGGACACAGACCCCTATTTGACGCTCTTCTGGTGCTCGAAATTGAATTTTTGTGCACTGGTCACTGCCTGCTCCTCCAGTCTTATTTTTCATCTGGCTGACACAGTTTTGATCCTGGCATGGAGATTCACCTACAGTTTGCAAATGTCTCCACTTTGCTTTCATTGTTCTCTTTTCCAGAGTGCTCAGCAGCCCCTCCTTTACCACGCAGCTCACACCAGCATTTCCTGCTTGGCTTGTCCATCCTTCTCTGGACAGGGACTTCTCCAGGCTCCCACAGCACCAGGAACAGATCTTTGTCTGATCAACTCAGTATCAGCCTGAGATGAAATGCTGATCTTCCCATCTGTCTACTTAAAGAGCCACTGAGCTTCTTGAAGGAAAGGAAGCTATCTTATTCTTGAAACCCCTGAATGAATGTTAGGATGAGTGAAGGCCCTAAGCTGGGTACCAGGCAGGCTTCTATTCTTGTTGATCTGGGGAACACAAGAAGTTTGGGCACGGCTGTGTGGTCATCAGAGGAAATGTAGGGGTACCACTGCCCAGGCAGGCTCAGAGCTCATCAGCCAAACCCTTTTAAGGCAGACGCTCCCTGGAAACAATCTTAAGGAGAGCAACTATTCTGTCCACCCTCCAACCCTCTTTCATCTTCTGATGGCAAACACAGATGGGTACTGCTCTTTAGACAGTCACTGTGCCCTTTCCTTTTCCCTGGGCCTCTTCTTAACTCTCTCGCCCAGCTGCATTAAGTCATCTCACTGCGTTCAGCTCCACTTGATTGACTGAAGCATTCACAGAGCAATTGCTTTTATCTAAAATTTGAAGAACCCATTTGATAACAATTTTTATTCCAGTTGTGTGTTTCCAAAGCTATTAATAGTACCTTGTCCTCAAAGTGGAGCCAAGCAGTTCCTGGGGGTCAAATGTTTCTTGGGGGTGGGTCCAGCTCTGGCAGAGCAGTATGTCCCTCTTGTTCCTGTCTGATATTGGAGCGCAACTGGCACATGCTCCCAGCACCTCTGCTGGCCCAATCAAGCTTTCATCCTGGCATGGAGATTCACCTACAGTTTGCAAATGTCTCCTCTGGGTAGATGTTGACTCATCAGGAAACACTGCAGGTGGCTGGGCCCTTCTTGGTCTGGACTTTTATCAAGTGCCAAAGTAAGTTCTGATCCTTGGAGGTTCTCACATTTCAAAGAAAATAATGGCCTGCAAATCAGCTGTGTCTGTAGGTGGCAGTTGTGCCTGGGGAGGGTAGAAGCTCTGAGGTCAGTAGAAAAAGAACAGGTACTAGGAGGAGCACAGAGAGAATGACACAGGTAGAAACATTGGTAGTGGGTGAAATTATCGGTCCTGCTTCTTTTCCATCCCATTCACATCCTTTGCCATGTAACTGAAGCCCGCACGCTCCCATTTTATGTGCAGTGAATTTCCCACCACTTGACACTGGGCAAGTCTCATGATTTTCTTTGGCCAGAGGTATACATCTAGAAGTGCCAGAGTGCCAGTTCTGAGTTGAGTTCTTAAGAGAATTGTGTGTTTCTGCTTCCTTCAGGCAGCTGCACTGGCTCAGCTGGAGTTCTAGGAGGCACCCAAGTGGAACAGATCTGAGTCTAAATCACAGCAAGGAGCCCAGCCCAGCCAGATGCACAGTTTAAAGCAGAAATGCCTGGTTTACATCAAACAATCCACAGATTCTGAGAAAAGAAACTCATTGTACTAAATTTTCAGGTGGTTTGTTACACAGTAATAACTAGCTGATAAGACATCCCAGTGTAATATATTGAAATGGGTAAAGTATAGCCTTATTGGGATTCCCTGGTGGGTCAGATGGTAAAAAGTCTGCCTGCAATGCAGGAGAGCTGGGTTCAATCCCTGAGTCAGGGAGATCCCCTGGAGAAGGGAATGGCTACCCACTCCCATATTCTTGCCTGGAGAATTCCATGGACAGAGGAGCCTTACTGTTTAAGGTGCTTTTCTCAAATTCCCTTCTTTCCTTATGTGATAGTGCTCCTTTTCTGTTCAGTTCAGTTCAGTCGCTCAGTCGTGTCTGACTCTTTGCAACCCCATGAATTGCAGCATGCCAGGCCTCCCTGTCCATCACCATCTCCCAGAGTTCACTCAGACTCACGTCCATCGAGTCCGTGATGCCATCCNGCCCACTAGGCTCCCCCTTCCCTGGGATTCTCCAGGCAAAAACACTGGAGTGGGTTGCCATTTCCTTCTCCAATGCATCAAAGTGAAAAGTGAAAGTGAAGTCGCTCAGTCGTGTCCAATACTATGGCTTCAGCTTATTCTATTTCAGGGCTAGTATGTTTAATAATTTCTAAACTGTCTTCCCTCATAGGAATGTGAGTTTCTTGAGGACAGGAATCTTGGCTATCTTATTGACAACTGCTTCCTCAGAGCCTAGTACATACAGGGCATATCATATGGAATCTATCAAATATATTTTGGATGAATATATCAATGGTCATCCACTTTAGGCAGGCTGCTCATTCCCTCTGGGTTACAACGTCTGTGTGTATAAAATAGGGAGGAAATTATCCACTTTGCTAGAATGTTAATTAGTAGTACTACTAATTGCTATAAAATATACCCACTTCTATAACAAACATATAGAAGCTGTTATAAATGCTATGGCCCTTTCAGAATAAGGCAAAAATTCCTAATGAGACTTAGTTTAATTCCAACCTATATGTAACTTTTCTCTCTTAATTTACTATCTTTTCTCTTGCTATTGCTTTGCAAGTATTGCTCAAGTTAGCATGTAATTGTTTGTATCTTTTGTTAGCTTATGTTATAACCTTCCAAATTCAATAAATGCCAAATGTAGTGGGAAAACAGATTCACACTTCTGTTATTAGTCCCAATTTGTAGCAAAAGTGTGTAATGGCAAACGCATAGAATTTTAAATCATGCATAACAAGTTTTTCTCCTGGTTTCATAAACTTTATTAGTTCTGTGACTCACGTGTCTGACTTTAATTCTCTGACTCAAAGTCTTTTTATTTATAGAATGGATGTAATTATATAAAACTTTGGAACATATCAATATGAAAGCTTAATAAATAACAGCATTTTACTACTAATAAAATGGGCTTCCCTGGTGGCTCAGATGGTAAAGAATCTTCCCATAATGTGGGAGACCTGTGTTGGATCCCTGGGTCGGGAAGATCCCCCGGAGGAGGGCATGGCGACCCACTCCAGTATTTCTTGCCTAGAGAACTCCATGGACAGAAGAGCCTGGTGAGCTACAGTCCATGGGGTTTCAAAGAGTTGGATACGACTGAGCAACTAACACACAATGACATCTTGTGAACTATACTTTAGCAAAGAAACTTAGCCTTCAGTATAACCTTTGCTTTTGGTTCTCTATGTTAAAGCATTATAACATTCTTAGTGCTTTCAACAAGCTGGTTTCCGAGCTTCCAAATGAGATAAGAAAATAAATACCTTTGCTCTACAATCTAAGCTGCAAAAATATGTAGGTGATAGGGTATTATATAAGAAGAATGAGACTCTGAAGGCAAACATCCCAGCACACATTTTAATTTTCACTCATCATAAAAGCAGCTTCTGTAGATAATGGAATACTGTAATCGCCAACATTAGGATAATCGAAGATTAAGGCACCAAAGGGCAAGAGAAGCTTTCAGTTACCTATTTGTTTGCAACACATTTGTGGAACCTATTCTCTGCAAAAATGTTTGCACTGAAAAAAGAGGAGAAATGAAGTGGGAAGGGAAACAGAAACAATAGAGAAAGACCCTAGGTTCCAGACCAAGAAAGAATATGTAGTATAGAACATATGTAATATATTGTATTGAACATATCTTTAATATAGCCTACACACACACATATATATGTGTATATATACACACACACACACATATATATGTGTGTGTGTATATATATATATATATATATTGGCAAAACTCTGTTAATCTTTGCCCTGCTTCATTCGCATTCCAAGGCCAAATTTGCCTGTTACTCCAGGTGTTTCTTGACTTCCTACTTTAGCATTCCAGTCCCCTATAATGAAAAGGACATCTTTTTGAGGTGTTAGTTCTAAAAGGTCTTGTAGGTCTTCATAAAACCGTTCAACTTCAGCTTCTTCAGTGTTACTGGTTGGGGCATAGACTTGGATAACTGTGATACTGAATGGTTTGCCTTGGAGACGAACAGAGATCATTCTGTCATTTTTGAGATTGCATCCAAGTACTCCTTTTCTGTAGTATTAGTAAAAATCAGATTGAAGATAGCAACACTTATGAAACACTTGCAAATATATGTATTATTCCATTTAATCCTCACCACAAACCATATGAGTAAGGCATTATTATCACCTCCAAAATATAAATGAAGAAACTGAGGCCCAGAGGTTAATTTGTCTGAATATGCACAGCTAGGAGGGGCTTCCCAGGTGGCTCAGTGGCAATGTATTCGCCTGCAATGCAGGAGACCCAGGCAGATACGGGTTTGGTTCCTGGGTTGGGAAGTTACCCTGGAGGAGGACTTTGTGACCCACTTCAGTATTCTTGCCTGAATCCCATGGACAGAGGAGCCTGGTGGGCTGCAGTGCACAGGGTCACAAAGAGTTGGACACAACTGAAGCGACTGATCATGCACACACGCACATAACTAGGAAGTGGTGGAAAAAGGTTGAAACCTAGGCAGTCTGGTTTCAGAGCCTATATTCTTGGCTGCCACTCACAGAAACTTTAGCACTCCTTTCTTTCTCTTATCAGGGATCAGGGATCAGGAAAGAATGCATAGTATGACTCTACAGTAGCACCCGTGACACACTGAGAAGAGCTTACTTTTTAACTTGTATAGCGATTTTATACCCAGGCCGCCATAGGCGTGGATTAGGAGGGCTTTCTCTTGGAAGAGCACCTGATGCATTCTTGAGCAAGGCAGAGGAGGCGGGTGGTTCTCTCTGCTCCTGAAATCATGTGGCTAAAGCCAACACTGACACAGCATTCCAGTGTATCATGAAGTCCTGATCACGTCTGTATTCTGGCTGGTTGGCTCTTTGGACCACCCTGAAAGCACAGAATAGAGCATAGGTGTGCCACTTTGTGTCTGAGGCTGTGTGGCTCAGGGGAATAGGTGTCTGAATCCCAAAGAGCCAGGTTCTAGCTCTGGGCAACCACAGCTCTTTAGGATTGAAAGGATCAGTT
Source organism: Cephalophus harveyi (assembly GCA_006410635.1). Classification (NCBI taxonomy): domain Eukaryota; kingdom Metazoa; phylum Chordata; class Mammalia; order Artiodactyla; family Bovidae; genus Cephalophus; species Cephalophus harveyi. Next base: position 363,481 of record SJYT01015708.1, on the reverse strand, counting down.
GAGTCTTAACTAGTGCTCGTTTAAATATTGGAGAAAATGGATTGGAAACTGTGAAAACATATAGATGCTAATGATAAAAAATAATTACAATGCTAAGACTAATAACGTGAAGATTAGGGATGTAGTTCTTTAATTCAGGCTAGATGTTTCTTGGCTGATTCCACGGGCAGCTAAAGAAGTGCTGGAGGCTTATTCTTAACAACTCATAAAGCTTACTTTTATCCTTTTCTCCCTTCTCTTCCCTTTGTCTCCACTTACTTCATTTATTCATCAGCATTTATGAAACTGCAAGTACCCGTGCATAAGACAGATGCTGTGTGTTAGTCACTCAGTCGTGTCCGACTCTTTGTGACCGCATGGACTGTATCCCGCAAGGCTCCCCTGTCTGCAGAATTCTCCAGGCAAGAGTACTGGAGTGGGTTGCAGTGGCCTTCTCCAAGGGAATCTTACCGACCCAGGGATCGAACTCCAGGTCTTCTGCATTGCAGGAAGATTCTTTACCATCTGAGCCACCAGGGAAGACAGACATTATGAAGATGCCAGTGCATTGCAGCTAAGTCCGTCTCACAATTATTCTCCATCTTTTACCCTCACCCCCAATTACCGGTTATCCAGTGCCCACGGCTTATGTTTCCTCTGTGGAGAGCCAAATTCAATAATGTACCCAGTTTCCATGGTAGAAACATGGAGACCCCCCCCCCTCATTCCACCCAAACTGAGTTATAGAGTTTGATTACTGGCAATATTCATATCAAACTCAAATCCCAGCCTGGGAAAAAGCCAGCATGCCAGAGAAGGACAAAACACATATGACACACTGAAGAAGATGAAGAATAAATTGCCTGAGACATGAAAGGAAGGGAATTGCATATATCGTAACCTAATCTTCTATAAATAAGGCAGACATGGCTGGTTTAATAGGCTCTGGAAAGCTGAAGGGACCCAAAGGGAGAAAAGTACTGGTAACAAATGAGATGCAGATTTTGGAAGAGAAGCAGACAGTTCCTTGTTCCTAGTGAAAGTTAGGAGCTGGGATGTTTTTTTAATTAGGCTGAAATTGAAGAGACCTCGTCCAGGCTGAGCAGACAGGGGAAACAGAGAGGCTATTCCAGCTCTTGGCACCTGAGTGAGAATAAGGAGGCTGCACATGTGACTGGGGTCAAAGTGAGACCCTGGCAGGATCCGACTAAGTCCTCTAGACCTCACGTGTAGGGAAAGAGCCAAGGTCGGGTACTGATACTGTCGGCCTCTAGCTGCCAAGTCAGAGGAGCTGCTGGAAGCAGAGATGGCTAGGGGTGGAGATGAATCTGGTCTGGAGGACATTCCAAGAATGCAAGTTGAGTGAATGCAGAAGCAGTGTGCACTTGCTGGGTCCCGACAGACTCTCAGGGGCAGACTGTGCTAGTGCCTGGATCCAAGGAGAGTTTTCAGAGGACCTCAAGGTCAAATGCAAGGCAGGGGTAATATGGACCTAGCAGGTCTGACTGGAAAATCCCATGGACGGAGGAGCCTGGTGGGCTGCAGTCCATGGGGTCGCTGAGTTGGACACGACTGAGCGACTTCACTTTCACTTCTCACTTTCATGCATTGGAGAAGGAAATGGCAACCCACTCCAGTGTTCTTGCCTGGAGAATCCCAGGGACGGGGGAGCCTGGTGGGCTACCGTCTATGGGGTCACACAGAGTCGGACACGACTGAAGTGACTTAGCAGCAGCAGCAGCAGCAGCAGGTCTGAAGGTCTTGCCCTTGAGCACATTCAGGTATAACTGTCTCAATTTGCCACCTGGAGTGGGGGATGAGCTTTTATACAATTAAAACACCTGGAGAGCAATGCCAAGAGGAGGCTGGGATGTGTGCAAGCTAGTGGTTTACACCGTTCATTTCAGAGACAGGAAGGGGACTTTCAAGATGGTGGACGAGTAAGACACGGAGATCACCTGCTTCCCACAAATACATCCAAAATATATTTGCATGTGGAGCAGCTCCTACAGAACACCTTCTGAACGCTGGCATTTCAGAGACAGGAAATGCAGGCAGAAACAGCAGGAGGAAGAAACTGAGCTTGAGACAGAGCATTATGGCAGCAAATATACTGTGAATTGAGGGTGGGGATAGATAAGGCATGGAGGCTGGTGAGAAGACATTTGAGTCCCGGATGTAGGAGGCTCTGTCCTAGCAGGGGAGAAGCGTCATAGCCTCACAGTTGAGAGCATGGGCTTGGGAGAGAGCTTGGCCTGAGAATCCTGGCTCTGCTGATTGTGGCTTGGTGATCTCAGGCGAGTTCCTTAAACTACTTTTGCCTCAGCTTCCCTTTCTGTATGAGGGTTGGAATGAGAACTAAATTAGCCAGTCTTTACAAAACGCTAGGGATACTACTCAGTTCAATCTGTTCAATTGCTCAGTCATGTCCGAGCTGTTTGCGACCCTATGGAACTGCAGCATGCCGGGCTTCCCTGAACTCACCTCCTGGAAGATGGTACAGAGGAAATGGAGATGAGGTGTGGAGTGTGGGGCTGGTTGGACTGGCAGAGGTAGGGGCTCTCACCAAGGAGCTGTCACACAACCTCCCCCTTCCCAGGCAGGGCCAAGGAAAATCACCAGATGTCACAATAAAGCCCGCGATGTAGTGAGTGAGGTATAATGTTTTAAAGTGTTTTCTTTCCTTTGTGCCCAATTTTGAGCAGAAAGCAGAGAATGGGAGAGCAGAGGTCATGGAGGAAAGACATGGGGTGACCTCTGTGTGGCCTTATAGATTTACAGAAAAGTAATGGTTTGAAACCAACCAAATCCACTCATTCACAGCCAACTACCCACCAGCCAATCAATTAACCAGCCAACTAACCAGCTAACCAACCAACCAACAACTAACCAACCAACCGACTAACCAACAAGCCAACTCACCAACTGACCAACCAACTCACCAACCAACCAACCAACTCACCAACCAACCAACCAACCAACTCACCAACCAACCAACCAACTCACCATCCCCCCCCCTCATTCCACCCAAACTGAGTTATAGAGTTTGATTACTGGCAATATTCATATCAAACTCAAATCCCAGCCTGGGAAAAAGCCAGCATGCCAGAGAAGGACAAAACACATATGACACACTGAAGAAGATGAAGAATAAATTGCCTGAGACATGAAAGGAAGGGAATTGCATATATCGTAACCTAATCTTCTATAAATAAGGCAGACATGGCTGGTTTAATAGGCTCTGGAAAGCTGAAGGGACCCAAAGGGAGAAAAGTACTGGTAACAAATGAGATGCAGATTTTGGAAGAGAAGCAGACAGTTCCTTGTTCCTAGTGAAAGTTAGGAGCTGGGATGTTTTTTTAATTAGGCTGAAATTGAAGAGACCTCGTCCAGGCTGAGCAGACAGGGGAAACAGAGAGGCTATTCCAGCTCTTGGCACCTGAGTGAGAATAAGGAGGCTGCACATGTGACTGGGGTCAAAGTGAGACCCTGGCAGGATCCGACTAAGTCCTCTAGACCTCACGTGTAGGGAAAGAGCCAAGGTCGGGTACTGATACTGTCGGCCTCTAGCTGCCAAGTCAGAGGAGCTGCTGGAAGCAGAGATGGCTAGGGGTGGAGATGAATCTGGTCTGGAGGACATTCCAAGAATGCAAGTTGAGTGAATGCAGAAGCAGTGTGCACTTGCTGGGTCCCGACAGACTCTCAGGGGCAGACTGTGCTAGTGCCTGGATCCAAGGAGAGTTTTCAGAGGACCTCAAGGTCAAATGCAAGGCAGGGGTAATATGGACCTAGCAGGTCTGACTGGAAAATCCCATGGACGGAGGAGCCTGGTGGGCTGCAGTCCATGGGGTCGCTGAGTTGGACACGACTGAGCGACTTCACTTTCACTTCTCACTTTCATGCATTGGAGAAGGAAATGGCAACCCACTCCAGTGTTCTTGCCTGGAGAATCCCAGGGACGGGGGAGCCTGGTGGGCTACCGTCTATGGGGTCACACAGAGTCGGACACGACTGAAGTGACTTAGCAGCAGCAGCAGCAGCAGCAGGTCTGAAGGTCTTGCCCTTGAGCACATTCAGGTATAACTGTCTCAATTTGCCACCTGGAGTGGGGGATGAGCTTTTATACAATTAAAACACCTGGAGAGCAATGCCAAGAGGAGGCTGGGATGTGTGCAAGCTAGTGGTTTACACCGTTCATTTCAGAGACAGGAAGGGGACTTTCAAGATGGTGGACGAGTAAGACACGGAGATCACCTGCTTCCCACAAATACATCCAAAATATATTTGCATGTGGAGCAGCTCCTACAGAACACCTTCTGAACGCTGGCATTTCAGAGACAGGAAATGCAGGCAGAAACAGCAGGAGGAAGAAACTGAGCTTGAGACAGAGCATTATGGCAGCAAATATACTGTGAATTGAGGGTGGGGATAGATAAGGCATGGAGGCTGGTGAGAAGACATTTGAGTCCCGGATGTAGGAGGCTCTGTCCTAGCAGGGGAGAAGCGTCATAGCCTCACAGTTGAGAGCATGGACTTGGGAGAGAGCTTGGCCTGAGAATCCTGGCTCTGCTGATTGTGGCTTGGTGATCTCAGGCGAGTTCCTTAAACTACTTTTGCCTCAGCTTCCCTTTCTGTATGAGGGTTGGAATGAGAACTAAATTAGCCAGTCTTTACAAAACGCTAGGGATACTACTCAGTTCAATCTGTTCAATTGCTCAGTCATGTCCGAGCTGTTTGCGACCCTATGGAACTGCAGCATGCCGGGCTTCCCTGAACTCACCTCCTGGAAGATGGTACAGAGGAAATGGAGATGAGGTGTGGAGTGTGGGGCTGGTTGGACTGGCAGAGGTAGGGGCTCTCACCAAGGAGCTGTCACACAACCTCCCCCTTCCCAGGCAGGGCCAAGGAAAATCACCAGATGTCACAATAAAGCCCGCGATGTAGTGAGTGAGGTATAATGTTTTAAAGTGTTTTCTTTCCTTTGTGCCCAATTTTGAGCAGAAAGCAGAGAATGGGAGAGCAGAGGTCATGGAGGAAAGACATGGGGTGACCTCTGTGTGGCCTTATAGATTTACAGAAAAGTAATGGTTTGAAACCAACCAAATCCACTCATTCACAGCCAACTACCCACCAGCCAATCAATTAACCAGCCAACTAACCAGCTAACCAACCAACCAACAACTAACCAACCAACCGACTAACCAACAAGCCAACTCACCAACTGACCAACCAACTCACCAACCAACCAACCAACTCACCAACCAACCAACCAACCAACCAACCAACCAACCAACTCACCAACCAACCAACCAACCAACCAACCAACCAACCAACTCACCAACCAACCAACCAACTCACCAGCCAACCAACCAACTCACCAGCCAACCAACCAACTCACTAGCCAACCAACCAACTAAGTTTCTGTTTTAACTCCAGGCCACTGGAGATGTGAGCTAGGATTAAGAGAGAGGGGTTCAGCATGGATGTGCATGCTTTCCCAGTGGCCACAGCTGTTTCTCTAGAGGCTGGAATCCAGACTTTGGAACCCCTGCTCCCTGGGGCACACATCATTCCCCAGGCCAGAGCCTCTCCCTCCCTTCTCCCATCTCTCCAGCCTCTCTAGCTGTGCCTCCCCCTGCTCCAAGCCACTCTTCAGCAGGCGCAGAGAACAGAAGCCCACAGCTCCCAGGGAGCTGGGGAGCCTGCCTATGCTTCCTAATGACTTTCTCTTGCTGTGTGGCTATTAGGAGTAGTCATGAGGCTGCAGGGAATTGGTCTTGGAGAGCAAAAGCTCCCAACAGTGGATTTTGTTTTCTGGAAGTTAATTGATTGAGCAGCCGTGTCAAAGGGTAAGGAGGAGAGAGAGAGTAAGTGAGAGAGAGAGAGAGGAAAGAGCCAGGCAGTCAAGGGGAAGAAGCCATGGCAGGTGTTGGACCCGCATGAAGGGAAGCATGTGAAACTTTCCAGTGATTATGACCAAGATTAACAGTGATAATAAAATTAACCATCACCCCAGGACCTGGGCTATATCCGTATGAATTGTCGTGTGAACATCAGCCAGCTTTTGAAGGGTCTGTGGAAATTCCCACTAAGCCAGGGCACCTGATTGAAGATGGGGAATTTCCCTCTGGACCTCGCCCTTCTGGGCCCCCATGTGGCTGTGGACTCCCTCAGGGTGACACTACCTGGCATTCCTCACCACTGGTCACTGACCCTCCCCTACTGCTCAGCAACTCATATTCCTACTTTCTGTGCCATGGCCTCAAAAAGTTGAAGGGGATGGGGCTCTTAGGCATCCTCTGGGCAAAGGGCCAGCTGCCTCCTTCCTCTCTGCTAGGCTCCAGGAATTTGAAAAACATCCGTGCTTGTAGTCAGGAAAAGTGGGTTTCAAATCAAGCCCACTGACACTTTGTTTTGGCCATTTGTTTCTACCTTTTCTGTCTTGTCCAAGAGCTCAGAAAATCTCTATTAGCTTCAGGGAGGCAGCTTAGCTTCCTGGAATCCTGTTAATAAATATCTTTATGGTGAAGAATCACACAAGAAATGCATACTCAGGGGCTTCCCTGGTGACCCGGTGGTTAAGAATTCGCCTGCCAATGCATGGGACATGGGTTCTTTCCCTGGTCTGGGAAGATTTCACATGCTGAGAGGCAACTAAGCCCATGCACCACAACTGCTGAGCCTGTGCTCCACAACAAGAGAAGCCACCACAATGAGAAGCCCGTGCACTGCAATTGGAGAGTGGTCCTCGCTTGCCGCAACTAGAGAAAGCCCATATGCAGCAATTGAAGACTCAGTGCAGCCAAAAATAAATAAATAAATAAATAAATAAATAAATAAATAAATAAATAAATTATAAAAAGAAATGCACACTTAGGTTGTTGGGGACATGAGGGGCAGTGGTGGACCTTCCAGTATGGACGGTGAGGTTGAGAACAGATAAGAGATGTCTACAAGGAATACAATAGGTGCAGACACTGACCTTAAAGACAGGAATTCCTTCCAACCTCCTCCATAGGGGTGAATCTGGACTAGAGACAGCAAACCAAGGAGACCCTCTGAAGTCTATTCAGAATCTTGTTGATCTTGAAGTCAGTATACCTCTGTGAGTCTTAAGTTTCTTTCTTTTGAAAATGGAATTTACTGGTGTTTAGAGGTCCTGAGGACTGGTTATGGGTCTGTGAACTCCCTGTGCTATAGGGAGCATTCTCTGTGTGCAATTTTACATTTGTGTATTTTTTTTTTTTCTGGAGCAAATATCTATAACTTTTCTCAGGCCTTCCAGTGGAGGTGTTTGAAGTAGGCATTTCTTTGCTGCCTTTAACATCTAAAAATCCTTTCAGAGTCCACAGGCCGTCTATTTATGAGTTTATCCCAGACCATCCTTAGTCTCCTCTTTTGGGATTTTCAGCCACATTTTCTATTCCTATTATTACCTTGATTTTTGTTGTATTTGGCTTTAGTTATCTTTTTTTGCCATCTGGACCAAATCTTATCTAGCCTTTCAATAGTTAGAGTCCAATCTCCATATTCAATTATGATATGACATAAATTTTCATACCACACAGAAGAACTGTACAAAAAAGATCTTCATGACCCAGATAATCATGATGATGTGATCACTAATCTAGGGCCAGACATTCTGGAATGTGAAGTCAAGTGGGCCTTAGAAAGCATCACTACGAACAAAGCTAGTGGAGGTGATGGAATTCCAGTTGAGCTATTTCAAGGATGGTGCTGTGAAAGTGCTGCACTCAATATGCCAGCAAATTTGGAAAACTCAGCAGTGGCCACAGGACTAGAAAAGGTTAGTTTTCATTCCAATCCCAAAGAAAGGCAATGCAAAAGAATGCTCCAGCTACCACACAGTTGCACTCATCTCACATGCTAGTAAAGTAATGCTCAAAATTCTCCAAGCCAGGCTTCAGCAATACGTGAACCGTGAACTTCCTGATGTTCAAGCTGGTTTTAGAGATCAAATTGCCAACATCCACTGGATCATGGAAAAAGCAAGAGAGTTCCAGAAAAACACCTATTTCTGCTTTATTGACTATGCCAAAGCCTTTGACTGTGGAGATCACAATAAACTGTGGAAAATTCNGCTGGATGGCATCACGGACTCAATGGACGTGAGTCTGAGTGAACTCCGAGAGATGGTGATGAATAGGGAGGCCTGGCGTGCTGTGATTCATGGGGTCGCAAAGAGTCAGACACGACTGAGTGACTGAACTGAACTGAACTAAGATGTGTGAACAGCCCAGGTAACACAGATGAAATATCCAAATCTTTACATTTCTGGTAAATTCTCTTGCTGATTGGAGTAGAGTCTTGAAGATTGGTGGTTGGCCCCCCTGACTCTGGCTTTCTCTTTTATTCCAATATCTTTTTTTTCTTCTCCTTCTAGATGAGCTTCCAATCTATTTAGGCACATGGAACATCAAATTGGGAAAGCATATTTCAGAGAGGAAACATTTGTTCAGACCTGCCATACCCTACTTGTCCAAATCTTGTGACTGTGCTTTGGTTTTCTTCAGGCATTATTTATAACAATCCTTTTTGTTTAGAGAACGTTTTTAATTTTTCAAGTCTCTTACTTGATCACATGACAGTCCTGTCAGGTAGTTATCAGATGAAATGATACATATGAAGTCACCTTGTTTTGGGACAAGTGTAAGCAGGGAAGTGAAAGAGAATCATTTTACAAGCAATGACACTAAAGCACAGAGCAATTAGATGTGAGTTGGTAGAAAATGCCAGGGGCTATAGAAATGGGCAGATTGGGGCTGAATGCTAGTCTTTTATTGACTAGCTGTGTTGTATTGGTCCTGGTGCTCAAATTCTCTGAGCCTTTGTTTCTCCAAATATGAAGGGAATGATGACTGAAATGCTTAGACCCCAGGGATTTCTTGAGGATTAAAGGAAATTATGAACACAGAACACGTAACAGTGCTTGGCACACTGTGACTCTCAGTACTTGGTATATTCAGTTCAGTCAGTTTAGTTCAGTCACTCAGTTGTGTCCGACTCTTTGCGACCCCATGAATCACAGCACACCAGGCCTCCCTGTCCATCACCAACTCCTAGAGTTCACCCAAACTCATGTGCATCGAGTCAGTGATGCCATCCAGCCATCTCATCCTCTGTAGTCCCCTTCTCCTCCTGCCCCCAGTCCCTCCCAGCATCAGGGTCTTTTCCAATGAGTCAACTCTTCGCATGAAGTGGCCAAAGTATTGGAATTTCAGCCTCAGCATCAGTCCTTCCAATTAACATCCAGGACTTATCTCCTTTAGGATGGACTGGTTGGATCTCCTTGCAGTCCAAGGGACTCTCAAGAGTCTTCTCCAACACCACAGTTCAAAAGCATCAATTCTTTGGTGCTCAGCTTTCTTTATAGCCCAACTCTCACATCCATACATGACCACTGGAAAAACCATAGCGTTGACTAGATGGACCTTTGTTGGCAAAGTAATATCTCTGCTTTTTAATATGCTATCTAGGTTGGTCATAACTTTCCCTTGAGAAACTTTCAGGAGAAGATTTTATGAGTCAATTTCTTGCACTTTTTTCCTCATATTTAAATAACACTGAAGTCATTAATGGAGATCTGTGCCTCATGACTAGCAGCAACCTTTTTGTGACTAGCAGCAACTTCTACCAAAATGTGTGCTTAATGGCATGTGTCCCCCTTTGCCAAAATCACATATGTGCTGATTTTCACCAGAATCATATATGTGCTGACCTTACCCCGCTGTGTCCTCAGATCAGTCCTTCTGAGATATCTGAGAGGCTGTCTCCCAGGTTATAGTCCGCATTTTGCCCTGAATAAAATTTAACTCACAGCTCTCACATTGTAGTTATTTTTGTTGTTGTTGCTCAGCCAAAGTGACACTGAGCCTAAAATAAAGCTGGGAGTTGGAGGAGGAAGAAGGTGGGGAGTGGAGATTATTGAAACAAAGCTCTCTCTGTAAATGACACGTCACACTTTCTGTCTGCATACGTATAACTAACAAGGAGCTTGTCTCCAGAATGTATACAGAATTCCTATAAATCAACGAGAAAAGGACATAGAATCATTAGAAACAATAGACACAAGTTTTAACAGAAGATATCCAGTCAGCAGCATAAGAAAAGGTACAAACCTTTAAGAATCAGAGAAATGCAAATTAAAACTACGAACACTTACTCAAGTGGCTAAAATGAATCACCAAGTGCTGGTGAGACTGTAGAGCAACTGAAATACTCATACTCTGCTGGTAAGAGGATCAAAGTGCCACAGACTCTTTGAAAACTGCTTGGCATCATGTACTAAAGCTGACTGACTATACACATAGACTGTGAAACAGCAAATCTACTCCCAGGTGTTCACCAAAACATAATGAATACCCCGGCTCCAAGATGTAAAGAATGTTCATAGTCACATTATCTACAGGAGCCCCAAACTGGAAATAACTCAAATGTCTATCAAAAGTATGATGAATAAATAAACTGTGACATCACTATTACAACAAAATGCTATTAACAGCAAAAATGACTTGCTGCCATGTCTATCAACAGGGATCAGACAAAGAAAAGTATACATTATGGATATGATTCATTTACATAAAGTCCAAAAATAGGCAAAATTAATCCATGGTTTTAGAGATCAGGATGATGATCCTTTTCAAAGATTTTAGTGCTTTTTAGCAACTGAGAGGGAGTGTGAACAGAGCTTCTGGTGCTTTTTTTTCACTATACTTGAATTGTCATTGCATGAGCAAGTTCAAGTTGCAATAATTTATTGAGATGAGAAAGTATAATTTGAATATTTTTATGTATGCATATAATTTTTTCAGAAATGCATTTATTTTTAAAAAGGGATGCAGCGTTCCCTCTAAAATTCTTCCTCCATATTCTGAATTACTGTGCAGCTATGGGCAAAACATGTGGGTCTTGGTTTCCCCAGGACATTAATCCTTCTATCTATGCAAGTGTGCTCATGCTCAGTCATGTCTGACACTTTGTGACCTCATAGACTGTAGCCTGCCAGGATACTCTGTCCACTGAGCTGCTTGGGAAGCCTTTTATCCAGGGTTATGAAGGCAAGGTACTCATGCCTTCCACTAAGAGTTCTGTCCTAGACTGGTGAACCACCAGGGCCAGCTGCCTTCCTTCTCTGGAGTGAATGCTCCCCTATATAGTGGACTGACTGGATACTTCTAGCCCCAGCACCCTGTTACGTCCTCTCTAAAGAAATAAACACATTTTCTGTTTGTTCTTGGCCCCGAACAGTGTTGAGCCACCTGTTCTAAAACTTTAACAAACTGACTCATGCCAGTCTCCTTTCTTCCTCCAGCCATTTCCCCTTCATTTTCAGATCACTTAGTCTGTTTTTTTCCCCTTTTTGTCCTTGGTTTTCAAGACATCCCATTTGGGCTGATCCCTATTTGGTGACAAGTTGTCAGAACAGCTCAGGCCTTAGTTTTGTTGTGTGATTTAAGCCAAAAAAAAAATTTGACTGGGGAAATTAGATGGAGGTGATTGCAGCTAAAGTGCTTCTTATTGAAGCTTTTGGAAAACGTAAATGTCATCAGTCTTGTCAAAGCTAGACACAGGAGAAAATAACAGGACGAAAGGCGGACCAGGATACACGCTGGGACTGCACAAACTTAGAATTAGCCTTCCTATTTGTTATTATTACTTTTTTTTCCTTGTAAGTAGTGAAGTGGAAGGGGGAGGAGAAGAGAGGGAAAAAAGGAGGGGAGAGCAGGGTGTGGTGGCAACAGGTGTAAAATGCAGAACCTGAGCAGTGTTTTTATTTTCTCTTCCTCTGGAGCATGGGCAGCATCCCAGTGACACCAAAGCAACTGTGATGAGGGCACCTGGGCACTGAGAGCATCACAGTTTTCTGGGAACTGGGGTTGAGGATAGTGGACCAGGCTGGGTTGGCACAGAAAATGTGGATGCTCCTTCCCCCAACCCTGGCTGTCATCACAGCAGTTGGAGAGTTGGAGGTTGACTGGGTCATTCAATGTTTCCTTGCTTCAGTGACCCCTGGGAAGTGCACCACATGAGAAGGACAAGTTGAACATTCAAAGAGCCCCTGTCATGCTATTCCATGCTAAGTAGCTTTAGTCATGTCCAACTCCTTGCGACTCCACAGACTGTAGCCTGCCAGGGTCCTCTGCCCATGGGACTCTCCAGGCAAGAATACTGGAGTGGGTTGCCATGCCCTCCTCCAGGGGATCTTCTTAACCCAGGGATCAAACCCACATCTCTTACATCTTCGGTATTGGCAAGCGGGTTCGTTACCACTAGCACCACCTGAGAAGACTGGAAGAGCTTAAGACTCAGACCTAAAAGTTTCCATTTCCTCTAATTCTCAAGGATAGGGATCAGCAGATGGTGTGTAGTAGCTTATTATTTCCCATCAGCATTAAGTGATATTAAATTTCTCTTTTGAGGATTTGGTTTCCTTATTATGGACATCTGAGTTGGAACTAATAAACTGTAGGATCACTTTCCAGTCCTACTTCTTACGATGGTATCAGTGTGCTGGAACACCTTACTCATAGTTTTCTGTAATTCCTGGTTTAATATCTGCTTCCCCAGATCTCTGAGGGCTGGAAATTTGTCTCTTTTTCATAGCATTTATATGTCATGAAGGAGCCACTCAATACGTATTTATTGAATGAATGTGTGAAGGGCAGCCAATATTCTTTGACATCTACCCATAGATTTGACACATGGGCCATCAAGAGTCAGTTTCCTCCCCTCCCCCACCACGAAGCACCCTCTTCCTCTGATGCTCATGGTACCTGAACTGTGTTTCTTGGGGACAAATGATTTTTAAAGAAATTGATTCCCCATTTGAAGCATGGTAAATCCAGAAGCAGATAACCTAAGTTTGAGTTAGATGTCCACAGAGGGCAATCCGACAACAGTAAGATGGTCTGTGTGACTTACATCCTCTTTCAGTGGCAGCATGTACAGCTGAAATGTGCTGGATGCTGTTTCCTATCCCAGCATCAGGCTTAGTGTCTCTGGCAGCATCATTCCACAGTCACTGTCCTGACCCATGGCATTCTCCAAGGCAGCATCCCACACGGGAAACCCTCCCTGACTCCCACCCCCGGACTGGATTCCACTGTTGTCCTGTGGAACTGGACGTGCTCCTTAGAACCCTGTAGAACTGAAGTCAGATCAAATTCCTAGAACCCTCCTCTTCATGGCTGATGTTTCTGACTGGTGGAAATGAGTCTGAGCTCAGGGGCCTGATTTCGTTGTTCAGTAGCTAAGTCATGTCCAGCTCTTTGTGACCCCATGGGTTGAAGCACACTGGGCTTCCCTGTCCTTCACTCTCTCCTGGAGTTGGCTCTATTCATATCCATTGAGTCTGTGATGTTGTCTAACTACCTCATCCTCTGCTGCCTTCTTCTCCTTTGCTTTCAATCTTGCCCAGCATCAGGGTCTTTTCTAATGAGTCAGCTCTTCACATCAGGTAGCCAAAGTATTGGAGCTTCAGCTTCAGCATCAGTCCTTCCAATGAATATTCACGACCGATTTTCTTGAAGATTGGCTGGTTTGATCTTCTTTCAGTCCAAGGGACTCTCAAGAGTCTTCTCCAGCACTAAAATTAATTCAGAAGCATCAGTTCTTCAACACTCAGTTTTCTTTACGGTCCAGCTCTCACTTCCTTACATGACTACTGGATAAACTATAGCTTTGACTATATGGACCTTTGTTGGCAAAGCAATGTTTCTGCTTTTTGATATGCTGTCTAGGTTTGCCATAACTTTCCTTTCAAGGAGCAAGCGTCTTTTAATTCCGTGTTCCCTCTCTACTTTGGCAGGTGTTTTAGGCCTCTGCCCTCCCCTAGAGAAATGCATTCAAGTCCCTTTTCTTTCTTTTATAAACCACAGCCCCAAGGGCAGAGCAGTAATAAATGGCTGGTCTGGGCTGCAGGTCTCCAGAGGTGGCCCCCTGACCGAGGCTCCCAGCTACTTCATAAAGCAGGCTGATGACATTTCCCCCGACAGATGGAGACAAAGGATGGTTGGCCACGGGAACTGATCTTCTGAGGACCTTTATACCAGAAAAGAAAAGAAGAGAAAAGTAGAGAAAGAGCTCTTGAGGCTCTAAATTGTCTTTGGAGAGCTGAGTAGCCCACCTTCTTATGCAGCACCCGTGGTCACTGTACTTTGTGAATTTGTCATCTGCAGATGGCTGCGAGGCTGGGAACAGGACACGGGGGCACCCTGACTTTGCTTCTGTCCCCTCACTATTCAGTCATCCTAATATTTCATTCTCCAGCCCCACCTGTGCATTTACTTCAAGGAGGATCTCAACTCTGTCATCAGACATGCCCTCCATCTGCACTTTCCAGTGATTTCCTGCCAGTTGACTACTTCCTCCCCAGCTCACTCCCCACCCTGTTCATCATACTTTGTGCATTTATCACTGTGCTCCCCTTGTGGTACCGCCCCCCAGGGCCAGGCTGACCATGTCCCTTGGCATCAAATAAAACAGTGTGATGACTTCCTCTCGCCTTCATTCATTCTTCACTCTGACCCCCAGGTCAATTCTATTCATTTAATTTTCTAGATGAGCAAACTGAGAAAGAGGTACTGACTTTTCAAAGTCAACCTGCTTCAAAACAACAGTCTGTGTGCTCTTGGTCAAGAAATTCCCAGCTCACGTTGAATGACCTTATGTTATATAACAGCTGCTATGGGCCAGGGAGATAATACAGCTGGGACATGTTATAAGCTTACACTTGGAAGTGAAAATCAACAGTTGTACCTCAAGAGCAATTTCTATCTCTAGCTTAGTATTTTGAAGCATCCTCTCAAGTATTTCCTTTTCCCATCCACCGGGCAATCCTCTTAGCCAGGGATAGCAGTGGGGTAGTGGGTGGAGGGGACAGAGGACCCACCATCCTATTTGACCTTGGCTGAGCTGGGGGAGTTTGCTATCAGATAGGGAAAGGGAGGTGACCTGGCTAGCAGGTCATATTGAATAGCAAATGGGTTTTAGCTGTTAAATTCATCACTGTAGATTAATTGAAAACTGAGAGTGAGGTTGGATAGCATAGCTTAATTGTGCCACTGAGAAAGGCAACCTCCTGGCCTGAGAGATGCAGGAAGCTCCTGAGGCTGTGGTTGAAACCCTGTTTTCTCCTCTTTAATCTGCTCTCGAATTCATGAACCTGGAGTTTTGCAAGCCCAGCTGAAAGGTTCTTCCTTTAATGTCTTTTTCCTCTAGCGGTTGGCTGTTTAAATCAGGCCCCCTTGAAAGTGAGCTCTGTTTGAGCATAGCTTGCATTTCAGAGAGACCATTTTCAATGGCCTCAGTGTTGGCATCACACTGAACACTGTCACTAACGGCTTGTTTTGTCACAGGCACCCTATTCCCCAAGTAGAATGATTGGCCGGTCCACAGCACAGAATCAGAGGCATTGAAAGTTCAAGTGCTTACATCAGAAAGAGCAAGGATATTAAAAACAGACTGACTTAGGTATGAATTCAGCTCTGCCCGCCTATAAACTTGAGATCTTCTTTTTCACAGCATCCGTTGTTTTTTTCTTAATATATATTTATTTATTTTAATTGGAGGCTAATTATTTTACAATATTGTGGTTTTGCCATACATCAACATGAATCCGCCACGGGTGTACATGTGTTCCCCATCCTGAACCCCCCTCCCACCTCCTTTCTGTTCTTTTTTCAAAACTTTTTAATTGGAGGTCAATTGCTTTACAGTGTTGCATTGGTTTATGCCTTACAACAATGGGAGTCAGCCATAATTACACATATATGTGTGTGTGTGCTAAGTCGCTTTAGTTGTGTCTGACTCTTTGCAACCCCATGGATGATAGCCTGCCAGACTCCTTTGTTCATGGGATTCTCCAGGCAAGAATACTGGAGTGGGTTGCCAAGCCCTCCTCCAGGGGATATTCTCTACCCAGGAACCAAACCTGTATCCCCTGTGTCTCCCACATTTACAGGTGGATTCTTTACTGCTGAGCCTTTGGGGAAGCCCAATTTTAAATATATGTGTGTATGTGTGTGCACATGTGTGCACATGTATGTGTGTGTATGTGTGTGTTCATTCACTTCATTCATGTCTGACTCTTTGTGACCCTGTGGATTGTAGCCCATCAGGTTCCTCTGTCCATGGGATTTTGCCAGCAAGAATACTGGAGTGGGTTGCCATACCCTTCTCTAGGGGATCTTTCCAACCCAGGGATCAAACCCAAGTCTCCTGTGTCTCCTGCATCGAAGGCAGAGCCTTTCTCACTGAGCCACTGGGGGATATATCATCTCACTCTTGAGCCTTCCTCCCCACTCCCATCCCGCTCCTCTAGGCTGTCACAGAGCACCAGGCTGGGCTCCCTGTTATACAGTGGCTTCCCACTAGTTATCTATTTTACCCGTGATAGTGTATGTATGTCAAAGCTGCTTTCTCAATTCATCCTTCCCTCTTCTTCCCCCACTGTGTCCAGGTGTAGTGAGGTGGATGAATGTAAGGCCTGTAATAGAGTGAAGTAAATCAGAAAGAGAAAAACAGCATCAATTCTTAATTGGAAAAGGAGAGAAGAGTATGTACCTTTAGGATTATTCCAAAGAAGAAGTGAGATAACCAGTGTGAATTGCTTATTCTTCCAACTGGCGTCTAATGGATCTCAGCAAATGCCCCTTCTCTCTCTCCTGCACTATGGGGCCCCAACTAGGTTTGCAAATGCATTTGAATATTATTTTCCAGCTCCAGTTACATTCTGTACCTCTCTTGAGTTCTTCCTGTTTTTCTCCTGTCGATACACACACTTCAAATCCCTTAGAGATGTGGAGGCCAATTTGTGACAGCTTGATTCCGTGACTTTGTTATTTGTGGTTAACTTTACCCTGCAATTTAAGAAATAGATTGATAGGAGGTGACAGTCTAGTTCCAGGGTCCCACGGCCTCAAATTGACAGGAGTGCACATTCCCTGATACTCGAGGTGTTAATTACCTCATGTGAATTATCTCACTCCTTACCTCATTTGCAGAGGTACATATTAGCTTAAGAAAAGCTTAATCTTCTGTAACAGATAAACTCTGCTATCTCTATGGCTTAATACAATACATCTTTTTTTCTTGCCAAGGAAAATCCCAGTGTGTGGAGCCCAGGGTTGGGTGCGAGGTTACTCTCTCTGCCCGCAGGGACTGGGGCTAATGAGGATTTTGGGTCTCCACACAAGGCTTTTAGGTGGCCCTCGGAGAGGGAAGGAGCCTATAGAAAAGGGAAAGGAGAGAAAGAGGAGAAGATTTTTTTTGCCCTTGTTTTCTGGCCAAATGTGGAGAGACATCACTTCCCACATTCCTGTTTCTTTGCCCAGAACTCAGTCATGTGACCACACCTACTGGTCAGGGGAGCTGGGAGAGAATTTCTAGCTATGTTCCCAGAAAGAAGGGGGACATTTCTGCCACAGGTAGGTGTGAATGTCCCCATTTTACAATGAGGGGATGAGTGGGCACATAAAGTAAACAGGAGAGCTGACGTCTCAATTTGGACATTAGTTTCATTACTCTTTAACCTTCTGAGAATTGTGGTTTTGAATTTCCAAGTATATACAAGAAATACATATTTTTACTGAATAAAAATCAAACTCGGGCAACACTTGAACCTCAGAAGGATAATTATAGTGATATCTCTTGTTAAAGAGACAGGAGATGTGAGAACTTAGAAAAAGCTTGGCACATCTGAAACATTAATTTTTGGTTTTCTTTATTATGTCTCCTTTCATTAGGCTGAAAGTTCCTTGAATATTGCATCTAGCAATTTGTTGTTAATATGAGTGACTTAATGAAGAGTTGTTCAATTGGAATGATTTTAGCCTTTTGGTTATAATACATGAATGACCACTAAGAGGGCTAGGTAGTGCTACCAAGTTCTTTTAGCGTTAAAGTCTTCAGAGAGATCTCTGCTCATATGTGATACCTATGAAGTTCAACTGCTATACCCTGCTCAACAGCCAAATGGTGGGGCAAAATCTGGATGATGTAAGAATATGAATAAGTGGCATAGCTTTTTACAAATTATGTTATATATTAGATCTATTAAAAGAGTGAGTCAGCATTATTTTCAAGGTTTGCATTAATTTTTGTTACTTTCTGATATTTTGGGAGGGTTTTTTAAAATTTTATTTTATGTTGGAGTATAGTTGATTAACAATGTTGTCTCAGATTCAGGTGTAAAGCTCAGTGATTCAGTTAAATTCTTTTCACATTTTTTTCACATTGAAGTCATTACAGAGTGTTGAGAAGAGTTCCAGGTGCTATATAGTAGGTCCTTGGTTATATGTTTTAAATATAGCAGTGTGTACATGTCAATCTCAAACTCCCAATCTATCCCTTGGGCGGGGCTTTTGATTCTTGAATTGTTAATGCTGAAATTTTCATTCTTCTCTGTAATTCAGTGCTATAACAAATGTTAGAAAATAGATATATGAAAGAAAAGTGGACACCTTTTAATAAGGGACTCTTTTTCACAATTAATACCTGTTTAACATTTTTCTTTCTCATTTTGGAAGGTTCCCTAACATTTAGTTATCTATAGAACTTCCTATGTAGTAAAATATCTAGGTACTTCTGGCTTTTGATATTAATATAAACTTAAAGAGCAAAATCAAGTCTAAAGATTAAATTTTCTAGCAATGAGAAAAAAATTGTAGTCATTTAAATCTTTTTCACTGAAGCAAATTTGGATATGTACAATGCAAAATGTATATGAATTTTTAAGTTTAAAAATAATCTTCAAATAAACTTTCTTATGGTGGGCCACTGCTGTGTCCTTGGATACCTAGGAGTTCAAGGTTACTCCTTTTTGTTTTAATGGTGGGAAAGTTTAAGATGATTTAGAATTTCTTTTTAATGAGAACAACTAAGTGGCATATTTAAATGTAATTTTCTGCTGTTACTGTAACTCTCCTAAATAATCTGTATTATATTTTGGAACATGCCTCAGATTTTATTTTGGCTATTAATGTTCTACAGATTTCTGGAGCCCAGCCTCATTAGTTTGGGTCTCCGTAGTTATTTTATTGAGGGCTTCCCAGGTGGCACTAGGAGTAAAGAACCCTCTTGCCAATGCAGGAGATGTAAGAGATTCGGTTTTGATCCCTGGGTTGGGAAAATCCCCTGGAGGAGGGCATGGCAACCCCCTCCAGTATTCTTGCTTGGAGAATCCCCTGGACAGAGGAGCCTGGAGGGCTACAGTCCACAGGCTCTCAAAGGTCGGGCGTGACTGAAGTGACTTAGCAGCAGCAGCAGCAGCACAATCTTTTTATCTATTTATTTGTGGCTGTGCTGGGTCTTTGTTGTTGCGTGGGCTTTTCTCTGTTTGTGTCATGTGAGGGCTACTCTCTAGTTGCAGTGTGTGAGCTTCTCTCTGCAGTGACTTCTCTGTGGAGCATGGGCTCCAGGGCTCGCCAACTCAGTAGTTTCTCCTGGGCTCTAGAGCATGGGTTCAGTAGTTGTGGCATATGGGCTTAGCTGCTCCAAGGCATGTGGGATCTTCCCGAAACAGGGATTGAACCCGTGTCTCCTGCATTGGCAGGGGATTCTTTACCACTGAGACACCAGAGAAGTCCCTTCATAGTCTTTTAAGTATATCTCTCAGCTGATAATTTACCTTTTTATTCAAGGGTGATCTCACCTGACCTGCCTCCTGAGCAATCTGTAGGCAGGTCAAGAAGCAACAGTTAGAACTGGACATGGAACAACAGATTGGTTCCAAATCAGGGAAGGAGTATGTCAAGGCTGTATATTGTCACCCTGCTTATTTAACTTCTATGCAGAGTACATCATGCAAAATGCCAGGCTGGATGAAACACAAGCTGGAATCAAGATTGCTGGGAGAAATATCAGTAACCTCAGATATGCAGATAACAGCACCCTTATGGCAGAAAACGAAGAAATACTAAAGAACCCCTTGATGAAAATGAAAGAGGAGAGTCAAATAGTTGACTTAAAACTCAACATTCAGAAAACTAAAATCATAGCATCTGATCCCATCACTTCATGGCAAACAATATGGGGAAACAATAGAAACAGTAAGAGACTTTATTTCCTTGGGCTTGAAAATCATTGCAGATAGTGACTGCAGCCATGAAATTAAAAGACACTTGCTCCTTGGAAGAAAAGTTATGAGCAACCTAGACAGCATGCATATTAAAAAGCAGAGACATTACTTTTGCCAACAAAGGTCCGTCTAGTCAAAGCTATGGCTTTTCCAGTAGTCATGTATGGATGTGAGAGTTGGACTATAAAGAAAGCTGAGAGCCAAAGAATTCATGCTTTTTGAACTATGTTGGAGAAGACTCTTGAGACTGCAAGGAGATCCAACCAGTCCACCCTAAAGTTAATCAGTCCTGAATATTCATTGGAAGGACTGATACTGAAGCTGAAACTCCAATACTTTGACCACCTGATGTGAAGAACTGACTTATTTGAAAAGACCCTGATGCTAGGAAAGATTGAGGACAGGAGGAGAAGGTGACGGCAGAGGATTAGATGGTTGGATGGCATCACTGACTTGACGGACATGAGTTTGAGTAAGTTCTGGAAGTTGGTGATGGACAGGGAAGACTGGCATGCTGCAGTCCATGGGATCTCAAAGAGTCAGACACGACTGAGCAACTGAACTGAACGGAAACTCTGTATGGACTTTAAGAGTACAAAATGGGATCAATCATGTCCTTAGCACATCATTCACTCTCATCATTGGAACATGATTTATTTACTTTTAATAATGTACTGAGCACACACAAATCCAGTGATGCAAATGAAAGCTAGGCCACTGACAAAAACCTACATCTAACCACATGGTTGACTCATTCTGTTGCATCTCTGGCTCCTCCCACCTGAGACAAACTTTATCTTGCCTCCTATATTCATCATTGTCTTGCTGTGCTTTTGAAATCATTGTATTTCACCTATATGTAGTCTTTAAAATTCTATTTTGATTTAGTTATTTTTGAACTCCCCCCAAATAAAAGAACTGTGTAATTTGGGGTTTACTCTTCCACTTAATATTAAGATTTATGTATATCATTGCAAGTTTATTCACTTCTACTGCTTATCATTTATCTTGTGACCATTTCATGCTTGGTTCATTTATTCTCCCATTGATGAGTATTTGGGTAGTTTCAAGTTTTTTCTTTTTTTTTTTGCTATGATGGATTGTGATAATTATAATGTTCTTGTTTACATTTCCTTTTATACATGTTCAAAAGTTTCTTTTGAGTATACATTAAGAGTGAAATTGCTGAGTTATATGATATATAACTACAGTGTGTGTGTGTGTTAGTTGCTCCGTCATGTTCAATCCTTTGAGACCCTATGAACTGTAGCCTACCAGGCTCACCTGTCCATGGAATCCTCCAGGCAAGAATACTGGAGTGGGTTGCCATTTCCTTCTCCATAGGATCTTCCTGACTCAGGAATTGAAACTGGGTCTACTGCATTACAGGCAATTCTTTACCATCTGAGCCACCAGGGAAGCTGTTCACTTGAAATTAATAGAATTTTGTAAGTCAATTATACTTCAGTAAAAATAGAATGGTTGTTTTATTTTTATTAAAAAAATGTTTCCTATATTTATTGAAAAAAATCGTATGGTTTTTCCTATTCATTTCTTAATATGGTGAATTATATTTCTTGATTTTCAAAATTAGTGAATCATCCTTCCATACCTGGGATAAAACTTGTTTTGGACAAGGTGTGTTATCTTTTTAACGTCTTTATGTCAGATTTGCTAATATATTAACGAATATTTGTGTGCATAATCAAAATAATTTTTTCTCCTTTCCTAGAACATCTTTGTGTGGTTTTAGTATTGGGGGCTTTATTGATAAGCTAGAGAATGTGTCCTCTTTTTCTATTTTCTAGAAGTGTTTGCATAAAATTGGGATAGTCTATTACTTAAAGGTTTGGAAGAATACTACCTGCAAAACCAGATATTTTATTTGTGGAAAAATTTTAAAGCACAGATGCAATTTCTTTACTTGCTTTATTGAAGTTTTCCAAATTAGTGGGAATTAGTTGCTGATACTATTATGTGTTGTCCTATATTTTGTCTGAATTTATTTTGTATGTTGTCCCTTTTTGCATTTACAATATTTTTCCTTTATGTTCTCTCTTCTCTTATTGTTAGTGTTCAGATGCTTCTCAAGTCTTCTGTTTCTGTTTTTCAAAGAATCAATTTTGATTTGTTGATATACACTATCATATCTTTGTTTCCTAGTTAATTTCCTTTCCTATTTTTATTATTTTTCTTTTATTTATTACTTTTTATTTGTTCATTAAGATGAAAGAAAATTAATTAGTAATTTTGGACTTTATTATTTTCCTAGAGGATGTTGAAATTTTCTATTATAATAGTGATTTATCAAATTTTCTCAGCAGTTCCATCACTTTTACTTTATGCACGTTAAGGTTATTTTTCTAAATGAATATATTTTTAAAAATTGGTGTATATTTTTGGTGAATCAAAACTGTTACCATTATGAAGTGGCTCTCTTTAACCCTGATAACATTTTCCTGTTAGTCTAGCTTAAGTCATTTTAAAATATCTGTATCATTTTTCTTTGGTTAGAATTTGCCTGATATACTTGTACCCATCTTCTTATTTTAAACATCTTTTTATGTAATATTTAGTTTCTTAGTTTTTCTCTTTTAGGACATGATATACCAGAATTTTAAAAGTTTAAGTGTCAATTTTTGTCAAATAATTGCCTAAAATGCATTCTGCTCATAAGTTTGGGCTAATTTATAATTTTTACTATATTATTTCAAAATTTCCAGTATTTTCTGCTTATGAAAATTTTGATCATCTTCATGAATCTCATCCAACATCTCCTGGATTTATCTCTCATTTATTTGAATACTTAAAAAAAACTGTTTTCAAAGTGGGTATTTCTGTGGCAACTTATCTGAGACCTTGTATACCTAGAGTATTTTTTATGTCCTCATATTTGAAAGACAGTTTGGCTCAATATACCAGTCTAAATTTTATGCCTACCTGCTTAATAGTATGAAATCATTACTGCATTATCATCTTGCAGGCAGTATTATTAAAAAAAATCTGACATTGGTCTGATTCTTATTTCTCTCATGTTACCTTCTAGTTCCTCTTATTAAGTTTTTATGACTTTATCTTTTTAATATGTATTCTTAAATTCCTCTATCCTGTGTTCAGATGTAGTTTCTCTTTACCTTCTTTCTTTGGTACTTTACCAGAGCTTCTTTTTTTTTTAATATCTGAGATATCATCCTTTTCAAATCCAGAAGATATATCCCTACTATTCAAATGTTTTCTTCTCTTTATTTATGTTTATCACAATTTGGGGGATTTCTTTTTCATCTAAATTCAATAGTTTAACTTATATCCCCCATTTCTCTTAGTTTTTCTCTTATATTTTCTAAGTTATTCTTTTTTTTTTAAGAGTTTTCCTCAATCTAGTCTTCCAAATTACAAATTCCTCTCTTAACTGAATTCCTTCTGCTATTGTCTTGTATTTTATGCTAAGTATTTCCTTTTTGTTATTTTTGTATTTTCTGTTTCCTATGACCAACATCTTCTCTTTTTTTCGGAAAAGTTGTATTAAACTTGGAACTAAGGCAAGGGATAATTGCAAGGCTTTTCAGTCATATAGGAGTAAAGCATAGTCGAATTCAAGGATTATCTAATTCTACAGAAGAACATACTTTTGACTTACTATTTACAACTGATTAGGGCTCATAATGTGTGAAGCTTCAGGTTAAAATGAGATAATTGATAAATACAAGCCGTTTCTGTCTGGTAGAAAAAGATAACTTGAAAGGTTAAGGTTCTCTTTTCTTTTGCTCTGTGAAACATTAACCAGCTTTGTGTCTGATTTAGCAATCATGCTTTCATCATCTTTCTTCCATCGCTACACATAGCCAGTCTTTCCAATTCTCATTTGAACCAGCTTTACTTCTCTGCTGGTTTTACTGAGCAAAAAAAAAAAAAAAAAGTCAGAGTTAAAATATGTGTTCACTGTAATTTGTGTGAAAGTCATAGTTTCAGTTTCTTGAAAATTATTCTTTGCAATCTCTTTGAATGTTTTGAAAAATTGATTTTGAAAAATTGATTCTTTTCTCCTAATTATTCCACTTTTAGGGCATACAATAATTCAACATATTGCTTTTTATGTGAAGTGGTGGGGGTGCCTCTCAAATGTCCTCTTACTTTGGCAGTGTGCCTCCCCTGCCCCAAGATACTGATGATTTTGTTAGGCAGTGAGTACAGAGGAGGCTGGATCAGAGTAGCTTTGTGATCTCTTGGGAAGAGACCCAGCCTTCCTACTGGTTTACCATCTTGGAAGTAACCAACCAAAATCAGCGCTAGAATATCAAGGTGGTTTCTTCTGCTCCACTGCCTTCATAGGCAGAAATTCTTGAGAAATCACCAGCCCCCACCATGTCCCGGGAGCTTGTCTCTTCCTCCTGGTTCTGTGCTGCTTCTGCTGATGATTTAACTTTTGTACCTCTGTGAGAACTCCACTGGGCCCAGCTGTCCCCTCCTGGGGCTGCTGTCCCCTAACTCTGGCAGTGAGAGTGTGACACTGTTCTTCACATCTCTCTGTCCCAAAGTGGTATAATCTCTGGCTGTAACTCCCTATACCACAGCTTTAGCAGGTTGAATAGTCACCCCCAGCCCCCGCCAAAAGAATTACCCAGAACCTATGAATGTGACCTTATTTGGAAAAAAGGTCTTTGAAAATGTAATTAAGGATCTGGAGATGAGCTCATCCTAGATTATCCAATGACAAATGTTCTTATTTTTGTGTTCTTATAAGTAGTAGAGGAGATATAGACAGAGGAGATGTCTATTGAAGATGGAAATGGAGAGAGGAGAGATGGAGCCACAATCCAAGTAATGCCTGAAGATATAAGGGAGGATTATCTCTGAGCCTTTGAAAAAAGCACAGTCCTGCCAACACCTTGATCTCAAACTTCTCACTCCCTAAAGAGTAAAAGAATACATTGCTGTGGTTTTAAGCCACCAAGTTGCAGTGGTTTATTCCAGCAGCCCTGGGAAACTGATTCAGATATCCAAGATCAGGCTGTAACCTTTAAATATCTTTACTAAAAGTTTGGAAATAATAGAAGGGGAGGCTAACACAGAGAGTGATTACAACTATACATAGGTTCAGAGACAACCCAGGAACTCCGGGGACTGGATCCTTACCAGGGACTCTTCCTGCCTCCTTATGGCCAGAAGCAGTATTTTGAAGTTGTCAAGCTGTTCAGGACTGTTGGGGCTTGCTCCATCCACATCCCATTCCCCATTAGAGAGAAGAGGAAGTTCTTTCCCTTACAACTGTCTAAGGCCAGCTGCTTACATCCTTCTTCCCAGCTCCAGAATTAACTTTGCTTTCTCCATGAAGAAGCTACTCCCATCTGCAGGCTCTGTGCTCCAATACCATCAGTCATCAAGTTCTCTAACAATACATTTCCCAAAAGCTGAGATTTTCAGCCCCTGTTTTGTGTGTGTGTATTTCAAGGTCTGAAACAAACAAGCAAGCAATCTCAGAATCCATGTCACTCAGGGTCATATTGTTACATTAAATGTATTTTAGTTGCCTTAAGCATGGATTGCTTGTGGGAATAGAAGCTCTTCATGAAATTAGTTTTAGAAATGATCACAAGGATGTGAAATCAGTGCATATGGATGGAGACTGGGAGGGGATCCAAAAGTATCTAACAGTTTTGTTAGGATGGAGAGATGATATTAAAGTTACAGGTGGGGTTATGGGTGAGATTTTTGCTCTTTAAAATATGTCTTTGAACATTTCTTTCAGAGTACATGATGCTATTTTTGCAGTAAATAAGGATACTCATAAAGCTTTGATGCTACAAAAGAAATGCATTCTTTTGTCTATATCCTCATCACTTTGGGGGAAAAATGATACAGTTGGCTAGGGGCCAATTTCTCTGCTGAGAGAAACTCCTACAGCTTATGCCCGTTTCAAATAGATGTAGATCTATTGGGGAGGAGGAATGCTTCTTTTTCTTGTTAGTAGGGAGGAGACATTTTTCCTTGTCTTATTAAGGAATATCAATCATGAGATATCACCCAGATTGCATAAGATGAGAGAGGGAATGAGAGTGAAGCAGAGAGAAAGAGAGAGAGAACCAGATGAAGGATGGAAGGATAGAAACTTAGAACAACATGGAGCCGAGGAACCAGAAGCAACATCAAGGTAGTCCCAGCTGAGCTAGGCAAAGGACAGATTCTGGCCGGAATCTGCAAAGAGGAGTTAGCAGGTTCTGGATGAGTCAACAACATTTCCCAGGCTACTTTCTCCATCTGAAGTGTGCTTCCCAACCTGTGGGCACCCAGAGGGTCTTTTAAAGTTCATCCCAATGTCAGTTTTTCTATAAAATCTGTACTGATCCTTCCAACCCCCCACCAGGCACTCAGTGTGCAAGTTTCATAAACATAATGAAATTCCTTATATTCAGCGTTACTCTTGTCTTCTCACTTGCCTTAGCCTCTCTCCTTTCCAACCTTCCTCTTGTCCCCCCTCCCCACCTACTTTACATCATAGGATTCTCATCGGGAGTCAGTGTGTACATTTTTGGTGTCTACATTGTGTCTTCCACAGTGTCAAGAAAAACATGCTTATGCAAACTAATTTGAAGTCCAGTGACACAGTGGAGGTTAGATTGCATTGTACAGAAACAGAAATCAGTGAAAATAATATCATATGATAATTCTCTGCTCAGTTTTGAAACATTAATTTTAATGTATATCTTTTTTAAAAAATAGTTACAATTTACACAAAGCTGTGTGGGCTTCAGTCCTGCCTGACTCTTTGAGACCCCATGGACTGTGGCCTGCCAGGCTCCGCTGTCCACGGGATTTTCCAGGCAAGACTCCAGGAGTGGGTTGTCATTCCCTTCTCTAGGGGATCTTGTAATTGTAACGACAGGCAAAACAGAGGCAGGTTGAATGATTACTAAAAGTTTAAACACCCTTGCATTGTGTTGGCTATCCATATTGCCTGAAGTTCTTTTGAACTGAAAGGGCTCATGAGTCTATGAAGATTATTATTTAGATAACAGTGATAAGTAACATATATTGTTGCTTCCTCAGTGCCACACTCTCTTTTAAATGCAGTGTGTCTTTTCGCTAGTTTACCTTCAGTAACCCTATGAGGAAATTCAGGCATTTAAGGATGCTACATACATAGTAACTGTGAGAACCCAGATCCCAACCTGTGAAATTCCCTCCAGAATTCACACTCTTCCACACGATGTCCTACATATTTTGTACCTTGCCTCTTTCCAAAAATGTTTTGAAGAATAAGACTTTTCCTTATAAAATGCAATGATGAAAATGGGAAAACAGTGGGTTGTATTATTAGTAAAACCTAGAAACCTGGTCTTTTCTTCTCAAGGGCCTGTCTTTGGGAGATGCTCAGGGCTGTGCAAGGATAGCACAGAAGTGAGTGGAGTGAGGAATGTGGGTTCTGTACCAGCTGTGTGACCTTGAGCAAGACATCTAACCTCTCTGAGCTTTATTTTTGCTGTCTGTAAATGGGACATTTGTAAAGACTGCTCAGTTGCTCAGTTGTTTTCCACTCTGCAGTCTCATGAACTGTAAACTCCAGGCTTCTCTGCTCATGGAATTTTCCAGGCAAGAATGCTAGAGTGGAGTGCCATTTCCTACTCCAGGGATCTTCTCAACCCAGGGATCAAACCTGAGTCTCTTGTGTCTCCTGAATTGGCAGGTGGATTATTTACCACTAGCGTCACCTGGGAAAACCTTGTAAGGATTAAATGAGTTTATAGGTGGAAAGCATCCAGCAGAGTGCTGAGCACAGAGTGCTGTAAAGTGTTTGTTGATGTTCCTGGAGCTCCTTGAACTCCACTCCTGTGTCCCAGGCATTTTGCTGGACTCTGGGGATAAAGAGATGGACAAGTCAGTCTTGGCCCTTTAGGGAGCACTTGACCTAGTGAAGCAGAAAGGCATGCGATCAAATCATTCTAACAATGTAATAGAGAGCAGCTTAGAAGAACTGAAGAAAGGGTCCCTAACTTAGTCTGGGTGGAGAGAAAAATACTTGGCTGCCCTTATATTCACACGGAGGCAGATTTTCTCTGCAGGGTGTAATGATATTTTTCGTGTCTGGTTTTCTCCATCCCTAAGCCACAGTGCCTGAGATTTCAAGTTAGAGATTTATTTATTTGGGTCAAGCATTGCCCTGTCCCCATGGGCTTCTGTAAAACTGAAAATTCACTTAGGGTTTGTATCAGGGTCCTAATGACATTTCGGTGGTGTCTTGCATGACAAATTATAGGAATTCATACCTGAGATTCAATTCAGGAAGTCTGGGTAGGGCCTTGAGACACCTCGGCTGGTTGCGAGCCTAGTGCACCCAAGCACTTCAACCTGGGAGGCTCAAGGCTGAAGACCTGTAACAAAGATAGCCCATTTCACCCGAAGGGCAAAAATCACAGGGCAGGGGTGGGGAGTGGGGTAGCAGGGTTATGAGCAAGTGCAGTAGCCAAGGAGAGACATCGGTCCTTTGTGCAGCCCCACTGTCTCTTGCTTTCCTTCAGTCTGCCTCTCTCTCCTTGTCGGGATGATGCTCACTTGGACAACCCAGGGCCAGGGCGGCCGCGTCCCCATCTGTCTGCCGGCTTGTTCATTCCCTCTGGGTTTTCCCTGAGCTCCAGCACCTCCTGTCAGTCCCCAGCCATGTGGCTAATGAGAGGCCCATTCAGACCTCATTAGGAGATCAACTTGGTTTCTTCCGCTCTCTGAAGCTAATTATGTCTCTTTCATTAGTTCAATTTCGCCAATTAATGTATCTCCGTATACATAAATGGCTGTTTGTTTTTAATCTAAGTGACATGTGTGTGATTGTCCTTTCCTCTCCTGGCACACATTCCTCTCTTTGTCTCCTGATAGACAGTGCTTCGCCCAGGGCTCCGGTTTTAAGTAGGAACCATCCGCAAGGCAAACTTGAAAGCAGGAAGGGATTCATGGTAAAGAAACTGGGCAGCATGGAATAAAAGAAAGTATCAAGTAATTGATCCCCAGAACCAAGGGGAGCCAGAGGGGTCCTGGGGGCCCAAAGTCCTCTTAAACCAAAAGGACATTTTATTTTATTTTACTTTTTAAATTTTATTTTTACTTTATTTTACTTTACAATACCGTATTGGTTTTGGCATACATTGACATGAATCCACCACGGGTGTATAGGAGCTCCCAATCCTGAATCCCCCTCCCATCTCCCACCCCATATCCTCTCTCTGGGTTATCCCCGTGCACCAGCCCCAAGCATCCTGTATCCTGTATCGAACATAGGCTGGTGCTTTGTTTCTTACATGATAGTATACATGTTTCAATGCCATTCTCCCAAATCATCCCACCTTCTCCCCCACCCACAGAGTCCAAAAGTCCGTTCTATACATCTGTGTCTCTTTTGCTGTCTCACATACAGGGTCATCATTGCCATCTTTCTAAATTCCATATATATGTGTCAGTATACTGTATTGGTGTTTTTCTTTCTGGCTTACTTCACTCTGTATAATAGGTTCCAGTTTCATCCATCTCATTAGAACTGATTCAAATGAATTCTTTTTTAATTCTTAGAAAAGTATAACTTTCCAAAACTGAACCAGGAAAAAATAGAAAATCTTAACAGACCCATCACAAGCACGGAAATCAAAACTATAATCAGAAATCTTCCAGCAAACAAAAGCCCAGGACCAGATGGCTGCACAGGTGAATTCTACCAGAAATTTAGAGAAGAGCTAAAACCTATCTTAATCAAACTCTTCCAGAAAATTGCAGAGGAAGGCAAACTTCCAAACTTATTCTATGAGGCCACCATCACCCTAATACCAAAACCAGACAAAGATGCCAAAATAAAAGAAAACTACAGACCAATATCACTGATGAACATAGATGCAAAAATCCTTAACAACATTCTAGCAAACAGAATCCAACAACATATTAAAAACATTATACATCATGACCAAGTGGGCTTTATCCCAGGAATACAAAGATCCTTTAATATCTGCAAATCAATCAGTGTAATACACCACATTAACAAATTGAAAGATAAAAACCATATGATTATCTCAATAGATGCAGAGAAAGCCTTTGACAAAATTCAACATCCATTTATGATAAAAACTCTCCAGAAAGCAGGAATAGAAGGAATATACCTCAACATAATAAAAGCTATATATGACAAACCCT
>SJYT01015708.1:317457-333199 GCA_006410635.1 Cephalophus harveyi | reverse complement strand
CCATATGATTATCTCAATAGATGCAGAGAAGGCCTTTGACAAAATTCAACATCCATTTATGATAAAAACTCTCCAGAAAGCAGGAATAGAAGGAATATACCTCAACATAATAAAAGCTATATATGACAAACCCACAGCAAACATTATCCTCAATGGTGAAAAATTGAAAGCATTTCCCCTAAAGTCAGGAACAAGACAAGGGTGCCCACTTTCACCACTACTATCCAAAAGGACATTTTAATCTCATATTTAAAAGACTGGTCTGGCAGAGTGGCTGCAGAATTGATGAGCTCAGTGGCTCAACGATGTCCTTAGAGACTCGTGCTGCCATTTTAGTGTTTCGGCTGGTCCTCTTAGTTGTTCTCCCTCCACTCAGTTCTGAGATGGCTAAGGCAGGCCCGTAGATGATGTACAACCATCCTCCAAAGCTACAAAGGCAGTACTTCTCTCTTGCATCTCTCTCTTTCTTTCTTCTTCTTAAAAAAAAAGAAAAATCACCTGGGGGAATTCTTCCCAGGAGTCCCAGAGCAGGCATCCTTTCATGTTTTGTCGGTTTAGGATGGCACCAGGGGCCTGTGGCTCACCAACGATTCCCTTGGAGTGCCGGCTAGGCTTAGGACCTAACTTTGCACCTCATTGTGAAGGATGGATGGATGGCTCCTTCAATGCATATCATTACTGCATGGGACCCTTGCTTGTGGATGGGATACCCTTAAGCCCTTGGGCAGTGATGCTGGCTGTAGCTCTGTCAAGAGCAAAGGCAAACACACACCTAGAATAGTTGCTTATCCTGATGAGGATAAACTGCTGCCTTTTCAGGGTGAATGGAACCCAAAGTCATCAACTTGCCACCCCAGTAGTCCACTGGTCTCCTTGAGCAGTACATCATACTATAAAAGGAGCCTGGCATTGATTTCTGTTCAGAGGCTGCAATAGACAGATCAGCTTTAATAAGTGGGAATCCATAAAGTCAAACCCTTACGTAACCTCAATTTCTAAGGCTCATCCAGCCAGTTTCAAGATGACCAGTGACGAAGGTTGGCTAATGTAAAATGACTACATTGTTTACTTTATTTATTTGATTTGTGCATCTTCTGTGGTGAGGATTTTTTTCCTGAATATTAGTTTAAAATTTTTTGTTTTATATTGGAGTATCGTTGACTAACAATGTTGTGTTAGTTTCAGGTGTACAGCAAAGTGATTCAGTTATACATATACACATATTGATTCTTTTTCAAATTATTTTCCCATTCAGGTTATCACAGAATAGTGAGCAGAGTTCCCTGTACTATAAAACAGGTCTTTGTTGGTTACCTATTAATATTTTAAATATAGCAGTCCATTTACAGCGACATGAATGGACCTAGAGATCATCATAATAAAGGAAGTAAGTCAGATAGAGAAAGACAAATACCACATGGTGTTGTTTATATGTGGAATCTAAAAAAGGATACAAATGGACTTGTTTACAAAACAGAAACAGAGCTCACACACTTAGAGAACAAACTTATGGTTACCAGGAAGGAAGGGTGAGAGAGAGACTGAGAGTTTGGGATTGACATGTACACACTGGGTATTAATTTGTAATAAATAATATTCATACTGTATGTCTACTCCTCACCCATGTGCTCTAGCCTCACATTTCCTTGTCACTGATCTTCCAGTCTTCTATGTTCCAGGCTCCTGGCCAGATGTCCTGGCCATTGGCCACTGTCCAGTAATCTGTAAATATTTTCACTTTGGGTTGATTCTCCTTCCATATAACATAGATAGCAGGTATATTGCTCACATAGCCACACACTGGTAAAATTTTCCCTGGTGGCTGAGATGGTAAAGAATCTGCCTGCAATGTGGGAGACCTGGGTTTGAACCCTGGGCCAGGAAGATCCCATGGAGAAGAGAATGGCTACCCACTACTATATTCATGCCTGGAGAATCCTATGGACAGAGGAGCCTGGCAGGCTGTAGTCCATGGGGTCATAAAGAGTCAGACACAGCTGAGCGGCTAAGACTTCTAACTGCTCTTCAGATCCTCCATGAATGAGGCTAGAGTGCAGCCGTTGCCCATTTTGGCTTGCACACATGTGCCAAGGCAACCCAAGCTCTGGCTTTTCCCTCTTCCTTCAGGTGGTCATACCGTATTATCATGAGGCTATAGGCATGACCTATAGGCTGGTGCAGTTGTGATCACTGACACAGGGTTTTAGGCCATCTGCTCACACAGCTTACTCAGACCCTCTGATCCTGCTCCAGCTCGATCTGGATGTATCATTTCCACCATGTGATGACTGCTGCTTTTATGCCCTGGCAGGTCTAGCAGAACCCAGCTCACAGTGGGAAGTTCTGGAGTATACATATGGTCACTTTGTGCACCAGGGTCAAGTGTTCTGTCTTGGCCAAGGCCTGTTAGAAACTCCTTCTCAAAAAGTGTTTAATTTTCTGTTGTGGGTGCCATGGCCTTGTTTTAGAATCTCAGGAGCCAGGAAGGTATTCTCTCCCTGGGGCTTCTCAAAAGCTCCATCCTAGGTCTTTCCTCACCATTGACACTGCCGCCACTGTTAAGACTTGGATGGCCCAAGTGGCAAGAATGCTTGACTGTAGCCTACAACTGCCACAGGGCACTTTTCTACTTCTGGCCCCATTCAAAGCTGGTAGCCATTCATATTTCCCGGTATATAGGTTTGACCAATATCTCTAGGTGGTAAATGAGTTTCCCTCAGAACCCAAGAAGGTCTACCAGGCCCCTTCCTCCTTGTGATTGAGATGTGAAAGTTCAATAATATATATATTACTTTGGTGGGATATCCTAGCCTTCCTCTGACCTTAAAAAACTTTACTAAAATGGTAGATACTTGATGTCTGCTTAATCTAGTCCCCTCTGGAGCACATTTGTCTCAGCAAACAGACTAGTTCTTGTCATTTATTCCAACCAATTATCATGATGTCACCAAAGTAATGGGTAAGGGTGACATTCTGTGGAGTGTCCAGGTGGCCCAGCTGTCTTGGGGTGATACTATGGCAGAGAGTGGGAGAACTGACATTCTGACCTTAAAAAACTTTACTAAAATGGTAGATACTTGATGTCTGCTTAATCTAGTCCCCTCTGGAGCACATTTGTCTCACCAAACAGACTAGTTCTTGTCATTTATTCCAACCAATTATCATGATGTCACCAAAGTAATGGGTAAGGGTGATATTCTGTGGAGTGTCCAGGTGGTCCAGCTATCTTGGGGTGATACTATGGCAGAGAGTGGGAGAACTGACATATAACCTCAAGGCCAATCGGTAAATAAATATTGTTGTCCGTTTGCTGTAAATGCAAACTTTCTTTCAGAGTGGAAAAGCACACATCTGTAAAATCAATGACCACATACCATGTACCTAAAGGCTTATTAATCTACTCTAACAAAAATGCTATGTCCAGCAGAGCAGCTATGATTAAGGCTATAATTGAGTTAAGCCTACATTCATTTGCAGTAATTTTCCAGTATCCTTTCAGTTTCTGCAGAGGCCAGCTTGGTGTATTCAATGGAGGTGTGTTAGACAGAGGCTACTATCCTTACATTCTTTATGTCTTTAAGGATGGCACCAACCTCTGTCATTGGATCTGAAATGCAATATTATTTTTTAAATCAATCAGTTAATTATTCTGATAAAAAACATTTGACATGAGATCTACTCTTTGGGAGATTTTTAGGTGTACAATACTATGTTGTCACTATGTATAATATTGCAAATCCAACCTCTAGAACTTTATTCACCTTGCAGTACTGAAATTTTATACACATTTATTAGCTATCCTCTTTTCACATCCTGACCCCTAGTCCCTAGGAATGACCATTCTATTCCTTGTTTCTATGATTTTGACTATTTTAGATCTCATGTAAATGGAATAATACAGTATTTGTCCTGTGACTGGCTCATTTCACTTAGGTGATTGATGTCCTCAAGATTCATACATGTTGTTGCGTATTGCAGAATCTCCTCCTTATTTAAGGTTGAATAACATACTACTTTTTCTTTACTTATCTTTTGGTGGACATTTAGGTTATATCCACATCTTCAGTCTTATGAATAGCACTGCAATAAACATGGCAATGCTTATATCTCTTTGAGTTCCTTATTTCAATTTTTTAGGTAAATACTCAGAAGTAGGATTGCTGAGTTGTATGGTAGGTTCTATTTTTAACTTTTTGAGGAATGTCTATACTGTTTTCTACAGTGGCTATATGATTTTATATTTCCACCAACAGTGTATAAGGGCTCCAACTTCTCCCCCACCCCAACCAGGAAACCTTGACAAGCCACTGGTCCAACCCCACCCATAGGGAGCAGACTCCACAATTAAGAGTAACCACTACCTTCTAGCTTGCAGAAAGGGCACCCCAACCTAACCAATGCTTGTCTTTTAAAGAAATTATTTTAATAATTGTCATCCTTGTAGATATAAAGTGATATTGTTACTGTGGTCTGGGTTTGCATTTCCCCTTGATTAGTGAAGCTGAGTGCCTTTTCATACACTTGTTGGAGATTCGCATCTCTTCTTTTGAAAAATGTTTATTTGGGTCCTTTGCCCATTTTTAATTGGCTTTTTTCTTTGCTGTTGAGTTGTAGGACTTCCTTATATATTTGGGAAATTAACCCCTTGTGAGATATATGGTTTACAAGTATTTTATCCCATGCTGCTGACTGCCTTTTCACTTTATTGATTATTTTCTTCTCTGTGTAGAAGCTTTCTAGTTTGATATAGTCCCACTTGTCTAATTTTGCTTCTGTTGCCCGTGCTTTTGTTGTCATATCCATTAAATCATCGCAAAGGCCAATGTCATGGGGCTTTTTTTCTATTTTCCTCTAGAAGTTTCACATTACATTTAACTGAATATTCCATGAGAGTTTCTTTCTTGTGTATGGCATAAGGATCCAACTTCACTCTTTTGCATGTGGACACCAATTTTTCCAATATCCTTTGCAGAAGAGACTATCCTTTCTCTCTTTGTGCTATTCTTGACATCTTTATTGAATATCAGTTCACTATACATGTGTAGACTGGGCTCTCTATTCTATTCCACTGGCCAATATGTCTTTCTTTGTGTCAGTATCATATTGTATTTAATTATTGTAGCTTTGTAATATATCTCGAAAAGAAGATGTGAAGCTTCTCATTTTTTTGTTAATGCAATATTGTTTTGAATTTACTATACGGTCAGTGATGGAACAGTTTCAGAGGTTTCCACTTAGCTTTTCCCACTGTTACAATGATCCAGTAAGGAGATTGATCCAAGTACTAAGTATATTAGTTCTAATTACACACTCAAGGGCAGAGGATGATTACTGAGTAGGTCCAGAACTCAAGGACCCTCCTAGAGTCAGACTTCAACTAGGACGTTATCTCCTGGCTTTTTTAAGCACTTAGTCTAACAAAAGGAATGGGTTAATGCTCTGAGTCTTTGAATATCAATGCTAACTCAGACTCTATGTCTAATAATCTTCACAATTCTTGGTTTTCTCTTTTCCCCAATGTATCACCAAGATAAATGGCTGTCGGTTCTTTTGAGAGAGGCCTGGGAGAATCATCACAATATGTTCTTGCCAGAATACTGCAAGGGTTCTTCCTCCTTCTTTGCTCTTTTCGAAATGGGTTTTGGATTTAAATATGACTCTGGTTTGGGAACTATAAGGCACTGGGTCTTCTTCTTAGGATGAGCACCCTCAGCTTCTTCCTCCATTTTGTGGTTATCAGTGCTAAGCAGCATCCTTGCTGGATGCCTATTTCTTTTGATCCTATGGACACCATGCTCTAGTAGCCACCTCCATAGGTCACTGTGGGTCAAACTTCATCTGATGGTGTTTAGGCTCTTCCATGAACTACAGTCCTCTGGTGGGTTTTCTGGCCTCACACTGTATCTATTTCTGAAGGTCCACTTCCCTCCACTGTTTTCTTTCTTCCTCTGTCTCCTCTTCGGACAACTCAGAACATTTCTACTTTACCAGCACTGACTCTCTCTTACTACAGAGTTCTAAGAGCCCCTCCTTACACAGCAGAAAATTTGCCTTATCTCACAGGGTCCTTGCCAGGGTGTGAAATATTGTCTCCCAAGAAAACACCCCGAATCAGTGAGTTCTTCCTTATGTTATTAAAGTCTGGCCCTGTTGATAAAGCACCCTCAAAATCCAATCCCAGTTGTACTCCCTTTGTGCCTGCTGATACCTGTCAGCTAATTCCCAAGATGCCTCTGTTTTATAGTTTTTCCCTCCATTATTAGGTTCAGTCTGTTGGTAGCCAGATTAGTATGCTAAGATTAATCTTACTTATCAATTTAGTAGTCAGGAGGGGATGTAGGGGTGGCTTTTGTTGGAGGTGCCTGCTGCCTTGTGGGAGGGAGATTGCTAAATCATCTTTCATCACAGTGAAAATGCTACCTCTTGCTAGGGAAGAGTGGGTCACTCTACAAGCTCTGAAGGTTCAGGAGAGCCCACAGAACTAAAAACCTTAGGGATATCTATATATATATTCAAGGTCACAGGTTTTCCCCAACAGTACCCGGATCTTAGAGCTTCCCTGGTGGCTCAGTGGTAAAGAATCTGCCCTCAGTACAAGAGCTACTGGAGCCGCAGGTTCAGTCCCTGCGTCGGGAAGATCCCCTGAAGGAGGGCATGGCAGCCCACTCCAGTTTTCTTGCCTGGAGAATCCCATGGACAGAGGGGCCTGGCGGGCTACAGCCCATAGGGTCACACAGAGTCAGACACGACTGAAGCAACTTAGTGTGTATATACACACACTGATTTTGATGTAACAGACCTGTCTTGTCTGAGATTCAAATGTTTCTGGAGCCCACTGCTCAGCCTTGTCTGCTTTTCTACTGTAGAATGGTATTTCAGTAAACTTGCAAACATAGCCTTGGCTACGTGTTTCTAATTAACCCTTCACAAGATGTCAACACAACTCACCAGTAGCCAGCCAACTCAGTTTCCTCTGTAGGCACAGTTTCCCTGAATCACTGTACAGTGGCCCTCCCCTTTACCACCCGCGAGTGTTCCTCTGCATCGAGATGTCTTCCCAGCTTCGCACCAATGGGATTTTAGCAACTGGGTGCCCCCTTTTACTACAGCCTATCTCTGAACCACTTACTACTCAAGATGAAGTAGTGAGTAGTCCGAATTACCCACTTACTGCCTGTTGTCTCGACCCTCACTGTCAGGACCACTTGTGTCAGTTTGGATCCTCCTAAAAGCAGATGCCAAGGCACAGTTAGATGTGTGAGAGATTTATTGAGGGGAAACGCCTAACAAGGAAAATGAAAGAAGGTGGAAGAGGCAGGAAGAGTCATCAGACTCGGATATACGTCTATGTCATTTCCTATTGCTGCTGTCACAAATTATCCCAAGCTTAGTGTCTTAGCACAAGTTGATTATTACAGTTCTGGAGGTCAGACCTCTGAGCTGGCTAAAACCAAACTGTTAACAGAACTGTGCTCCTTCTGGAAACTTCAGGGGAGAATCTGTCCCTCGCCTTTCCCAGCTTCCAGAGATAGCCTGCACCCCTCAGTTTATGACCCTTTTCTATCTTCAGAGCCACAGCTGCATCACTCTGGCTTCTATTCCCATTGCCACATCACCTTCTCTGATCCTCCTGCTCCTCTCTTATAAGGGTGATTACATAGGACCATTGGGATGATCCAGGATAACTCTCATCTGAAAATCCTTAACTTATTTATAAAAGCAAAGGTCCTTTTACATATAAGCTAACGTATTTAATGGTTCTGAGATTAGGAAGTGGGTATTCTCAGGGGGCATTATTTAGCTTACAACAAGATCTTTCCCCTGTAAAGGAGGAAAGGAAGGGAGGAGAGCAGGACAGTAAGAGGCTCAGATTTCTAAGAAAGGTTTGCTTGGGTAAGCAGAGGTCTTTCAGCTAAAGTTGCTCATCAAAAGAGTCTGTGTCTCCCAAGAAAGGATCTAGCTTAGGGTCTCTGTATCCCATGGTCACCGTCTGGGTAATGGGCACTGGGGTCATCCATTAGTTATATTTCACACTTCCGGAGACCTGCAGGATACCAGCATTGCCCGGATCACAATCTCCTGAATCAGCCTGCATTTGCCTTCTCATTCCACTGCCTAGTCAACTCCAAGAACTTGGGCAAATCACTTTCCCTTTCTGTGCTTCACTTTCCTCATCTGCAAAATGTGGATGATAATAGTACCAAATTCATTATTAGTAGTAACATCATTGTAGGAATAGATTAGGACAGTAAACTTAATAATGTCATCTATACTTATCCATTGCTAATGGCAGAATTGTGACTCAGACTCTGTACCTGCGGTGACATTTCTCTGCCCTTTTTGTTGCATCACATACTACGTCAGGGGCTTCCCAGGTGACAATAGTGGTAAGGAACCTGCCTACCAATGCAGGAGAAATGGGAGACTTGGGTGCAGATCCTGAGTTGGAAAGATCCCCTGGAGGAGGGCATGGCAATCCACTTCAGTATTCTTGCCTGGAGAATCCCATGGACAGAGAAGCCCAGGCGGGTTACAGTTGTAGGGTCACAAAGAGTCAGACACAACTGAAGCGATTTAGCATTCATGCATACTATGTGGAGAAGGCTTCGTGGTGGGCTGGTTAGGTCCCTGTCTCTGGTGCCGACCACCTGGCAGAAATATTATAGGGGATAGTACAACTTTAGGCAAAGGCAACACAAAATGACCCTGCAGTTTCTCTCAGTCTCAGATTCTATGATCCCGTGATACCTGCCCAGAGAGCAGCATGCGTGATATATGTGGGTGAGGTGGCTTGGGAATGCAATCCCTAATCAGTAATTCTGCTCTTGTCATGTTATTTAGGACTTGTCATTCAACTTTTCTGAACATCTTTTTCAGTAAATGAAAATAACCATATCTTACTTGTTTACTTTCCTTGTTGGTCTGTGGTGATGAGCAAGGAGATGATGTATACCCCGTCTCCAAATTTTACTAATAAATAAGCCTTTTAAAAGAAAAAATAATACCTTTATACTCCCTCTCTTCTACGTTGTTGACTTGACTTTTTGTTATAGTATGTAAATATTTACAAACATAATATTAGGCATAAACTTCTTATGTTTATACATTTCACATCACTATAATAGCAAAAGAAGTTTATAAATTAAATACAAACAGAACCACAAAACTAATAAAGTTCCTATAAACAAAATCAACTAAAGGGTTGGATTTTTAATGAAAAGTAATTGTGGCTTACAATGGTACTGGCTGCTTTAATGTCCGTCCTCTGAGTGAATGTTTGGCCTCTGTTCAGTAACTAAGCTTTCTTTTCCCAGTAATTCAAAACAACTAGCACAGTATTTCTTATTCATAATTATTAACATAAATTTAAGCTTAAACATCAGAACAATCGGAGAAGGCAATGGCACCCCACTCCAGTACTCTTGTCTGGAAAATCCCATGGACAGAGGAGCCTGGTAGGCTGCAGTCCATGGGGTCTCGAGTCGGACATGACTGAGCGACTTCACTTTCACTTTTCACCTTCATGCGTTGGAGAAGGAAATGGCAACCCACTCCAGTGTTCTTGCCTGGAGAATCCCAGGGACGGTGGAGCCTGGTGGGCTGCCGTCTATGGGGTCGCACAGAGTCGGACACGACTGAAGCGACTTAGCAGCAGCAGCAGCATCAGAACAATGTGCCAGGCTCATTTATATGTAGTTATCCAGTTATATGAAATATATTTTTATATCATTTATTTTAGTGTATATAGATAAAAATTCAAATATTCAAAATGAAATTATTGGAGAAAATTTACAGATCTCTGGAAATGCTATCTATGATCATTCACTGCAATAATGAATGAAAATGTGCTATCTGAAAGCTAAAAAGAGTTAAAAACTGCTGGGAGCCATTACTGAGATAAGATTGCAAAATAAAAAGTGCTACCCTAAATCTCATGGAGCACCTTTTTCTTGCCTGGCTTCCACTGCCTGACAGTGACCCTACGTCATCCAGCATATTTCTCTTTCATCTTGGGTCACCTTTGATCCCTGGTCAGACTACTGTTACCTGTAGCTCCATGAAAGGCTGCCAGGGTCTGGCAGGGATGAAGCAAAGTAAAGATACAGCATCTCTAGAAGACAGCAAGAGCTGTGTGGAAAAGGGAAAGACATGTACTAAATAAACTGATTTTTTTGGACATGACTCCACCTTTCCTGCTACCTAATAGGTAGGGCAACTGGCCTCTCAAGGAGGTCTAATTTATAGAAGTGGAATAAATAGATTACAGGGCTCTATGGGATCTTTACAACTTTTATTGCAAGATTAACAACATAATAATTACTTGGGGGCTATGTTTCTAGAAAGATAAAGAGAAGAAGCAAGAAGGGTCTCTTCTCTTTTTTCTCTTTCCTTTTAGTTTCCTTTTATCCTTTTTTTTTTTTTTTGTTGTTGTTGTTGTTCTCTTTTTATCTCTTCGTGTGATTTTCTCTTTGTCAAATACATAGTTCTTACAGGTGTTTGCTCCTGATTTCTTTTCCCTGACTTTTTCCCCATATGTCACATTTGAAGTTAATTATCTGGGTACAGAAGAAAGAAAGCAATGATAAGACAATGGTGACATCAGTATTATTCTCTTATGTTTGTATAATATTTTAAAATTCTTAAAATGTTGTCATATATAATATTTGTTTGATCCTCACAACAACATGACAGTTATT
The DNA here is from genome assembly GCA_006410635.1 of Cephalophus harveyi. NCBI lineage: Eukaryota > Metazoa > Chordata > Mammalia > Artiodactyla > Bovidae > Cephalophus > Cephalophus harveyi. The sequence continues at coordinate 322,502 of SJYT01015708.1, read as the reverse complement.
CTTTTTCTGTTTTATAAATAGGAAACTGAAACTCAAAGAGGTAAAGGGGTTCTTTCCCTTTCTTCTTCTTTCCTGTTCCTTCTCTGTTCATCCCTTCTTGAAAAACTCAGTCCTAAATCTATAAGCAGGGCTGAGTCAGGTAAAGACACAGACCAGGCTCGTGGGGAAGCTGCAGTGTCCCCATGAAAAAGTGAAAGTCTATCACGCCCAACTCTTTATGACCCCATGGGCTATAGCCCTCCAGGCTCCTCTGTCCATGGGAATTCTCCAGGCAAGAATACTGGAATGGGTTGTTATTCCCTTCTTCAGGTGATCTTCCCAACCCAGGGATCAAACCCAGGCCTCCTGCATTAAGGTCAGACTCTGCCATCTGAGCCACCAGGGAAGACAAAGCCTGATTAGAGTTGCTGTCAATACAATATATTCAGTAAATATAACCAGCATTTGACAGAAGGTGTGACTCACCCTATGGAAAACAGAACAAAACAATGTAAAGAGTAAAACAAACTCTAAGTAAGCCCAGATATTTAGTAGACTTCAAAACAGCTTTTATAAATGTTTTAAAAATTAAGGGAAAAAAATGTCAACAATGATTCAACAAACCAAGAACCTCCAAAAAGAAGTAATTTAGATTAGATTGCATGGACGCTGGAAGTCACTAGTAGGGAAAAAATTGTCAGAATACATAAAAAATAAAAATTCAGCTATATGAATATCCACGAGAGGTACATTATAGGTATAAAAACACAACTACTTTGAGATTAACAGGATGGAAAACGAAAATAGTAGCCACATGAGAATGGGGTGGTTATATTATTATCAGACAAAATAGATTTTTAATATTATTAGAAAATAAAATGGAAATTTTATAATAATAAAAGGCCAATGTATCAGGAAGCTATAATAGTTAAAATGTATGAACACCTAAGATAAAACTCAAAATATATTAATAAAAGACTGACAGAATTGATGGAAGACAATTCAAAAGCTATGACTGAAGATTTCAATGCCACACTTGGAATATTTGGAAAAACCATGGAGACAAAAAATCAGCCAGCTTGTAGAATACTTGAATAATCCCATCAACCACCACAACCTAATTGACATTTATAGATACATCACTCCAGAAAAGAATAAGATGCAAACTTTTTAACAGCCCATGGAACAATTTCTAGAAAAGGCTCTATGCTAGGCCTTAAAATAAGTTTCAATCAATATTAAAAAGTTCAAATTATTTAAAGTATGTTCTCTATCTTCAACAGAATTAAATTAAAAAATTGAAAACTCAAAAGAAATTTGGTAAATCAGCTAATAATTTGAAATTAAACAAAATAACTCCTTAATAGCTTATGGATCAAAAAGAATCAATGAGAAAAATTAGAAATATTTTGAACTGATGGAAAAGAGAACATGATGTATTGAAACTTATGTGATACAGCTAAAACAATGCTCAACATCATTAGTCACTAGGGAAATGCAAATCAAAGGCACAATGAGAGAAATATCACTTCACACCTGTCAGATGGCTATCATCAAAAGGACCACAGATAAAAAATGTTGGTGAGAATGTGGAGAAAAGGGAACCATCATGCACTGTTGTTGGGAATGTAAATGATGCAGCCACTATGGAGAATAGCACTGAGGTTCCTTAAAAAAACTAAAAGTTGAGTTACCATTTGATCCTGCAGGCGCACGTCAGGGCATATATCCAGAGAAAGCTCTAATTTGTGAAGATTCATGCAGCCCAGTGTTCATAGCAGCACTATTTACAATAGCCAAGATATGGAAGAAATCTAAGTGCCCATCAACAGAGCAATAGCTAGAGAAGATATAGTAAGTATGTGTGTGTATATATATATACACACACACAAAATAATGGAATTTATTTATTAATATATAAATATATTATTTATTTATAATATATATAATGGAATACTGCTACTGCTGCTAAGTCACTTCAGTCATGTCCGACTCTGTGCGACCCCATAGACAGCAGCCCACCAGGCTCCCCCATCGCTGGGATTCTCCAGGCAAGAATACTGGAGTGGGTTGCCACTCAGCTATAAAAAAGAATGAAAATTTGCCATTTGCAACATCATGGATGAAACTGAAGGGTATTATGCTTAGTGAGATAAGTCACATAGAGAAAAACACTCTGTGATATGACTTATATGTGGAATCTAAAAAAATACAACAAACTAATGAATATAATACAAAAGAAACAGATTCATGGACATGGAGAACAAGCTAGTGGTTACCAGTGGGGAGAAGGAAGTAGAGAGGAGTAAGATGGTGTAGGGGATTAAGAAGTACAAACTGCTATGTATACAAAATAAGTTACAAACGTATATTTTACAACACAGGGAATATAGCCAATATTTTATAATAACTATAAATTGAGCATAACCTTTAAATTGTGATGTATGTTGTACACCTGAAACTTAAATAATATTGTAAAACAGCTAAACCTCACTTTTAAAAGAATATTCCTTCTCTGTATGTAGTTTTGGGAGCTTCCATCAGAATGTGTGGCAGAGAATCTGTGCCTTGTATTACAACCTTGTGGGGATTTGTTTGTTTGTTTTTACCTATAAAAATGTTGTATTACTCATGTATGGATTTATTTTGGGTTGGTTAGATTTCATCTGTATAAGAAAAATAAGAACAAATGCATCATAATGAATATAATTTTAAGCCATAAGAAGAAATTAGGAAAAATGTGTCCACATACTACTTGTTGATCATTTCCCCTGGATGAACCTCTGAAGTTTTCTGAGAGCTTGAGAACAAATGTCTCACTGGGATGTTGTGAGAAATAAACCATAGCAGGAGAGGAAGGTCAAGGATGGGCATCTGGCTGGATGAGAGAATGACTGATAGCTTCCAGAAATCAGAAAGGCTTGCAGTTAAATCCAGAAAAGGAGGGAAGTAAGAGTCCTTCATCTAGCCTCCCAGTGAACAAGGGATAGGGGTATTCCAGGAAGAGGTCCTGAGACATGAAATATTACCTAGTGTGCTCTGGGAATTTAAAGTCATTCAGCAAGTGATGGGGCCAGAGAAAAGGGGGCAGATGGCTCAGATTATGAAAAGCATGATATGCCAGGACAGATCATTTGCATTTGTCTTGCAGTCAGCAAAACCAGCGAAGGACTTGCAGCATGGAGATACACAGATCAATCACTTTAGCGGTGGTGAAGCAGATGGATTGGAGGTCTCCAGAGACAGTAAGGCCAGTTAGGAGACAATTGACACATCCAGGTGAGAGATTGGCTTGAACTAAGGCAGTGACAGTGAGTATGGATTGGAGAGAGGAGTGACAAATGAGATATTTTGAAAGTAAAACCGGCAGCACTTGGAGCCGGTTGGGGATAAGGTGGATGGAGGGGTTGTGAGTGATGTAGGGTTCTCGGGCTTGGGGAATGAAGTAGGTGTTGAGGGTAGTCCATCAAATACCAGGAACACAGGAAAAAGAGAAAGCTGAGTTTAAGGCTGAGGTGCTAATGGTGAGGTGGTTTTCTGGAATATACTGAGTTTGAGCTATCTATGAGAAATTCATAGGAAAACATAAGAGTATGCAGGATTATAATTTATTTTTGTCCTTTGGGGGTTTTATATCTAAGATGGTAGTCTTGATTAGAAATAAAGATTTGGAAAATGTCAATAGCTAGGTACCAGTTAAAACCATGGGAATTAATGATATTTGTAAGAAAAGGATATAAAATGAGAGGAGAGAGTGGATAAGTGCCCCATTATAGACAGAAGAGCAGCTGAAGGGTGGATGCAGGAGAAGATTCCAGCAATCACAGAGTAGCAGCAGAGCCAGGGATGACTTGCACCACACAAACCAGAAAAGGAAAGTTGTGAAAATGGTGGGAGTGGCCAATCTTTTAAATCCGGCTAAGTGTTAAGATAGGTAATGGAAAAGGCTCCTTGGAGCTGGCAGTAGGAGTGTTGAAGATGGATGTGGTCAGAGTGGCTTCCATGGAATGGAAGTGTATGAAGCCAGAGTGATGACTCTAACAGTGATTGGGAAATGAGGAATGGAGACAGCTAGTGCCAATTATTTTTCAAGATGCTTGCCTGCCAGGGAAAGGAGGGAGATCCCATGGAAGCCAGGGGTCGAGCAGCAAAACCAAGGAATGTTTCTCTGTTTATTTGTTTTGGAATATGACAGACTTGAGTGTGCTGATAAGCTGAAGGGAAGGAGCCAATGAGAGCATCTGATGATACAGAAGAGAGAAAACTAAATTAATGGAGAGAAAGTCCAAACTGATGCCGTTTGGGATCACATGGGCCCCTGGATAGGGCTCAGGAAAGACAGAATTTGGGAATGTGGCCTCTTTTCTAGGACTTTCTGGGAGGGTGGGTCAGCATCAGGGTGGAGGCACAGTCCATATCCAGAAAATGAGGCCGTATCTGGACTGCCAGAGAAAGCATCTGTGCCCCAGATCCGGGAGCTCGCCTGGGAGGACGTAGGAACTTGTTTTTATTGAAGGATAATTGCTTTACAATGTTGTGTTAGTTTCTGCTATACAGTGAAGTAATCAGCTATATGCATACATATATCCCCTATCTCTTGAGCCTCTCTCCTACCCCACCTCCCCATCCCAGCTCTCTAGATCATCACAGAGCACAGAGCTGAAAACGCCCTCGGCTTCACAGCAGCTCCCCACTCACTATCTCACACTTGGTAGTGTGTGTATGTCAACGCTGCTCTCCCAGCTTGTTCCACCCTCCCCTTCGCACCCTGTGCCCACAAGCCCATTGTCTATGCTTGCGTCTCTATTCCTGCCTTGGAAATAGGTTCATCTGTACCATTCTAGGAATCAGTGAACTAAAATGGACTGGAATGGGTGAATTTAACTCAGATGACCATTATATCTACTACTGTGGGCAGGAATCCCTCAGAAGAAATGGAGTAAATGCAGTACTTGGATGCAATCTCAAAAATGACAGAATGATCTCTGTTCGTCTCCAAGGCAAACCATTCAATATCACAGTTATCCAAGTCTATGCCCCAACCAGTGACACTGAAGAAGCTGAAG
>SJYT01015708.1:228447-316989 GCA_006410635.1 Cephalophus harveyi | reverse complement strand
GTTTTTCCTGTGGTCATGTATGGATGTGAGAGTTGGACTGTGAAGAAGGCTGATCGCCGAAGAATTGATGCTTTTGAACTGTGGTGTTGGAGAAGACTCTTGAGAGTCCGTTGGACTGCAAGGAGATCCAACCAGTCCATTCTGAAGGAGATTAACCCTGGGATTTCTTTGGAAGGAATGATGCTGAAGCTGAAACTCCAGTACTTTGGCCACCTCATGCGAAGAGTTGACTCATTGGAAAAGACTCTGATGCTGGGAGGGATTGGGGGCAGGAGAAGAAGGGGACGACCGAGGATGAGATGGCTGGATGGCATCACGGACTCGATGGATGTGAGTCTGAGTGAACTCCGCGAGATGGTGATGAACAGGGAGGCCTGGCGTGCTGCGATTCATGGGGTCGCAAAGAGTCAGACACGACTGAGCGACTGAACTGAACTGTACCATTTTTCTCGATTGCACGTAGATGTGCGTTAATACATGATATTTGTTTTTCTCTTTCTGAATTGTTGCTGCTCTGTCTCTGCTTGTCCTCTAGCCCAAGGTCACCCAGCTGGTATAGGAGGATCAGGACTCTCAGCCAGGCTGCCTGGCTCCCTGTCCTGTCCTCTTCAGTGTCATAGGTCAGCCTCAGCCTGCTGCCTGAGCACTGGCCTAGGTCGTCAATAACTGTTTTCCTGATCATTATTTTTGTCATTGAAGCACACCTGTGTGCTAAGTGGGACAGAGGCCCTTTCTGCTTTGCTTTTTCCTCTTTTGACACAAGATGCCTTGTCTCCACACCTGGTCAGGCAGAGAGCCTAGCAAAGGGTTCCACGGAAATCCACACTGCACCATATGCTGCCGCCATCACTCCTGTTCACACACAGATGAAACCTGCCAATGATAATAAAAACAGTGGTACAGGTGAACCTGTTTGCAGGGCAGGAATAGAGACACAGACACAGTGAATGAACATGTGGACCCAGCAGGGGAAGGGAGGGTGAGACGAACTGGGAGACTAGCTATGACGTATATACGCAGCCATGTATAACATAGATGGCTAGTGGGAAGCTGCTGTATGGCACAGGGGCTCAGCTAGGTGCTCTGTGCTGGTTCACTTTGATGTACAGCAGAAACTAACACATTGTGGAGCAATTATACACCAATAACAAAATTAAAAAAAATTTTAAAATAATTAAATGAATAAATTTTAATGACAGAAAAAAATTTCTTAGGCACTGAAAGTATGCCAGTCAGTGCATGTTAAGTTGCTTCAGTCGTGTCCAACTCTTCTTTGTGACCCTAGGGACTGTGGCCCACCAGGCTCCTCTGTCCCTGGGATTCTCCAGGCAAGAATACTGGAGTGGGTTGCCATACTCTCCTCCAGGGGACCTTCCCCACCCAGGGATTGAATCCGCATCTCTTAGGCTTCCTGCATTGACTGGGGAGTTCTTTACCACTAGCGCCACCTGTGCCAGACACTGTGCTAAAGCACTTTATTTAATGTTACAAGTAGGTATAATTGTTATGCTCTAATTGGCAGATGAGCAAGCCAGGTACAGAGAGACATTCAAGAACTTGGCCAAGGTCACCCAGCAAAGGGGAGGGGCCTGGATATGAACAAGGCTGTCTGACTTCATAGCCTACACATGCATCTCTGTGATTATAGTGCTGAAGTGGGGCTCTATGGCCTGGAAGAAGGTGGTTACCTTCCCTTCAGTGTCCCAGGCATCCATGTGGCTTCCCCAGCCCAGCCTCTGGCCTCTCCCAGCACCCTCTCCCTTGGGAACCCATCATAACGTCTACTTCCTGCTCTCCCTGAACCTTCCTCCAGCTGAACAACCATTCTGGCAATTCAAGCCTGACGCTAGTGAATTATGTTTCTCCAAATTGCTACATTAATAAGGGCTGTGTGTTCCTAGAGGATCATTAATTACAGACACATTTTTATTTCCCACTGAAATATGGCCTGTGTTTCTGCTCCATGCAGCTTGGGCATAATCTTGCCAACGTGCCTGTGTGTTGCTTTTGACATCTGTCTCTGGCTTTCCCGGCAAGCAGTCCTTGCAGTTCCCTGCTCCCCTCATCTTTCTCCTCTTGACATGCGTCTCTTTCCCCAAGTGCTGAGAGGACCCCACCCCCATTCAAGTCTGGAAGGATGTGAAGGTTTCTGTTCCTCAACCTTTTCCAAGCAAAACCAGTTGTGGTTGCTGCTGGGGGGAGTATGGAAAAACAGGCATAAAAGGGTCAATCAGATGATGACCTGATGATGTCCCTTCCCTAGCTCCAAGACTTTCTGGGAAATATATTTTATTGGATTTAAGGTTACTCCAATAATTGGGACATTCTGAGTAAGGTAGGAAGCACAAACTTCCTCAACCTGGATCTACCGAGGGACTTCTTTTTAGGCTCATCCTCAAAGCCTTGTAGGACTGAGGCACTAAATGGGTGGGAGCACTCTTATTCCCCCATCTGCTGGGCTTGAAGATAGTCTGGTACTGTATTCACTCTCTTATGTTCCAGGGATGAGACACAGGATCTCTTGTGTAGATAACCCAGAAACTGAGGCAGTTTTCCCTCCCCTCGCCCACATCATTCTTTAAAAATTTTTGTTTGTTTGTTTATTTGTGGCTGTACTGGGTCTTCAGTGCTGTGCGTGGGGTTTCTCTAGTTGTGGCAATGGGGCTACTCTCTAGTTGTGGTGTTTGGGCTTCTCATTGTGTTGGCTTCTCTTGTTGCAGGGCATGGGTTCTAGGTGTGCAGGCTTAAGTAGTTGTGGCACGTGGGATCTTCCAGGATCAGGGATGGAACCCACATCCCCTGTATAGCAGGCAGATTCTTAACCACTGGACCACCAGAGCAGTCCCTGCCCTTGCATTGTTCTTATCCATAGAAAAGACTTGGATTTCTACTCCTTAATCTACCTGGACACCTGCTTAGAACCCCAGTCTCCCTCTGCATCAGAGATTTGCAACCATGGCTATAGATTAGGTTGCATATGGAGGAAAGTTGTAAAAAAAAAAAAAATGATGATTAGGCCACCCCATAGACCAATTCTTTGGCCAACATATGCAAAGAGCTGACTCATTAGAAAGGACCCTGATGCTGGGAAAGATTGAAGGTAGGAGGAAAAGGGGGCAACAGAGAATGAGATGGTTAGATGGCATCACTGACTCAGTGGACATGAGTTTGAGCAAGCTCTGGGAAATGGTGAAGGACAGGGAGGCCTGGTGTACTGCAGTCCATGAGGTTGCAAAGAGTCAGACACGACTGAGCGAGAGAACAACAGCAACATAGCAATTCAGAATCTTAGATGATGAGACCCAGGCCTTGGGATTATTTTAAGCTTCTCTAGTGATTGTTAAGACACAGTTGACTTTTAGAAACTCTCTGGATCCTTGCTACTCAAAGTAGAATCCACGGACGAGCCCCTTGAACACCGCCTGAGAGCTTATTAGAAATGCAGAATCACAGGCCCCACCCTAGACAGACGGAATCAGAATCCTCTACATTTTAATAAGATCTCCAGGTGATTGGTAGACCCTTAAGAGTCTGAAAAGTACTCTGGCTCAAAATACTTTTCAAACTTGAGCGTGCAAAAGAATTACCTAGAGAGCTTGTTAAAGATAAAAATCCAATTCGGTCAGTCTGGGATGGGGCTCAGGGTCTGCTTTTTTAACAAGGCCCCCAGTTGGTTCTGAGGCAGGTGGTCCTGGGATCATCCCTGGAGAAGCACAGCTTCTTGCACTTGGGCTTTGGCCTCCTGGGCTGTGGACTTGATAACCCTGACCAGCATCTCCATCTGGGTGGGGGCCTTGATCAGAGAGGAGAGACCTCCAGGGTGAGCTAGCCTGTCAGTCTGCCTTCTCCTGCAGTGGGTGGATTGGAGCCCTCGCGCTTACCTAAGCTGGCTGAGCTCTTGCCTCCCCCCGAGATAGGGTTCTGCCTGTTGGGCTCAGCTGATTCCTTCGCTTTTCCAAAGTCTACTGTTTTTCAAGAACTATATATTTTTTAATTGAGGTAGAATGTATATCACATAAAATTCATCATTTTTTTTTTTGACACATTCACTCTGTTTTGCAAACATTGTGAAAGTGTTGGTTACTCAGTCATGTCTGACTTTTTGTGACCCCATGGACAGCAGCCTGCTAGGCTCCTCTCCATTTAATTCTCTGGGCAAGAATGCTGGAGTGGGTTGGTATTCCCTTCTCCAGGGAATCTTCCTGACCCAGGGATGGAACCCTGGTCTCCTGCATTGCAGGCAGATTCTTTACTGTCTGAGCTACCAAGAAAGCCCCCTCTCCAAAATATGGAACACTTCATGTATTTGTGTGTCATTCTTGTGCAGGGCAACCATTCTGCAGTGGCAATCATTATCACTGTCTAATTTCAAAACATTTCCATCATTCCAAAGAGAAACTCTGTTCTCATTAGTGGTCAGTCCCCGTTTCCCCTCCCCCATGACCTGACAACCATTCATCTACTTCTGTCGCTATGGATTTGCCTCTTCTGGGTATTTCATATAAATGGAATCATACTATGTGTGGCCTTCTTTCATTCAGTGTAAGGTTTCAGAGTTCATCCATGTTGTCATGTGTAACAAGTCTGCATTCTCGTGCTCCCTATCTACCTCTTGAGGGCACACTTGGCCTTGTGTGGTTCTCAGAAAAGCTGACATGTCTTATCTGGTCTTTCCCCACCCCTTAGCCTCCACCCAAGAAACCTCTAAAGACAGCAGCAGTGGCTATAGACTGGGCACCACCAGAGATTATCGGAACAAAAGACCACTTCCGAGTCATGTGACCCAACTTCCTTTGTTCCCAGATGAGGCAACTGAGGCCCATAGAGGCTCTCCAGTATGTCTGCAGCTTCTTCAGAACACTCTTGGGCTCTCCAGGGTGAAGAGAAGCAGAAGCTATATGGGAGTGGGGAGGACAGGGTGGGAGAGGAAAAAACACAGAGGGGCCCCAGGATACCTCCACGCCTGAGTCTGGAACATCATCCCCCTAAGGAAAGTAACATGAAGCCTGACGCCAAGATTTATATCTGGGATTTCAAGTTTTCAGAAGATAGTGCAGAAGAGACACATTTATTGAGAGATGATAAATTCCCTCTTTGCAGATTTATTAGAACTGGTATAGAGCTGGTTCATAGATTTTTTTGGCAAAAGCCCTTAAACTTTTATATCCCATCATAATGGTAAATGAAGTCCAGCAAACAGTTTAAATAATTCTTGATTACATGATCTTCCCCTGCTGCCTGTTCCAAGCCTCTACCCCTCCGGCTGGGCTAGGCCCATAGGGGAGGCATCTCCAGGCCCAAGGCAGGCACAGCAAGAGGGACTAAAATCTCTAAAATGGTTGAGTCATTTCGATCCAGAATTCAGGAGCTCAGCTTAAAAAAGATCTAGTGTGAACACTGTCCAGTGAGTAAATACTCAGGTTAAACTGATTTTTTTAAATTGAATGTCTGCTATATCAAAGATCCTTTAAGATTTGGTATCTCATTTTAGGGCTCTCGTTTTAATACTGTAAAATAGATTATCTTACAAGAATGTTCCCCAACTCTCTCTCTCTCTCTGTTTATTCTGTTCTAGCCTCACTGGCCTCCTTGCCAGTCCTCAGACACACCAAGAACCCTGGTGCCTCAGGGCCTTCGTACCCACCATGTCCCTAATGGTAAACTCTTCACTCAGATACACTTAAATGGCTTACTTCTTCACTTCCTTCAGTAGTCTGCTTAAATATCACCTAGAGAGAACTTCTCCATCACAAAACAATCCTCTTTGTTACTTTTTTCTCCATTATCCTGCTTTGAAACTCAATAACAACACAAAGAGTTAAAAAATGGCAATTGAACTGAAAAGCACTCTACAGAAGAAAGTATGTATATGGAAAACAAGCACATGAAAATGTGCTCAGCATCAGTTGTGATTAAAGAAATGACCACTCAAAGCACAATGATATGTTGCTACACATAAGCAAACTGCCCATTACCAGGTATTAGTGAAGATGTGACTAAATCAGAACTCTTATACACTGCTAGTAGAAATGGAATTGGTATGACCGGTTTCAGAAAAAGTTTAAGACGTTAAAGAGACATCTAAGATAAGGCCCAAGCCTTCTACCTCTTAGCATATACTCAAGAGAAATAGAGCTGAAGATCTGATGCTTTCAAACTGTGGTGCTGGAAAAGACTCTTAAGAATCTCTTGAATGGCAAGGAGATCAAACCAGTCAGTCCTGAAGGAAGTCAACTCTGAATATTCATTGGAAGGACTGATGCTGAAGCTGAAGCTCCAGTACTTCGACCACCTGATAAGAAAAGCTGACTCATTAGAAAAGACCCTGATGCTGGGAAAGGTTGAGGGCAGGGGGAGAAAGGGGAGACAGAGGATGAGATGGTTGGATGGCATCATTGACCCAATGGACATGAGTTTAAGCAAACTCCGGGAGATGGTGAAGGACAGGGAAGCCTGGCCTGCTGCAGTCCATAGGGTCTCCAAGAGTTGGACACTGAACTGAGTGACTGAACAACAACAAGAACAACAGAAGCATTTGTTCTGAAAAACTTGCACTCAAATGTGCGCAACTTAGCTGGGTGCTTCTGACTCAGGGTCTCTCACGAGGTTGTAGTCAATTTGTTGACCTGGGCTATGATCATCTGAAGGTGCTGAAAAATCTCCCAAGAAGCCTCCATTTACTCTGCTGCTTTTTCTCAGGGATGCTCATATATCATGGCATCTAACTTCCCCCAGAGCAATGATGAGAGATAGACAGACAGATAGATAGCACCAGCCTACAAGGTGCAAGCCTATAACCTGCCATCCTGATACACCTTCACTTGATCCACATGCTACTGATCACACAGATTAACCTTGGAACATTGTGGGAGGGACTACATAGGTGTATGAATGTGTGTGCGCGTGCTCAGTCACTATAGTTGTGTCCAACTCTCTGTGACCCCATGGACTGTCACTTGCCAAGCTCCTCTGTCCCTGGGATTTCCCAGGCAAGAATACTGAAGCGGGTTGCCATTCCCTCCTACAGAGGATCTTCCTGACTAAGGGATCGAAACTGTCTCCTGTAATGCAGGAGGATTCTTTACTGCTGAACCACCAGTGAAGCTCAGGCCTCAGAGGTGAAGATCACTGAGAGTCATCTTAAGTCTTTTAAGGCTGACCTTGGTCTCTTTAAACTCCTAGCTTTTTCTCTCTGATTCAGATGTTGGTCTCCTCCTATATTCTCCATTCCTGCTCTGCTGCCTGGAAATTTTTCCTGGGCAGTAAGGTGGAGCAATCACAGTACTCACCTCATTTCTGTCTCTTCTCTCAGGTGTCATTGTCCTGTGCTACCAGACCTCCAATTGTCTGTTTTATATTATATATATATATATATATAAAACCACTGTTTTATATATTTCATCCATTTTATGTTTGCTTCAGGAGGGAACATAAATCTTGTTCTTTTTACTTTATTTTGGCTGGCAGTAGAAGTCTTGATTCTTTAATATAAATTCTAGTTGTTGGCAAAGTGTTGAATCTGAAAACAGATGTTTTGTGGAAGAGAGATGAAATGGATGGAGGGCATCTGGGGGGGTGCCCTGGGAAGCTGTGGTTAGCTGAGGTTGTGGAAGGCAGAGAGCTGGCTGAGGTGCACAGTGAGGAATCAGAATATGGGATGAAAATCATCCTTATTTTATCAAAGGACCATCTTGATGATTTTCATCTCCACTCCTTTTGGTGTTCTTCCCTCTCCCATGGTGTCCCTTCGAGAAAGTTTTGTCCCAGACTTCATATCTTTGATGTATGATCTTGTGGATTTCTCATTTTGCATCATAATGCCAGACTCTGAATGAGGCAAGGAGACTCAGGTGAGCCTCGCATTGAAGGAGGGATGGAGGTGGAAAGAAGGGAGAATGGGTTCAGGACCGGAACCAGGCATCTGAGCTGTTTGTGGACGCTGGCAGGAATCTGACCTACTGAGGATGCTGATCACTGTTTTCAGCTCAGGCTGCCTTCATGACTCCCTACACTACTAATTTATTCATCCATTTCTATGTTTCCACCTTTACTGAACATCTACTATATGCTTCCCAGATGGCTCAATGGGAAGGAATCCTCTTGCCAATGCAGAAGACACAGGTTCAATCGCTGGGTTGGATAGATCCCCTGGAGAAGGAGATGGCAACCCACTTCGGTGTTCTTACCTGGAAAACTCCATGGACAGTGGAGCCTGGAGAGCTATAGTTCATGGGGTTGCAAAGTGTCAGACATAACTGAGCACCTAAGCAACAACTATATGCCAGGCACTGGAACACAGCAATGAGCAAAACCTGCATTCTCCATGTCCTCCTGGAGTCTACATTGTGGCAGGGGAGAGAGANAGCCTGGAGAGCTATAGTTCATGGGGTTGCAAAGTGTCAGATATAACTGAGCACCTAAGCAACAACTATATGCCAGGCACTGGAACACAGCAATGAGCAAAACCTGCATTCTCCATGTCCTCCTGGAGTCTACATTGTGGCAGGGGAGAGAGAGACTAAAGCGGTAGCCATGCTTTTTTATTTCATTACAGACTTGGTCACTGCCAGGGAAAGGGGCCTGGCAAGTACCTGTCAGAGGGACACGAGGGGAAGAGGAAGGGCTGGGAAGAAGTGAGTGTCCAGCTTTTTGCCCAGCCTACCTTCCTCTGGGAAAGTGGCAGTGGTGTGGGCCTTCCTGAATGGGCTTTTACATCAACGCATTAACATATGTCAACACTGCCCTGGCTCCCAGGTGCTGCCAAGGTGGATCCGGTTACTCTTCAGAGTTAGTTTTCTAGGTAGAGTCAATATGCATAGGATTAAAGAACACAGGAATTTTTGTTTTATAGTCTACTGGGAACCTCAGAGTCCCCTGATTTACTGTATAAGTTTAAAGTTGGTTGATTTTTCCTGATCCCTGATTTTATCAACAGAACTTAGGCTTCTTACCCCGCTTCCTTATGTTCAGACAGCCCTGCCATGGAAAGCACATGGGCCAGACAGCTAGCGATGTAGTGCTTGAACATGTGTATGTGTATCTGTGTGTGTCTTTGTGTGTGTCTGTGTGTGTTTTCCTGAGTGTCTATGTAGCACATCTATGTCTCTGTGTCCCCCTGCAATCATGTCTGTGTGTGTCTGTGTGTGTATTTCTGTGTGTTTGTGCATGTCTCTGCGTGTCTGTGTGTGTCTGTGTGTGCATTTGTGTAGAATGCTCTGATGTGGCCATTTGGATGCGCTTGTTTAGATGCAGTGGGATGTGCTTGGGGGGCTTCTTTTCATCCTCCCTTGGTCCCTGATTCTCCCTGTCCCTGGCAATGTGTGTCCCCAGACGTGTCCCTCACTTGCGTGCTGTGTGCCATGCCGTTCTCAGCCACCTGCCTTTTCCTGGTCAGCTCTGTCTTCTTCCGTGTGCTCATTCTCTGCTGACCCATCAATTCTGTGACTCTTTTTTTTCTCATACCTCATGGGATGCAGATGCTGCACACTTCTTCCAGGGACCAGACCCTCTCTGGCCACACCCACACCTTCTGATCTTAGCAGTTCAAACTTGCTGACCAGGTTTCTGATGACCCAAAGAGATATGCATGTGCGCACATGATGCATGTGAGTATATAGTGTGTTTCCCATCTTGGGATTAGCGACTAAAGCTATTCAAGTGTTCCCAGGGTCCAGGCCCATCGCCCAGATTACAGATTAGATGAGTCTTTTCTGTTACCACCCTGCACACATTCAGACAGCATATGACTGCCGAATGATGTTCAGGAGGATAGAAGAAATAAGGAGCATTTTTAGTGTACTAATTATGAACTTTATATAAACCAAACAGATATCACATAAACCAAACAGATATCCTGTCGGGGGTGGGGTGTAAGAATTTGCAAGTGAAGACAAAGACTGAGAGAGGAGGGTCAGTAAGTTGCCCAAAGTCACACAGCTAGAAAGTAGCAGAGCTGAACTTTGAACCTAAGTGGTCCGGCTCCTGAGACCAAGATAGCCATGTGCTTTGTTGTTCAAAGGATAAAGTGGCTTCCTGAGAAGAAAGTCATCAGTAAAGAGAGTAAAGGAAAAGGAAAGCAGTGCTTCTGAAAATACACTTTAAGGACAGTTGGGACAGTTTGTGCCTGGCACAGGGACATAGCACGTGGTTCTGGGTGGTTCTGGAAAGAGCATATAGGAGTCACAGATGGTATGATCTGGCCCACCTGTCTACATTCTCCAGAATGGAACCCTGCTGCAAGACCATTAGCTCAGATAACCAAGGTAACACCTGCCAGGCTTCCAGCAAATTCTAGGCACTTGATAAGGACAGTTCTGATTATGTTTATGGATCTGAGAAGAATTATACAATGTGATTGGGTAGGTGGGCACAACTCCTACATTTGCCCATGCATGCTCAATTGTGTCTGACTCTGGGTGACCCCATGGACTGTAGCCCTCTAGGCTCCTCTGTCCATGAGATTCTCCAGGCAAGAATACTGGAGTAAATAGCCATTTCCTTCTCCAGAGGATCTTCCTGACCCAGGGATCGAACCTGGGTCTCATCTGTGGGCAGGCAGATGCTTTACCACTAGTGCCACCTGGGAAGCTGCACCAGTAACATTTAAATTGGACAGTTTTAAATTCTTCTCTGGTTTTTATGTCTTTCACTCTGCCTTGCCTGAAGAAACACCATGAGGAAAGCCTGATTCATCTAAGCAGTGACAAATTGAGGGGAGTGGTCAGTGTATTTGAGTCAATTTGTGGAGAGCTCTTTTACAAAATTCAGAGTCCTGGGCCCCACCCAGGCCTACTGGATCACGAGATGGGGTTGAGTGGTGCCTGAGAATCTATATTTCACATGGACACCCAGTAGTTATCAACACACTGAGGACTAAGGACCGTGCCACTCTCTCTACCTTTTACCTTATGGAGGGGTTGAGGCTGCCTTTCCCTTAGGGAGTCTCTTTGGACATGCAGGTACCCTGAGCCAAGTCTGGAAGCTATCCCCTGTTTCAGGGTGGTAGAGCAAGAAAGGGTGGATTTGACAGCATCATTTCTTGACCTGGGACCTGTTGGAGTGGTTAGACCACCATCACAGTCCAGACTGCTTAGGATAGAGATCTTGCCTTATTCATGGTGGAAGCCATGCACAGTGGCAGGAACATCATTGTCATCCTTAGGCCCTGTGGTTGTCTGAAGCCTACTGGCCCACCAGGGCAACGTGACATGACCTGTAGCCTGTTCTTCTCTAGCCCCATAGTGCTCTCATTTCCCCCGCACTCAGGGCAGCGAGAGTCAAAAGTTTCGTTCCCAAGGCTCCTGCTCTCCTCCTGGAGTGCTCTGAGTTCTGAGAGCTGGAAGGTTTTTCAGTATTCTAAGTGTTATTTTTTTTTCCCTATGTTGGGGTGGAACCAGCCCACTCTGCAAGCAAAATCTATAGCTCTGAGAAGCGGCAGAAAATTGGCAAGGCTTAATAAACCTCATGCTTGACGTGCTCCTGTGGCTATATATCAAAGGGAAAACAAATATATTGACTAATTCCTCTTGGAAGAACATCCATAAATTACAGCTGTTTGAAACCAGCTCGTTGTTAAAAAAAGGTTACGGATGATGTAACTTTCACCATTATAGGTATAACTACGCTGTGCCCAGGTTTAACTTCTGCTGAGCCTCTGAGCTTTGAGTGTGGGAAGAACCCAGTGTCCCAGTATCCTGGAAGTCATGTGGTTTGGGGGAGGGAGGCTAATAATACCTCACTTTTGTCTTCTCAGAGGTCCCTCCCTCCAAGGGCTCCTGCAATGCTCCTGACAGCCCCGAGGTAAAGGGTTTGGCTTCCCAGCATCAGGATGAAGATGCTGTCTGTAGGTTGGAAAGAGAGTGAGCTGTTACAAATTAACTGACCCTTACCATGGCCCCACGCTTTGGACATGCTTAGACACAGCTGAGTCCAGGTCTGTTCCATCCTCATATGAGAGTTTACACTGCCAGACTCTGGTTCACCTTTCACAAGATCATGAAGTTCTTCTGATGGGATCACTGTCTCCTAAGCTGATCTTAGGTGTAAAGGACGGAAACCCTCCATCCAGTTGTGTTTCCTTTGCTTGACTGCTCAAAAGTGCCCACCACCAGAGCCAGTGGAATATTCCAAAAATACTCTGCACCAGCCAAGTGTAAACCTTCACCAAGAGCCAGAAGATACCTTCAAAACCAGCCCCAGACTCCTGAGGTTATGTTAGACTGGTGTTATTATCCCCATGTAGAGTAAGAAATGGAAACCCACGCCAGTATTCTTGCCTGGAGTATCCCATTGACGCAGGAGCCTGGCGGGCTGTGGTCCATGGGGTCGCAGAGTCTGATGTGACTGAAATGACTTAACATGGCAAGCACGTTATCCCCGTGGACCAGATAAGAATACTGAGCCTCAGCAGATTAGAGCTGCCCATACAGCCAATGGCTTGAGTGGACCTGGTACTCCCATCTCCTTGCTCCTTGGTCTGCTTTGCTTCCTAACAGGTTGTTGACTTCCAAGCTTAGGTGCACATCAAAATCACTTGAGGGTGCTTGAAATGCAGATTCCAGGCCTCCAGCCCCAGATACTGAGAATTTGTTTTTAACAGTACTCAAATAGTACTCAACAGTAGTCATGATATACCCATATCCAGAACTCCTGGAATTGGCCAAAAGGTTTTTTGGTGGAAGCTGGATAGCTGTGTCTTCCCCTGGCATCCCTTACTTATCACAGGAGACAGTGGTTCTGTTACACCCTGGCTATGCTGAATGAACCCCTTCTTCCAGAGCTCTCACTACTGACTGAGGAGCAGGGGGGAGCCAGGGGCTCTTTCACTGGCCAGATGCTTCGAGAAATCCATGGGGATAGCAGGAGGGTATGATGAGGAGAGCCAATGGGCAGAAGAACAGGATCTGCATCAGAAAGGTGGGGCTTGGATCAAGCTTCACCATGTGGCTCAAATTGCTATGGGGTTAATGCAGGTATGTATAGTCAGTGTTTTGGGGTGTTGCAATCCCACTGTGGCAAGAGGACTCTCACCAACCCCCATCCCACCCCTGCAAGGAGCCTCTTTCAAGAGCACTCTCCTGGCCCAGCCTGAGCCCCTCCTTTGCAGACTCTGAGCACACTAGCTCCTTAGCAGCAGGCATGGGGGAGCAGAGACAGCTCTGCTGATGCAGGAAGATACCCCCTGCGCCTGATTGCAGTAATTGCTTGATGTTTTGTATTTGTCTACATATACCCCGTCAGTGGCAGCCACCCACTCAGTTTCTCTTGGAAAGCCTCTCGCTCTCTCTCATACACACATGTTCATACATACACACAAATACACATGGCTGTGTGCCCAGCTTGGCCCACTCCCTGCCTTCTATTCACAAAGCAAAAATAGCCACAGACACACTCATGGAGGAAGCTGATTCGACTGCCAGTTGCTCTCCCCCTCCTCTGATGACAGCCCTGAAATCCACCCAACCTGGTCCTCATTTCCTTAGAAGGTCCAGCTGAGAGCCTGTGTGCAGTAGGAGGGAGATGTCTAAATGGGCTCCTGCTCATCCTCTCTACCTGTCTTGATTGAAAGAGCCGGCTTCCTGGAAACTTCAGGGCACATAGCATGCGGGTCAGGAAGAGGACTTTATGATGCCTTATTGAGGAGGCCAGATTGGTTTGGTGGGCGATTATAAACTAGATCTGTGGGTGCAGGAGATGGAGAGTCTAAAGGCCACTCAGATGGCATGATATGATTCTACATTGAACTCAGATTCAGAAAAGCAAGAGCTGGTCTAGCTGCATCCCTGTCTGCCCAAGAGGGTTTAGCAATAGCTTCCTCCCTAGTGCTTCTTGCTTAATTTTAATTTTATTTAAAAAATGATCATAAGCAACTTTGAGTGTTTTCAGAGCATACTGTTCTATAACTTTATCACATGTATGCATTTGTGTGGGTTTCCTAGATGGTGCAGTGGTAAAGAATCTACCTGCCAATGCAGGAGACACAAGAGCTGCAGGGTATATCTCTGGATTGGGAAGATTCCTTGGAGTAGGAAATGGCAACCCACTCCAATATTCTTGCCTGGAAAATTCTATGGACAGAGGAGCCTGGCAGGCTGTAGTCTCTGGGATCTCAAAGAGTTGGACACAACTAAGTGACTGAACACACACACACACTTGTATCTGTGTAGCCATTACCACTATTAGAATATAGAACATCTCCATTACTGCCACCCCCAAACTTTCCCATTCCTGCTTTATTCTCCATCACTATAGTTTTGTCTTTTCCATCATGTCATAAGAATGGAACCATACAGTGTGTAACACTGTGAGACAACATGTCTTTGAGATTCTTCCAAGGTGTCCCATGGATCAATACTTGACTCTTTTTTATTGTTGAGTATTACTCTGCTGTGTAGATGTGCCATCATTTATTTATCTATTCATCCTTTGAAGGGCATTGGGCTGGTTCCACTTTTAGATGAATATGATTTTGTTTGAGCCTAAATTTTCATTAGGCTGGGATAAAGGCCCAGGAGTGGGATTCTGGGTATTATGGAGATATATGTTTATAAGAAACTGCCAAAGGATTTTCTAGAGAGACTCTATCATTTTACATTCCCAATAGAAGCATATAAGAATTGCAGTTAGTCTGGACTCACCCTAGCACTTGATACTGTCAGTATTTCTTATTTTAGACATTTGGGTAAGTATATAGTGGTATCTCATCATGTCTTTAATTTGCATTTCTCTAATGGCTAATGATGTTGCACAATTTTTTGTGTGCTTATTTGCCATCTGTTTTCTTAAGTATCTGTTAAGTCTTTTTGCCCATTTTTTAAATTGGGGTTTTTGTTTTCTTACTCTTGTGTTTTGAGAGTTCTGTTTGTATTTTGGAACAAATACTTTGCTGGATATGTGATTTGCAAATATTTTCTCCCAGTAGTAGCTTGTCTTTTCATTCTTTTAACAGTGTTTTTTAAGAACTTTAATTTTGATGTGGTTTAATTAAAAATTTTTCTTTTATAAACCATGATTCTGGTGTAATGTCTAGGAATTCTTTGGTAACTCTCAGATCATGAAGCTTTTTCTCTTATGTTTTTATTCTAAAATCTTTATAATTTCACTTTTTACACTCATATTTATGATATATTTTGAGTTAGTTTTTTATATATGAAAAGGTGTGATATTTATGTTGAGGTTTTATTATTATTTTGCAGAAGGATGTTTAATTGCTCCAACAGCATTTGAAAAGACTATCCTTTCTTCTTTTGCATTTCAGTCCCCTATAATGAAAAGGACATCTTTTTTGGGTGTTAGTTCTGGAAGGTCTTGCAGCTCTTCATCAGTTCAGTTCAGTTCAGTCGCTCAGTCGTGTCCGACTCTTTGTGACCCAATGAATCGCAGCACGCCAGGCATCCCTGTTCATCACCATCTCTCGGAGTTCACTCAGACTCACATCCATTGAGTCAGTGATGCCATCCAGCCATCTCATCCTCAGTCGTCCCCTTCTTCTCCTGCCCCCAATCCCTCCCAGCATCAGAGTCTTTTCCAATGAATCAACTCTTCGCATGAAGGTGAAGGTAAGGTGAAGTCGCTCAGTCGTGTCCGACTCTTTGCGACCCCGTGGACTGTAACCTACTAGGCTTCTCCGTCCGTGGGATTCTCCAGGCAAGAATACTGGAGTGGATTGCCATTTCCTTCTCCATTTGGTAGAGTATATATACTGTCATATCATCTGCACCAGATAGAATTTTACTTCTTCCTTTCTGATTTGGATGCCTTTTATTTCTTTTCCCTATCTAATTGCTCTGGCTAGGACTACCAATACTAAATAGCAATGATGAGGGTGGGCATTCTTGTCTTATTCCTGATCCTAGAGGAAAAGCTTTCAGCGTTCCACTGTTCAGTATAATGTTAGCTCTGTCACATATGGTCTTTATTAGGTTGACATTTGTTCTCTCTACACCGTTAAGAGAATTTTTTAAAATAGTGAACAAATATTGAGTTTTGTCAAATGCTTTTTCTGCATCTATTGAGAGGACTATATTATTTTTATCCTTCATTTTGTTAATATGGTATATCACATTGACTGATTTGTGAATTTTGAAACAGCCCTGCATCCCTGGAGTAGCCCTGAATTTGGTTTGCTAATAATTTGTTGAAATATCTTGCACTCAAGTTTATCAGGGATATTGGCCTGATATTTTTTATAGCATCCTTGTTTGGGTATGGTATTAGTTATGTAGGCCTCATAAAATGGGTTTGAGGTATTCTCTCCTCTTCTTCTTTTTGGAAGAATTTGAGAAGACTTTGTTAGGCTGTATTTGAGGGGTCCTTTTAGCTGATTAGTTTTGAAAGATCATATTGTCAAGACTGTTCCACCCCTTTCAGACCTTAATATGGACCCCTGATATTACAGTGGGCAAAACCCTTCCTTGTTTCAGCTGTTATTCTTAAATTGACCCTTCGAACTTTTTAGTGAACACTTGTTGGGTTTTTTTTGGATTCTTGGGTCAATCAGCTGTCTTTTGCTTCTCTTTACTTTCCTCTGTTATTGATACCATGCATCTTGTGTACTTGTTGATTCTTATGCTTATATGCTTACATCTTGGGTTTGTAAAGCTACCTTTAACCTAGTTTTGTTGTAGATGTTGTCTGTGGGCTTTTTATATTGCTACCTTAATTGCTGCATTTGTTTTTATGCTGAGATTTGGGGAAGTCCAAAAGCTATGTTGGTTCTGCTGCCATCTTCCTAGAATCCTCTATGATTTGTATTAAAAAAATTTAAAGCCACTCTTATGGCTTCTACTGCCTACAGTCACTGTACTAGTTTGTTAGGGCTGCCAGGCCTCTCTCCTTGACTTTTCCATGGCTGTCTTCCTTCCTCCTGTGTCTTCATACCATCTTCTCTCTGTTCATGTCTGTGTCTAAATTTCCTCTTCTTTTAAGAACACCAGTCATAATGAATTCAGCCCATTTTAATAACCTCACTTTAACTTAATTACCTCTTTGAAGAACTTATCTACAAATATAGTCACATTCTAAGGACTGGGGATTAGGACCACAAGAGATGAATTTGTTAGTAGGAGGGGTGAGAAGGTGGGGTGGATGGAGAACACACAATTCAACTTATATCAACCACATATGTTCTAATGACTCCAAAATCTTTTTGTGTCTCTTGCCCAGTACATCTCTGACAGGTCCCTTTCCCACCATTTATAGTTAACATAGTCCTTAGTTAATATAGTTCTGCTGCTGCTGCTGCTAAGTCACTTCAGTTGTGTCCAACTCTGTGTGACCCCATAGATGGCAGCCCACCAGTCTCCGTCATCCCTGGGATTCTCCAGGCAAGAACACTGGAGTGGGTTGCCATTTCCTTCTCCAATGCATGAAAGTGAAAAGTGAAAGTCAAGTCACTCAGTCATGTCCAACTCTCAGCGACCCCATGGACTGCAGCCAATCAGGCTCCTCCATCCATGGGATTTTTCCAGGCAAGAGTACTGGAGTGGGGTGCCAGTGCCTTCTCTGGAACATAGTTCATTGGATGAATAAGTTACCTGGTAGGCAATTAGATATATGGTTCCACAACACCTGAAACATAAGATGTCTACAATTGTACACATTTTCTTTTCTTTAAACTTGTTACTCTCTTTACATTCATTAACTTGGTAAGTGGCACCAATATAGCCATTTAGTTTCCCAGGTTGGAAATCAGAGGCTATTATAACCTCTTTAGGGATTCCCAGGTGGTTCAGTGGTAAAGAATCTGCCTGCTAATGCAGAAGACAGGGTTCAATCCCTGGGTCAGGAAGATCTCCTGGAGGAAGAAATGACAACCCCCTCCAGTATTCTTGCTGGAGGAATCCCATAAACTCAGGATCATGGCAGGCTACAGTTCTTGGGGTTGAAAAGATTTGGATGAAACTTAGCAACAGCAGCAGCAGCAGAGCATGCACGTAAGCTCTTTAATATGTCCTCTCTCTAAAAGAGTCAAGAAATTCTTCTGTTTCTATTTCCTTAACATTTTTCTTATCTATTCCTTTTTTCCTCCACCTGTGATTGCTACTGTCTTGTTTTAGAAACCCTCTCTATCTACTAGTATTCCTCATTCCCTTAAATTAACACTGAATTTATTTGTTTAGTAATTGGTAATACACTCACATAATTCCAGACTCAAAAGCTCTAGTGAAATGCCTGTATCCACTCATCTCATTCACCCAGTTCACCTCTCTGGAAGCTACTAAATGTTATCAGTTTCTAGTGTTTCCTTCCAGAGATATTTTATGCATATGTTATTTTTTTTTCATCTGATGCATGCATATTAAATACAGAAAATACTTCTGTTTGTTCTTTTTACTTAAAAGGTGGGATATACTGCATGTTGTTCTGCAAATTCATTTTTTGTAATTTAATAATTTAACATGATAATAATTCATTCTATGTCAATACATAAATGTTTTTTGTATAGCTTTATTTCATACATGGGTGACTATTGATCATTCAGGTGTTATGAATAACCTTGTATGTGACCTTCTATTCATGTGCAAATGTACCCATAGGATAAATTCCTCCAAGTGAAATTGCTGAGGTATGTAGGTTTTTAGTGCTGACAGATGTTGCCAAATTGCCCTTTTTTTTTTTTGCTGTAGTCCTTTTTACTGATTTCTCTGCTTTGATTTCACCCTCCATGATGCTGCCAGAGGCAATCTCTAAAATGAAACTCTAATCATGTTGCTCTACTTCTTAAAACTCATTTGTGAGGTTCAATTTCTTATCAGAAAAAACCAAACTCCTTGAATGAAATATATAACCCTCTCTTGTGAGTATTTGCTTATCTGCCAGTCTCACTTCTCCCCATTTCCCCAGGTACTTTTATACTTTGGTTAAACTAGTTCAGGTATCCCATGCAATCTGTGCTTCATGCCTCTGTACAATACCTCTGTTGGAATACCTGCTCATCCTTCAAGATTCAGTTTAGTCACCTACTCAAATGGCATAGAACATGCCTTGGATCCTGCTACCACAGTGGGAGGTACATGTGTCTCACATTACCCTTTGTCACTGGATAGGAATTACCTGTTCATACCCATCTCTCCTAGCCTGCCAATTAAGTAGTTATAGAATTGATGTTGCACCAAGAAGATATGAAAGAAATGCAGAATTCAGTCACTCAATCTGCCAGCAAATTTGGAAAACTCAGCAGTGGCCACAGGACTGGAAAAGGTCAGTTTTCATTCCAATTCCAAAGAAAGGCAATGCAAAAGAATGCTCCAGTTACCGCACAATTGCACTCATCTCACATGCTAGTAAAGTAATGCTCAAAATCCTCCAAGCCAGGCTTCAGCAATACGTGAACCGTGAACTCCCTGATGTTCAAGCTGGCTTTAGAAAAGGCAGAGGAACCAGAGATCAAATTGCCAACATCCGCTGGATCATGGAAAAAGCAAGAGAGTTCCAGAAAAACATCTACTTCTGCTTTATCGACTATGCCAAAGCCTTTGACTGTGTGGATCACAATAAACTGTGGAAAATTCTGAAAGAGATGGGAATACCAGACCACCTAACCTGCCTCTTGAGAAATCTGTATGCAGGTCAGGAAGCAACAGTTAGGACTGGACATGGAACAACAGACTGGTTCCAAATAGGAAAAGGAGTGCGTCAAGGCTGTATATTGTCACCNCAGGAAGCAACAGTTAGAACTGGACATGGAACAACAGACTGGTTCCAAATAGGAAAAGGAGTCCGTCAAGGCTGTATATTGTCACCCTGCTTATTTAACTTCTATGCAGAGTACATCATGAGAAACGCTGGACTGGAAGAAACACAAGCTGGAATCAAGATTGCCAGGAGAAATATCAATCACCTCAGATATGCAGATGACACCACCCTTATGGCAGAAAGTGAAGAGGAGCTGAAAAGCCTCTTGATGAAAGTGAAAGAGGAGAGCGAAAAAGTTGGCTTAAAGCTCAACATTCAGAAAACGAAGATCATGGCATCTGGTCCCATCACTTCATGGGAAATAGATGGGGAAACAGTGGAAACAGTGCCAGACTTTATTTTTTTGGGCTCCAAAATCACTGCTGATGGTGACTGCAGCTCTTCATAGAACCATTCAATTTCAACTTCTTCAGCATTATTGGTCGGGGCATAGACTAGGATTATTGTGATGCAGAATGGTTTGCCTTGGAAACAAACAGAGATCATTCTGTCATTTTTTGAGATTGAATCCAAGTACTGCAATCCAGACTCTTTGTTGACTATGATGACTACTCCATTTCTTCTAAGGGATTCTTCACCACAGTAGTAGATATAATGGTCATCTGAGTTAAATTCACCCATTAGAGTCCATTTTAGTTTGCTGATTCCTAAAATGTTGAACTAATCCCTAAATTCCTAAAATGCTCATTCTTCCCATCTCTTGTTGACCACTTCCAATTTGCCTTGATTCATGGACCTAACATTCCAGGTTCCTATGCAATGTTGATCTTTACAGCATTGGACTTTACTTCCATCACCAGTCACATCTACAACTGGGTGTTTTTGCTTTGGCTCTGCGTCTTCATTCTTTCTGGAGTTATTTCTCCACTGGTCTCCGGTAGCATATTGGGCACCTATCAACCTGGGGATTTCATCTTTCAGTGCCCTATGGTTTTGCCTTTACATAATGTTCATGGGATTCTCAAGGCAAGAATACTGAAGAATTTGCCATTTTCTTCTCCTGTGGACCATGTTTTGTCAGAATGAAGCAGGGCAAAGGCTAACAGAGTTTTGCCAAGAGAATGCACTGGTCATAGCAAACACCCTCTCTCAACAACAAAAGAGAAGACTCTACACATGGACATCACTAGATGGTCAATACTGAAATCAGATTGATTATATTCTTTGCAGCCAAAGATGGAGAAGCTCTATACAGTCAGCAAAAATAAGACTGGGAGCTGACTGTGACTCAGATCATGAACTCCTTATTGTCAAATTGAGACTTAAATTGAAGAAAGTAGGGAACACCACTACTTTAAGATTACACAGTAGAAGTGACAAGTAGATTCAAAGGATTAGATCTGATGGAGAGAGTGCCTGAAGAACTATGGACAGAAGTTTGTGACATTGTACATGAGGCAAGACCATCCCTAAGAAAAAAATGCAAAAAGGCAAAATGGTTGTCCTAGGAGGCCTTACAAATAGCTGAGAAAAGAAGAAAAGCAAAAGGCAAAGGAGAAAAGGAAAGATATACCCATTTGAAGGCAGAGTTCCAAAGAATACCAAGGAGAGATAAGAAAGCCTTCCTCAGCAATCAGTGCAAAGAAATAGAGGAAAACAATAGAATGGAAAAGACTAGAGATCTCTTCAAGAAAATTAGAGATACCAAGGGAACATTTCATGCAAAGATGGGCTCAATAAAGGATAGAAATGGTATGGACCTAACAGAAGCAGAAGATAATTAAGAAGAGATGGCAAGAATACACAGAAATATACAAAAAAGATCTTCACAAAAAAGAACTAAAAAACCTCTTGATGAAAGTGAAAGAGGAGAGTGGAAAAGTTGGCTTAAAACTCAACATTCAGAAACCTAAGATCATGGCATCTGGTCCCATCCCTTCATGGCAAATAGATGGGGAAACAGTGGAAACAGTGACAGACTTTATTTTCCTGAATATTCATTGATAGGACTGATGCTGGCTGAAACTCCAATACTTTGGCCACCTGATGTGAAGAACTGACTCATTTGAAAAGACCCTGATGTTGGGAAAGATTGAAGGTAGGAGGAGAAGGGGATGAGAGAGGATGAGATGATTGGATGGCATCATCTACTCACTGGACATGAGTTTGAGTAAACTTTGGGAATTGGTGATGGACAGGGAGGCCTAGTGTACTGCAGTCTATGAGGTTGCAAAGAGTCAGACACTACTGAGTGACTGAACTGACTGACTGACTGACTGATACTTTCGTCACTGAATGGCTTTTGCATGCTTATAAAAGAAATCAATTATCTTCATGGGTTGTTTCTTGACTCTTTCTTTTTCATTAATCTATGTATCTATTCCTTCATCAATACTAGGTTGTCTTAATTACTGTGGCTGTATAATAAGTCATAAAATTGCATAGTTTGATTCCTCCAAGTTTTTGGGAATTGGTGATGGACAGGGAGGCCTAGTGTACTGCAGTCTATGAGGTTGCAAAGAGTCAGACACTACTGAGTGACTGAACTGACTGACTGACTGACTGATACTTTCGTCACTGAATGGCTTTTGCATGCTTATAAAAGAAATCAATTATCTTCATGGGTTGTTTCTTGACTCTTTCTTTTTCATTAATCTATGTATCTATTCCTTCATCAATACTAGGTTGTCTTAATTACTGTGGCTGTATAATAAGTCATAAAATTGCATAGTTTGATTCCTCCAAGTTTATTCTCTTTCAAAATTGTTTTAGCAACTCTAGTTCCTTATAAGTTTTAGAATAAGCTTGTCCATTCTACAAAGTATAAAAATCATTGTGGGGACTTTAGTAGAATTACATCAATCCTAAAAATCATTTTGGGGAGAATCAGCATCTTTATTAAGCTGAGTCTTCCAATCCATGGACAAAATATGTTTAACCATTTATTTCAATCATCTTAGATTTCATTCATTAGCATTTTGTAATGTTTATCATACAGATTCTATATATGGTATATTCAGTTCAGTTCAGCTCAGTTCAGTCGCTCAGTCATGTCCGACTCTCTGCAACCCCATGAATAGCAGCATTCCTCCCTGTCCATTGCCATCTCCCGGAGTTCACTCAAACTCACGTCCATCGAGTCAGTGATGCCATCCAGCCATCTCGTCCTCTGTTGTCCCCTTTTCCTCCTGCCCCCAATCCCTCCCAGCATCAGAGTCTTTTCCAATGAGTCAACTCTTCACATGAGGTGGCCAAAATACTGGAATTTCAGCTTTAGCATCATTCCTTCCAAAGAACACCCAAGACTGACCTCCTTTAGAATGGACTGGTTGGATCTCCTTGCAGTCCAAGGGACTCTCAAGAGTCTTCTCCAACACCACAGTTCAAAAGCATCAATTCTTCGGCATTCAGCCTTCTTCACAATCCAACTCTCACATTCATACATGACCACTGGAAAAACCATGGCCTTGACTAGATGGACCTTTGTTGGCAAAGTAATGTCTCTGCTTTTCAATATGCTATCTAGGTTGGTCATAACTTTTCTTCCAAGGAGTAAGCATCTTCTTTTAATTTCATGGCTGCAGTCACCATCTGTAGTGATTTTGGGGCCCCCCAAAATAAAATCTGACACTGCCTATTAGATTTATACCAAATCATTTCATTCTTTTGGAACTACTCTAACTGGATTGTTTTGGTTTCAAATTGTATGTTGCAAGTATACAGAAATATAATAAATTTTGTGTGTTGACTTTGTATTCTTTAATCTTGCTTAATTCTAATTTTCTTCTTAATTCTAGAAGGTTTACTATTATTATTATTTGTTCTTTGGAATTTTATACATAAGCAGTCATGCCACCAGCAAATAAGGACAATTTAATTTCTTCACTTCCAATCTTTATGCTTATATTTATTTTTCTTCCCTTGTTACACTTGCTAGAACTTCTAGTACAATATTGACTAGGATTGGTTTTAGTGTGCATCATTGCCATGTTCCTGATTTTAGGAAAAGTATTTAATCTTTTACCAGTACCCATTATGTTATTTGTAGAGTTTTAATACATGCCCTTTATCAGATAGATGAAATTTTCTTCTGTCCTTGGCTTGTTGAAAAGTTTTATCATGAACTCATGCTAAACTTTTCAAATTCTTTTATTGCATCGATTGATATGATCATATGGTTTTTCTTCTTTAGGTGGTTCATATGATGAATTAGAATGATTTTTCAATTACAGGTTTTCCCCACTATCTGAATGTATCAGTCAGTTCAGTTCAGTTGCTCAGTCGTGTCCGACTCTTTGTGATCCCATGGACTGCAGCACACCAGGCCTACCTGTCCATCACCAATTCCCGGAGATTGCTCAAACTCATCTCCATTGAGTCAGTGATACCATGCAACCATCTCATCCAGTGTCATCCCCTTCTCCTTGGCCCTCAATTTTTCCCAGCATCGGGGTCTTTTCAAGTGAGTGAGCTCTTTGCATCAGGTGGCCAAAGTATTGGAGTTTCAGCTTCAGTATCAGTCCTTCCAATGAACACCCAGGACTAATCTCCTTTAAGATGGACTGGTTGGATCTCCTTGAAGTCCAAGACTCTCAAGAGTCTTCTCCAACACCACAGTTTAAAAGCAGCAATTCTTCGGTGCTCAGCTTTCTTTACAGTCCAATTCTCACATCCATTCATGACTACTGGAAAAACCATAGCCTTGATTAGATGGACCTTTGTTGGCAAAGTAATGTTTCTGCTTTTTAATATGCTGTCCAGGTTGGTCATAACTTTCCTTCCAAGGAGTAAGCGTCTTTTAATTTCATGGCTTGCAGTCTCCATCTGCAGCAATTTTGGAGCCCCCTCTAGCTTTGTTCATAGTCATGCTTCCTAAGGCCCACTTGACTTCATATTCCAGGATGTCTGGCTCTAGGTGAGTGATCACACCATCGTGATTATCTGGGTCGTGAAGATCTTTTTGTACAGTTCTTCAGTGTATTTTTGCCACCTCTTCTTAATATCTTCTGCTTCTGTTAGGTCCATACCATTTCTGTCCATTATTGAGCCCATCTTTGCACGAAATGTTCCCTTGGTATCTCTAATTTTCTTGAAGAGATCTCTAGTCTTTCCCATTCTATTGTTTTCCTCTCTTTGCACTGATCACAGAGGAAGACTTTCTTATCTCTCTTTTCTATTCTTTGGAACTTGGCATTCAAATGGGTGTCTTTTCTCCTTTGCTTTTCCCTTCTCTTCTTTTCACAGCTGTTTATAAGACCTCCTCAGACAACCATTTTGCTTTTTTGCATTTCTTTTTCTTAGAGATGGTCTTGATCCCTGTCTCCTGTTCAGTGTTATGAACCTCTGTCCATAGTTCTTCAGGCACTCTGTCTATCAGATCTAGTCCCTTAAATCTATTAGTCACTTCCACTGTATAATCTTAAGAGATTTGATTTAGGTCATACCTGAATTGTGTAGTGGTTTTCCCTGCTTTCTTCAATTTAAGTCTGAATTTGGCAATAAGGAGTCATGATCAGAGCCACAGTCAGCTCTCAGTCTTGTTTTTGCTGATTGTATAGAGCTTCTCCATCTTTGGCTGCAAAAAATATAATCAATCTGATTTCAGTGTTGGTTATCTGGTGATGTCCATGTGTAAAGTCTTGTCTTGTGTTGTTGGAAGAGGGTGTTCAATATGACTAGTATGAACTCTTGGCAAAACTCTATTAGCCTTTGCCCTGCTTCATTCTGTACTCCAAGGCCAATTTGCCTGTTACTCCAGGTGTCTCTTGACTTCCTACTTTTTCATTCCAGTCCCCTATAATGAAAAAGCCATCTTTTTTGGGTGTTAGTTCTAAAATGTTTTGTAGGTTTTCATAGAACCATTCAACTTCAGCTTCTTCATCTTTACTGGTCAGGGCATGGACTTAGGTTACCATAATACTGAACGGTTTGGCTTGGAAATGAACAGAGATCATTCTGTCATTTTTGAGATTGCATCCAAGTAGTGCATTTCAGACTCTTTTGTTGACTATGATGGCTACTCCATTTCTTCTAAGGGATTCTTCACCACAGTAGTAGATATAATGGTCATCTGAGTTAATCTCACCCTTTCCAGTCCAATTTAGTTTGCTGATTCCTAAAATGTCGATGTTCACTCTTGCCATCTCTTGTTTGACTACTTCCAATTTGCTTTGATTCATGGACCTAACATTCCAAATTCCTATGCAATATTGCTCTTTACAGCATTGAACCTTGCTTCTATCACCAGTCACATCCACAACTGGGTGTTGTTTTTGCTTTGGCTCCATCTTTTCATTCTTTCTGGAGTTATTTCTCCACTGATCTCCATATTTGGCACCTACTATCCTTGGGGAGTTCATCTTTCAGTGTCCTATCTTTTTGCCTTTTCATACTGTTCATGGGATTCTCAAGGCAAGAATACTAAAGTGATTTGCCATTCCCTTCTTCAGTGGGCCACGTTTTGTCAGAACTCTCCACCAAGACCCATCCATCTTGGGTGGCCCTACATGGCATGGCTTAGTTTCATTGAGTTAGAGAAGGCTGTCGTCCATGTGACTAGATTGGCTAACTTTCTGTAATTGTGGTTTCAGTCTGTCTTCCCTCTGATGCCCTCTCTCAGCACCTACTGCCTAATTGAGGTTTCTGTTACCGTGGACATGGGATATCTCTTCACAGCTACTTCGTCAAAGTGTAGCCACTGCTCCTTTCCTTGGACGTGAGGTATCTCCTCATGGCTGCTGCTACTTACCTTGGAGGTAGGGTATCTCCTCTTGGCTGCTTGCCACTCCAGCACCCCACTTCCTATGAAAACCTTCATAAGCTGAAATGGTAAAAAGTGATGAAACAATTACCTTAGGACACATCTTACTAACAGATAAAGAAAATAACGTATAGATGCTCACAGACACAGTTCAAAGCCGTGGTGGCTTGATGAGATGCTGAGTGTAGTTCCTGGGGAAGGAACTTGGGCAATGTCACTCTTGCTGCTCATAGTGTATGCTGTCGCTCTAAAAGCTTGGTGCAAAACCAACAATGAGCACTATTTTCACTCTTTGCCTTTTCCTTTGTAAAACTGAAAACCTCCTTCAAATTTCTTTTACTTTGCCAAAACAGGTACTAACATAGGTCCTTTGCAAAGTGCTGTAAAATGAAATTTTGAAAAGTGAGAGATACCTGTATTGAGCTAACCTTGTGTTCCTGGGACAGATTCCACTCGGTCATAGAGTATTATTTTTTTGATCTATTGATGAATTTTATTGGTTAATCTTTTTGGTAGTTTTTGTGTCTACGTTTAAGAAGTATGCATGTGCGCTCAGTCACTCAGTCGTGTCCAACTCTTTGCGACCATGGACTGTAGCTCACCAGGCCTCTCTGTCCATGGGATTCTCCAGGCAAGAATACTGGAGTGGGTTGCCATTCCCTTCTCCATTTAGGAAGGATACTGATGTATAATTTTCTTTTTTGTACTATGTTTATCTGATTTTGGTATCGATAATGGTGACCTCATATAATGAGTTTAGATGTTGTCTCTTCCTCTTATAGTTTTTAGAAGAATAGTGAATCCTTAAATGTTTGGTAAGATTTGCCAGTGAAACCCACTCCAGTATTCCTCTCTGGAGAATCCCACGAACAGAGAAGCCTAGTAGGCTACAGTCCATAGGGTCACAGTCGGACATGACTGAAGTGACCTAGCATGCATGCAAGCTAGTGAAACCATCCAGGACCAGGGTTTTCTGTTTCAGAAGGTTTTTAAATTATTGATTACATTTCTTTAATAGTTATAAAACTATTCAGGTAGTCTACTTCATGTTGGGTGAGTTTGGGTAGTTTGTTTGAGAAATTAGCCCATTGTATTCAATTTGTCAACTCAGTGTCCACCGAATTATGCATTGTATTTACTTACTATGCTTTTAATGTCTGTAGAGTCTAATGTTAGGAAGATACATCTTGTCTTTTTTTTTTTTTTTTTTTTAGTCTTGCTAGAGGTTTGGCATGAGATCTTCTTTATTTAATTCATTTTTCTCTGTTGCTTTTGTTTTCAATTGCACTGTTTTCTGATCTTATGTTCACTATTTCTTCCTCTTGTATACTTAGGGAGTGTTTTGTTCTTTCTCACAAAATAGAAGCTTAGATTATTGACTTGACACTTTTCTTCTTTTCTAATATAAGTACTTAATGCCGTAGATTTGTCTGAGCACTGCTTCAGCTGCATCCCACACATTTGATAGATCATTTCTTTATGGTTAGAGGGCTAAATTTGTTTGATTTCAATTATTTTAATTTGTTAAGATTTGTTTTATGATCCAGAATATGGTCTACCTTGATGAATTTTTCATGTGCCTTAAAAAAGAATGTGTATTCCCCTATTGTTGAATTGAATGCTCTATGAACATCAAGATTCAGATGGTTGGTGGTCTGTTTAGTTCTCCTAATCCTTGCTGATTTTCTGTCTGCTGGTTCTATTTATCAATGAGAAAGGAGTATTAAAGTCTCCTCCTATAACTGTGAATTTATACATTTTTTCTTTTAGTTCTACCAGTTTTTGAAATATTTTAAAGCTCTGTTGGTGAGAGCATGCACCTTTAGGATTGTTTTATCTTTTTTGTGAGTTGGCCATTTTATCACTATGTAACATCTTTCTTAATCCTTTGTAATTATCTTTGCTCTGAATCTACTTTGTTTGATGCTCAAATAGCCATTCCAGCTTTCTTATTAGTATTTTAATCATATATCCTTTCCCATTATTTTACTTTGGTTTTCTTACATAAAAATATTTGAAACAAGTTTCTTATAGACAGCACACAGTTAAGTTATATTTTAAATCTATTCTGGCAATTCTTATCTTTTAATTTATGAGTTTAGGCCATTTATGCTCAATGTAATTATTTTTGTATTTGGACATAGTCTTTCATTTTATTACCACTTTTTTTTCTGCTCTCTCTACTTTTACTTCCTCTAGTTCCACTTCCTTATTTTCTTTTGGCTTATTTGAACTAGGCTTGTTCACATTGGCTTACATTTTCTATTTCACAATTGGCATTATTTCAATCACTATATTATAATGTTGTGAGGTCAGGGATGTATTCTACTGTCTGCTGGGTCCCAGCCCTGGTGGATCCAGGGTGATTCGAAGGGGAGACAGAGTAGGTGAGGAAAAAACTTATTTATTTATTAATATAAGGTTAGATTAGGAAGAAATAGTATAATAGGAAAATTAAGTGGAGAAAAGAGGCTGAATAACTTGGTTTACCTGGAAAACCAATAAAGTTCCAAACAAGGAACTTGCACCATCTACATTAGGCCACCAGTGTCCGTTTGAATATTGGAGAGTGCCCCGCCTTGGGCTCTCTCTCTTACGGATCTTAGAAGCCAGGGCAAGTAAGTAGACATGGTGAGCCTCCATGCCCCAGATAGGAATTCAGCCTGAAATCAGAGTAAAGAGGAGACACGGGGGAAACCAGTCCTTCCAATGACTTGCCTGGCCTCTATTGTCTAGAAAGGCCTTTTATATCTTTTTGATTGTACATAGAGATCAATGGGTAATACAAAATTATGCAGCGTTAGCAGCCCAGACTCTTATCAAGACCAGGCTTTTCTCTCTGCATAGCTGTCTTAGGTAATTTACACCATCTTCCAGCCAAAAGGGCCAATTAACATTTTACAGCCTTTTTTCTGATAAGGGTTTGTCAACCAGAAGACTTATTTGTGTTGTTCTTCTCAAAATCTGGTGCCACTCTTAGAAAAACACTAAAAAAGTTACATTCTTACATAGCAAGGACACAGCAATTTATAACAAGTAAAAGGAGTACAGTGATTTATAACAAAAGAAAAGTAATTAACTCAAAAGTCTAGTGTTGCTAACATCAAAACTACTATATACCTTTTTCCATATCCCAATTACATTGATTAATATCCTCCCAGGTGCCTAAAAGATAAAGAATATGGAGGCCTGGCAGCAATCATTGAGTCAACAGTGAAATCCATCACCAATATGATTTTTAACTCTCTAGAAAAGGCTCTGTATCTTTAAGATGCTTTTAAGCTTTGTGCCTCTCGCGGTTGGGGGGCTGTAAGCAATTCAC
Source organism: Cephalophus harveyi (assembly GCA_006410635.1). Lineage (NCBI taxonomy): Eukaryota > Metazoa > Chordata > Mammalia > Artiodactyla > Bovidae > Cephalophus > Cephalophus harveyi. Next base: position 287,272 of record SJYT01015708.1, on the reverse strand, counting down.
AAGCTGTAAAAGTCCAGGGGAACCTGTTAGGCAAGTTAGAGAACTATCAGAGGGGGTTTTAAGCTGAGACATTCTTTTGCAGGAGACTGAAGCCCTGTATTAACTTTTTCCAGAGAGTGTCAGAAGAGTGGAAAAGTACAATACAATAAGGCAGGCAGATTCTTATTTTTGGGGGGTACATGCTCAGGAAATACCAGGGGGGAACCCTGAGGTCTGACTCACCTTGCCTATCAAGCCTCTGCCACATGACCTTGTCATGGGTGGGATTCCTCACGCTGGCTCCCGACAACTGTGTTTACTCTTTACCCTCTGTCACTGTCAGACCAAGACAAGACTTTTCACATAGTGGCTACACCACAGCTTTTCATTAAGTGAATCAATATTGAATGATTTAAGTTTATATTTTATATTTGTGATATTTTATGCTCAGGGCACTTTTCCTTCTTTTAAAAGGCCTGGGATCATTTCCTTTTCCTTCGGGTAGCTGGTTTAGCTATAAAATATTCTGGACTGGAATTTTGGACTTTATGTTTACCCAAATCTGTGGATGTATAGAGTTGGGTAAGATGGTGTTTCAGTTGTTTCTAAAATGAAGTGTATTCATGAAAAACTATAGAAGTTAGTTTGCCCTCTGTGTGTAGTACATAGAATCAACCCATGAAGGGTTTATGCAAAAAGGCCTCCCAGGTCAGTTAAACTTGTCTATTGCTTTGCTGAAAATATAAACATGTTGACAAAAAGATGTTAATAGAAGAAAAAGAAAAAGATGAAAATGATGAAAAAAGAAAAAGAAAAAAATGAAAGTGTAGGAACAGGGGACTCACAGAGAACGATGCTGACAGTGCCCATGTAAGGAGCGTCCAGAGCAAGTGTGGCCTTCGAATATTAGCAAGCCATTGGCCGGATCATCTATCCCCAGGTGATAGACAGATGGCTGAGGCTATTTGATCCCACTAAGCATTCACTTGTCTCTCTTCTCTGTGTTCTGGTTTGGGGATCATAAAGGAAACTTCCTTATAGGCAGTCTTCTTTAATTATGAAAACAAAAACAAGAGGATAGCAGTGGAAAATTAAACACATGCATCCACTTGTGCCTCTTTCTAAAACTTCATTTCGTTCATAGTAAAAGGAGTTTTTGAAAAGATAGAACCCAAAAGGAAAATGAGATAAAATGAGGAAAGTGTTAGTTGCTCAGTTTTGTCTGACTCTTTGCAACCCCGTGGACTGTAGCCCACCAGTCTTCTCTGTCCCTGGGATTCTCCAGGCAAGAATACTGGAGTGGGTTGCCATTCCCTTCTCCAGGGGATCTTCCTGACTCAGATTGAACTCAGTTCTCCTGTACTACAGGCAGATTATTTACTATCTGAGTCACCAGGGAATCCCTAAAATGAGGAGATAACAGCAACAAAACTTTAAAGGTAGAAAGTATTTGGCTGAGCAGTAACTTAGCAGCTCCCAGAAAACAAAACCCTATGGAGCTTTGAGCAAATTGGAGGTGCAACAAGATTTATGTTTCTGAGTAACTGCAGCAGGCATGCCTGGAACAAGGGGTGAAAAGAGGGCCTAATATTAGGAGGATTGATTTAAGGTCTTTTTATAATAATTTAGATCTTCAGACTCTCTTTCCTACTCTGTTCAGATAAATGACTCTTCCACCTCTGTACAAGACCAGAGGATTTTTCTAGAAGGATGAAACAGAAGATCTCTGGATTTGGGAATTCCAAGCTCAGTTGATAATATGGGCCCCACTAAAAAAAGAGGATGAAATGGGGCTCCCACCCCCAGCCTGCTTTCCCACTTGGCTCCTTGTACCCTGGCAGCTGTAACTTTAAGTTTCAAGCAAGATGTTTGACAAGACTTCTCCAAGGATCCCAATCAGCCTAAGAAGAATGATTTAAAGTTACTGAATTAGGAATTTCCCAAAGAATTAGGTTAGCTGCATTATCTTAGTGTGACAGGGTCAATGAGTCCCAGTGATACATACCACATTCTTAGACTCCTGGTATTAAAGACAGCCAGACATTTAAAGGGAATCAGAAATCTAAGGAAAATCTCCAAAGGAAAAATAGACACCAGAATAAAGAGATACAAGAAGGCGATTTGATGAAACCAAGATGGCACAAACAGCATACAAATAAAATTAAAGCCATCAGTAATATCTTTAGAGAAATAGAATACATTGCAATCCTGAAATAAGAACGTGATATTTTGAAAAGAAGTATTCTGAGAACAAGCTCATTCAGAAGTTAAAACAATGATGGCAGAAAATAGAAACTTTTCAGAAGGGTTGGAAGATAAAGTTGAGGACTTCTCAGAGCCTGGAAAGCCAAAAAAAAAAAAGGGGGGGGGGCGGCGCGGGGAAGCAGGAGTGAAAAGATTAGAAAATTAGAGGACCTGTGCTGGAAAAATAATATTTGAGTAATAGTTTCAGAAAGAGCAAAGAGAGGAAATAGTAGAGATAAAATCATCAAAGAAATATTGAGTTGGACAAGAAGTTTATTCAGGTTTTTGTGTAAGATCTTATGGTAGAGCCTGAATGAACTTTTTGGGCAACCCAATAATTTAAGGAAATGTTCCATATTTGAAAGATATGTGTTTCTAGATGGAGAAAGCTATGAATGCTGGAGCAGTGAATGATAGCAGACCCACTCCATGGCACATGGCACGTCTTGAGAAATTTTAGAACAATGGGACTAAAAGAAGAGTTTCCAGGGAGGGAAAAGGTAGATCACACACAAAGGGTAAGCAGTCAGAATGACTTTGGCTTCTCAATAGTGGCACCAGAAATTAGAACTGATCGAATTTGATGCAAAATGATTTGCAATCTGGAATGCTACATCTGCTCACAAGATCAGTTATGTGTATGGATAGAATAAAGACATTTTCAGATAGGAAATGTCTCAAGACATTTTTCTCCAAGGCATTCTTTCTTGGAAAACTGTTGGAATCTATGCTCTACCAAAATGAGATGGTAAACCAAGGGAGAGAAAGAGGTGAGTTATAGAAAACATGAGTTTGTACACAGGAGACAGCAGAGGGAATTCTAGCTGACAGTGGAATAAGATCCCACATCAAGGGTAAATAATCCAGATTAGAGTAGCTCAGAAGGCTCTGAGAGACATTTCTCTTAAAAAAAAATCAAGATAATAGAACATTATATGGGCCCAAATATATTGAGAAATTTAGACAATGAGCAGAAAGTTTGGGTTTGGGATGTGATAAACATATGAAAATGAACAAATCAAAAAGCAAATTCAAACCAAGCAAAAACAAAAGTTAAGACAAAACAGAGAACTCTGTTGGGAAGGGTAAGTAGTTATGGTGTGATCTAAGGCTCAACCACCCATAGAGTCTATATAGCGTGAAAATAATGGAACTTTGATGGATATGGCAACCCCAAACACAATGTATGTGTGGGGAGGATGTGGGAACATGTGTAGGTGGTGGGTGAAAGGATGAAATCAAGTTCCTGCCTTGTCTTTCATGTCAGAAGCCAGGGCTAAAATTGGTAAAATTCAAGAGGGAGCTAAATGTGCACATAACTTGGAGAAGCAGAGATAAATATTGAACAAACCAGCCACAAGTACTGAAAGTGTTTGGTTCTGGAATTCAGCAATAGAGGAAATGGAAAGGAGGGAAGAGTCACTGCATGTCCTTTAAGACATATGTCAAATGATGGTCCAATGAATGTCTTATAAAAAGAAAAAACTTCAAAAAAAAAAAAAAAAGAACAAGTAATAAAAGTAAATTTTCTGTCCACATTCAACCTATTTAATCACAAATGATTAAATAATTGTTAAATAGCAAGGAGAGGTAAGAAAGCCTTCCTCAGTAATCAATGCAAAGAAATAGAGGAAAACAATAGAATGGGAAAATCTAGAGATCTTTTCAAGAAAATTAGAGATACCAAGGGAAATTTTCATGCAAAGATGGGCTCAATAAAGGACAGAAATGGTATGGACCTAACAGAAGCAGAAGATATTAAGAAGATGTGGCAAGAATACACGGAAGAACAGTCCAAAAATATCTTCACAACCCAGATAATCATGATGGTGTGATCACTAATCTAGAGCCAGACATCCTGGAATGTGAAGTCAAGTGGGCCTTAGGAAGCATCACTATGAACAAAGCTAGTGGAGATGTTGGAATTCTAGTTGAACTATTTCAAATCCTGAAAGATGATGCTGTGAAAGTGCTGCACTCAATATGCCAGCAAACTTGGAAAACTCAGCAGTGGCCACAGGACTGGAAAAGATCAGTGTTCATTCCAATCCCAAAGAAAGGCAATGCCAAAGAATGCTCAAATTACCACACAATTGCACTCATCTCATATGCTAGCAAAGTAGTGCTCAAAATTCTCCAAGCCAGGCTTCTACAGTACATGCACTATGAACTTCCAGATGTTCAAACTGGTTTTAGAAAAAGCAGAGGAACCAGAGATCAAATTGCCAACATCTGCTGGATCATCAAAAAAGCAAAAGAGTTCTAGAAAAATATCTACTTCTGTTTTATTGACTATGCCAAAGCCTTTGATTATGTGGACCACAACAAACTGTAAAATTATGAAAGAGATGGGAATATCAGACCACCTGACCTGCCTCTTGAGAAATCTGCATGCAGGTCAGGAAGCAGCAGTTCGAATTGGACATGGAACAACAAACTGGTTCCAAATAGGGAAAAGAGTACATCAAGGCTGTATATTGTCACCCTGCTTATTTAACTTCTATGCAGAGTACATCATGAGAAACACTAGGCTGGATGAAGCCCAAGATGGAATCAAGATTGCCGGGAGAAATATCAATAACCTCAGATATGCAGATGACACCACCCATATGGCAGAAAGTGAAGAAGAACTAAAGAGCTTCTTGATGAAAGTGAAAGAGGAGAGTGAAAAAGTTGGCTTAAAGCTCAACATTCTGAAAACGAAGATCATGGCATCTGGTCCCATCACTTCATGGTAAATAGATGGAGAGACAGTGGAAACAGTGACAGACTTTATTTTTAGGGGCTCCAAAATTGCTGCAGATGATGACTCTAGCCATGAAAGATGCTTGCTCCTTGGAAGAAAAGTTATGACCAACCTAGACAGCATATTAAAAAGCAGAGACATTACTTTGCCAACAAAGGTCTGTCTAGTCAAGGCTATGGTTTTTCCAGTAGTCATGTATGAATGTGAGTGTTGGACTATAAGGAAAGCTGAGCACTGAAGAACTGATGCTTTTGAACTGTGGTGTTGGAGAAGACTCTTGAGAAACCCTTGGACTGCAAGGAGATCAAACCAGTCCATCCTAAAGGAAATCAGTCCTGAATATTCATTGGAAGGATTAATGCTGAAGCTGAAACTCCAATACTTTGGCCACCTCATGCAAAGAACTGACTCATCTGAAAAGACCCTGATACTGGGAAAGGTTGAAGGTGGGAGGAGAAGGGACAACAGAGGATGATGGCATCACCCGGCTGGATGGCATCACCGATTTAATGGACATGAGTTTGAGTAAACTCTGGCAGTTGGTGATGGACAGGAAGGCCTGTCGTGCTGCAGTGGGTCACAAAGAATTGGATACAACCGAGTGACTGAACTGAACCATAGCCTGCCAGGCTCCTCTGTCCATGGGATTTTTCCAGGCAAGAATACTCAAGTGGGTAGCCATTCCCTTTATCAGGAGGCCTTCCCAACCCACTGGTCTCCTGCATTGCAGGCAAATGCTTTACCATCTGAGCTACCAGGGAAGGAAATAAAGGCATTACATGGCCATTATGGAAAGCTAGAAATCCTAATAAATATGGTAGATTACATTCCTGTTTTCACTGTTCACTACCTTCATCCATGTCCATTGCCATGTGAATTGCAGTATTTTTTTTTTTTTTTTTCTTGTGGGAAGCAAAGGATCCTTTCCCCACTTGAGGACACTGGGCTTGGCTCGATAAGGTTTTTGATCAATGAAATGTGACCAGAAGTGGCATGCAACTTCGCAGCAGAGACTTTAAGAACCATTTAAATGTCTCTCATTGTTCTTTTTTCCACTGTCCTTCTCAGATAAGTGAAGTTTCTTTACTGAGCTTAAAAGAGGTATAAAACAGAACTGCTGTCGATCCACAGCAGTATGTAACATGAGAAGGAAATAAACCTAGAAAAAGTTAAATAATACACCATAGGTAACTAACCCGAATGCAAACAAAATCCACAGTTCTATCACTCTGAGATAATCACATTTAAACTTCTGATACTATGCGAATGCTTTATCATTTCCACTTCTTTCCCTCCCCACCATGACTTGCATCTCTTCTTATAGGCAAAGATTACCTCTCTGCCATTTGACTGACTTTGGTTCTGTGACTGGCTTTCTGGCCAGTGGAATGTAAGTGTAGGAGATGCAAGCAGAGACTTGAGATGTGCCTCTGCAGTTAGGCTGTCCTTTAGTGCTTCAGCCAAGAAGAAAAATCCCAAATAGCACGGGAACTTGAGAGAAATATGGATGAGAGCCTGGCAGTCCCATTGCTTTGCCTCCTGAGGGACAGACACCTCAGCAGTGCACAAAAATGAGGGCTTGCTGTTTTATGCTTTAGGGTAGTTTGTTATACAGCATTTTATGGAAATAGATGAATGATACAGAAGGCTGTCCTTTAAGCCCTTTTCAATGTAAACATATATTATTTCCCCCAAATTGGACTATGCTAATCAGTTTTATAATTTTTAACTTAACTTATCACCACTTCATGTAATTATGCATTCTTTCACAGCATAACCGCAGTTGATAGAATTGTATCTTGCATATTTAAGCAATTGTCTGGCGTGCAACCTTGAATTTTTCATCTTTATAATAATTATTTTGTGATAAAATTCTCATTCATAAGCCTTTTTTCTATACTCATATTATTCTTTCCCTATATTAAATTCCAAGGTATGTGACAAACTAACAAGGCTTGACACTTACTGCCAAATTTATCCGAATTTTACAAATGCCCTTTTCCCAACATTTCACCAGAACTGAGTGTTGTTTTTCCTTAAATTACTTGCAAATTTGAAAGGTAAAAAATGACATTGTGTTTTAATTTACACTTGTTTGTTTACTGGAGAGGTTGAATACTTAAAAGATAGTTTTATTGAGGTATAATTTGTATTCCATAAAATGTATACATTTAATATACAATTCAATGATTTTTCTAAATTTTTCTAAATTTACAGAATTATGCAACCATCACAGCAATCCAATTTTAGAATTTGTTTTTTATCACCCTCAAAACATCCCTTGTGCCCATATGCACTCACTTACTGTTCCCTAGTCAACCACTGACCTAGCCTCTTTCTCTATAGATTTGTTTCTATTTCCTTTTCAGTGACCTGTCTACTTTGCTCATTTGCCTATTAGAGTGCTTGTCGTCCTTATTGATAAGAAGCATTAAAAGACTAACTCTGTAACTGCAATTAAATATACAAATTTCTTAAGTCAACCTGCATATCTTGCCTGTTCAATTGCTCCTCTTATAATTTCCCACCTCAACTGTGTGCTCTATTTTGTCTTTCTTGCTTCTACACCTGACTCAGAGGTCTTCCTTTGCCTGAATTCTTCATCTCCTGACTATCTCTGTCACTCACTTCTACCTGCCTTATAGCTCTTGGCAAAAATAACACTTTTCAAAGAGACCTTCCTTGACTGTCCCATCTGATTTGAGTCCCCCTTCTTTGACTTCAGAAGGAATTACTACTATTTTTAATGATTTCTTAGAGGATGGTCCTGACTTCAGTGTCTGTGTGCCCACTGGGTTGAGAGCTCTGTGAACATAGCAACCACATGTGATTTGTTCATGATGGTATCCCCAGCCCTGGGCTCCTTTGTTTTTTCTTTTTAGTTTGTTGTTTCCTCTTAATTTTGTTTGCAGCATGTTTACATCTTTAGAAATATTTACATGTCTATGTAGTCAGGCTTATGATTTTTTCTTTACACTTTTTTCCTTTACTTATATGCTTAGAAGTACCTTTTCTTTATGAGAGCAGTTCAATATCCACTTATATTTTCTTCTAGTTCTTTTATGTTTTTTAATAAAAAATTTTAGTGTAATATCTGTTTGAAGTGTATGTTGGTTTATAGTGTGGTGAGTACAATGCAGACAACTCATTTTTATAAACAGTTAACAAATTATCCTAACTACATTTATGGAATAATCTATCGCTTCCTCCTCACTGGTTGGAGATGGACACCTTTATTGGACACTAAATGCCTATGTATGCTAAGTTCTATTTTGGGAATTTCTAGCATGTGCCCCTGATATTCTATTTTAGTGCCAGTACACCATGTAGACCACCTCCCAGGTGGCTCAGTGGTAAAGTATCACCTGTCAAGCAGGAGATGCAGGTTTGATCCTTGGGTCAGGAATATCCCCCTGGAGAAGGAAATGGCATCCCACTCCACTATCCTTGCCTGGGAAATCCCATGGATAGAGGAGCCTGGCAGGCTACAGTCCATGGGGTGGTAAAGAGTTGGACACGACTTAAACTACCACAACTCCTGCCACCATATAGACCAAGGAGCCTCTAATTGTAGTGATGTTTTGTATGGAGTAAATTGTCATTGTTGAGATACTGACAAGAGTGTTTTTGTCTTCAGGATCATTTTCTTTGTCATTGCAAATTCATAACTGGTCACTCTGACTTTCTACATTGCTGTCATTAGTCTAGTGAGTCTGAGGTTGTACTAAGGGACTCTTTCTTGACATCTTGCAAAGTTATATTTCTGGATCTACCAGGCTGTGGGTCAGCATGGATACCTGTTATGCATTTCAAATGAGGCTTCCCTGTAAAATCCCATGTCAGGGATTTAAAATTCAAACTTTCTAGATAAAGCTGGCAGCACAAGCAGGTGAAGCAGGCCAGGTGTGAGATAAATGTATGCAGAAATGGCATCTGTAGGCACCTATTTAAAGACATTCAAATGGTTTAGAAGCAAGGAATGGAGCAGACCAGATTTGGCATGAAGGCTACACATTTTGACCTCTGACCCCTATAGTGACTGTGTGGCAATGTATATCGTATTTGTTCAGTTCAGTTCAGTCGCTCAGTCGTGTCCGACTCTTTGTCCAAAAAAATAAAGTCTGACACTGTTTCCACTGTTTCCCCATCTACTTCCCATGAAGTGATGGGACCAGATGCCATTGCTTCATTTGATTCTTACAGTAACATTTTGAGGCAGATATTACCAATGTGCCCATGTTACAGCACACTCACTGTGTCTTCAAGAAGCTGAGTTACTTGCACAGGGCCTTGTAGCCAGTGCATCCTTTAATGGACCATGGCCTCTTACCTGATCCCGATTCTATTTTCTCCTCCACACCCCACGTTGGTGTCACACACAGAGAGTGCTGGGAGAACAAGGTGAGAAGGGAAGGATAAGCTATTTTTGTTGCTGAATCTAAAAATACCAGAATCTAAGTGACCTACAAAATACCAATAAGCCTGATGGTGGCTAAGTTCCAAACGTCAGGACACAAGACAGGAAGAAGTGACACCAGGCAGCAGCGAGGGTCCTGCTGTCAGGGTGGCCGTGGTGTACGGCTGTCGGAAACAGCTGGAGTTAGCCTGGCCAGAGAAGCTGCAGACGAAGCAGCTCATGCTTTTCAGCCTCTCATTGTCACAGCCACTTAGAGGACTCCCAGAGAGAGACTGGTGGAGATGACGCAGAGAGTTTTATTTTTATTTTTTTAATTTTTATTTTTACTTTATTTTGCTTTACAGTACACAGTGAAGTAAGCCAGAAAGAAAAACACCAATACAGTATACTAACACATATATATGGAATTTAGAAAGATGGTAATGATAATCCTGTATGCGAGACAGCAAAAGAGACACAGATGTATAGAATGGACCTTTGGACTCTGTGGGAGAGGGAGAGGGTGGGATGATTTGGGAGAATGGCATTGAAACATGTATACTATCATGTAAGAGACGCAGAGAGTTTCAAATCATCAGGTCATTTCCACAGCTGATGTGGGCTCTCTGTCTCTCCTTTGCCCTTCTTCCCTCCCTCTTTTCTTCTCTCCTTCTTTGCCTACCCTCCCCTCACTCTGTCCTGCCTGGATCATTTCTGTAGTCAAGAACTCTAAGGGTGGACCACTCCTGGATGTCACTGTTCAAAGCAGAAAAAAGACTCTTTCTGTTAGAACCTCCAAGATTCAGCAGCTCCAAGTCTTTCTAAGCAACTTGCTCAGGTGGGTGTCCAGTTCAGTTCAGCTCAGTTGCTCAGTCATGTCCGACTCTTTGTGATCCCATGAATCACAGCACTCCAGGCCTCCCTGTCCATCACCAACTCCCGGAGTTTACTCAAACTCATGTCCATCGAGTTGGTGATGCCACCCAGCCATCTCATCCTCTGTCGTCCCCTTCTCCTCTTGTCCTCAATCCCTCCCAGCATCAGGGTCTTTTTCAATGAGTCAACTCTTTGCATGAGGTGGCCAAAGTACTGGAGTTTCAGCTTCAGCATCAGTCCTTCCAAGGAACACCCAGGACTGATCTCCTTTAGGATGGACTGGTTGGATCTCCTTGCAGGTAGGTGTAGAGACTTACAAAAAGAAGACTGTTTTTCCTGAGCCTGCTCCCCACCCTTCTCACCACCATGAAGGCTAGGGCAGGATTCTTTAATTCAATTTGAAAGGAAAGGTTAAGAGTGACTGAAGAATGGCAAATTCTTTTGTATAGACACCATGCCTTTAGCTTAACTGAAGAGCCAGGAGGAGAACGCTTATGAGCTTGACTCTGGAGTAAGACCATACCATTTGGCAGGGCACTAATTGCCAGTGTCTTTGGCTGAGCTGTGGGAACGCTGCAGGACCTTGTAATCAAAGGTCCCTTCCAGATAACAACAAAAAGGGGGAAAAATGCTTTCAAGTAAACCAGAGGGAGGCATGGGTCCTTCCTGGGCTCTGTAGTAGCTTTCTGACACTGAACAAGTTCTCTTCACTGAGCTTTTGATTTCTGACCTGTGGGCTTCCCTGGTGGCTCAGATGGTAAAGAATATGTCTGTAGTGCAGAAGACCCAGATTCAGTCCCTGGGTTAGGAGGATCCCTTGGAGAAGGGAATGGCTACCCACTCCAGTATTTCTGCCTGGAGAGTTCCATGGACAGAGGAGCCCGGCGGGCTACAATCCATGGGGTCACAAACAGATGGACACAGCTGAGCAACTAACACTTTTGCTTTTTCTGACCTATAAATTAAAGAAGCTTCAACTCATCACCCCAAGGAAACCAGAATTGAAAGAGACACGTGTACCCCAATGTTCATCACAGCACTGTTTATAATAGCCAGAACATGGGAGCAACCTAGATGTCCATCAGCAGATGAATGGATAAGAAAGCTGTGGTACATATACACAATGGAGTATTACTCAGCCATTAAAAAGAATTCATTTGAATCAGTTCTAATGAGGTGGATGAAACTGGAGCCGATTATACAGAGTGAAGTGAGCCAGAAAGAAAAACACCAATATAGTATACTAACGCATATATATGGAATTTAGAAAGATGGTATATAACCCTGTATGTGAGACAGCAAAAGAGACACAGATGTATAGAACAGTCTTTTGGACTCTGAGGGAGAGGAAGAGGGTGGGATGATTTGGGAGAATGGCATTGAAACATGTATAATATCATATATGAAACAAATCGCCAGTCCAGGTTCAATGCATGATCCTGGATGCTTGGGGCTGGTGCACTGAGACGACCCACAGGGATGGTAAGGGGAGGGAAGAGGGAGGGGGGTTCAGGATGGGGAACACGTGTACACCCGTGGCGGATTCATGTTGATGTATGGCAAAACCAATACAATACTGTAAAGTAATTAACCTCCAATTAAAATAAATAAATTTATATTAAAAAAAATCACATTGACAGAAAAAACAGGAAAGCTGCATCTACACGGAATATATCCACCTATATGGGGATGTATTATCTAAACTGACTAGCGATGAAAGGATTTAGACTGAGGAGTGTTAAACCACCTTAGTGGTGCAAAAATGTAAACAGCCTGAAGACAGAGAACAGATATTTTTTAAAAGCTGTGTGAAATTTATATAACATTGACTTTACCCTCTTAACCATTTTGAAGTCTACAATTCAGTGATGTTAAGTAGATTCACTTGCTGTGAAACCAATCTGCAGAACTTTTCATCCTTCAAAACTGAAACTCTGCACCCGTTAAACAAAAACTCCACATTCCCCCCTCCCCCAGCCCCTGGCAAGTACCTCTGCTCCCTGTCTCTATGACTTTCACTCCTCTAGGAACCTCAGATAAGTGGAATCATATAGGATTTATCCTTTTGCGACTTGCTCTTCACTTAGCCTGATGTCTTCAAAGGTTCATCCATGCTGTAACACGTGTCAGAATTTCATTCCTTTTTAAGGTAAATATTTCATTGTGTGGATATACCACATTTAGTTGTGTATTCATTTGCTGATGGACACTTGGGTTGCTTCCACCTTTTGGCTGTTGTGAATAACACTGCTATAAATGTGGGAGTACAAATATCTCTTCAAGACCCTGCTTTCAGTTATTTTGGGAGTAAACCCAGAAGTGTAGTTGCTGGTAAGCCTATTTTTCATTTTTTGAGGAACCATCATGCTATTTTCCATTGTGGTTGCAACACCTTACATTCTCACCAACGGTGCATAAGGATTCCGATTTCTCCACATTCTTGCCAAAGTTTGTTATTTTTCTTTCTTTCTGATAGCTGCCATCCTAATGGGTGTGAGGTGATATTGCACAAAAGTTTTGATTTGCATTTCCTTGGTGAATACTGATATTGAGCATCTTTTCAGGTGTCTGATGGCCATGTGCTTTCACGTGCTTGTCTGTCTTCTTTGGAGACATGTCTATTCAAGTGCTTTGCATATTTTTGAATCCAGTTTTTGTTGTTGTTGTTGTTGTTCTTGAGTTGTAGGAGGAGAAGGAGTCTTTTCATGCTCATATCTCTAGGACTTCAAATAACACCTGCTTGAAAAAATATTTGTGGAATAAATATGTCCTGGGTCTCTATTCAATAATGTTATTCCAAGATTTGGTATAAATTATAACCAATAGCTGGTGTTGGAAATTCACAACAATGGATATAATATCATAATATATTAGGAATAGCATTTTTAAAAACACAAAGAAATAAATTTTGGACTCTACCAATTAGATGAATGTGCCATGGACCAATCCACTTTACTTAGCTCTCTTGATACTTAAGCCAGGTTTTGTGTCCTTCAGTCATGGGGATGGGAGAGAAGAGAAGAGAGGCATTCAGTTACAAACACCAGCACTTCTTAGAAAAGTACATATGTAATAGCGGTGGTATCTTAACCTAGGAGCTTAAACAAACATCAGCCCGTTTCTCCTGGCCACCATCTTTGATGTACTCTGAGTCGTTTCCTCTCCATGTTGCTGCTGCTGCTAAGTCGCTTCAGTCGTGTCCGACTCTGTGCAACCCCATAGACGGCAGCCCACCAGGTTGTGCCCTCCCTAGGATTCTCCAGGCAAGAACACTGGAGTGGGTTGCCATTTCCTTCTCCAATGCATGAAAGTGAAAAGTGAAAGTGAAGTCGTTCAGTCTTGTCCGACTCTTAGCTACCCCATGGACTGCAGCCGACCAGACTCCTCTACCCATGGGATTTTCCAGGCCAGAGTACTGGAGTGGGGTGCCATTGCCTTCTCCATCCTCCCCATGAAAGGTCCTCAAATCTTCTAAGCAATGGCTTCGAAGAAGGAAATGAAAAACACCTGGGTTGCAGTTCCCATCTTGCCACTGGATGGCAGTACACCTCTGTATGCCTTCCCTGAAGAAGCCTCTCCATCATTCTCCAGAATCTTGATTTTGCCCACTTTGGTCAGAAGTCCCTAGACTAGAGATTTTAGCGGAATCACTTATTTTAAAAATCTCTCCATGAGTTTCTGTATGGGATGGTTAACATCCTTCTTCATGTTAACTCCAGAATCCAAGAAACCTTGATTCCAGCATTTTCTGATATTTCTTTCCTTCTACCAAGTATGTCTTTGTCCTCTAAGCATCTTGTGCTAATAACTGCTCAGTGATACCACCCTGTAACCAGCGAATTACAGGACCGGTTCTGCCACATATAGAGGGGGAAGGAGAGGTTCTTATTTGACTTTGCATTCTGGGCACTTACCACTGTACATGTCCATAGTGGGCAGTCAGTCAAGGCTTGTTAGCTGAATCCATCAAGTAGAAGAAACAGAAATGATAAATGACCACTCCTTTATCAATATGCTCAGATAACATGGGCTTCCCAGATGGTAAAGAACCTGCCTGCCAATGCAGGAGACATGAGACGTGCGTTTGATCCCTGGGTCGTGAAGATCTCCTGGAGGAGGGTGTGGCAGCCCACCTCAACATTCTTGCTTGGACAATTCCATGGACAGAGGAGCCTGGCGGGCCCCAGTCCTTGGGGTTGCAAAGAGTTAGACATGACTGAAGTGACTTAGCACACAAACATGCCAGATAGCATACACACTAAACATGTGCCTTAAAATAACTTTTTCTGAATATAAATTTCATATAAATTTGGTAGATGATAAATCATATTTCTTTAAAATTTGCATTTCTCTCTATATAGCTAATATTGAATATTTCTCATGCATCTCCTTTCATGCTCTCATTTGTATTTCTTTCTGAATTGTCTCTTTCTGACCTTTGTCATTTTGATAATTGTTATACTCGTGTTCTGAAGGCTTTCAGATTTCTGAGTGTCATCCTTGACAAATCCCTGCCACTCATCTTCTACATTCAATCAGTCACATCTGTTTATTCTGCTTCCTAAATTTCCCTCCCGTCTATCCACATCATTTCATCCTCTCTGCTTCTGTCCTGCCTCTGACTCATCGTCTTTCTCCAGCCATCTGTTCTCCAAACTGGACCCTCCACCTCGGATCTTGACTGTTTCCAACACATTATCCACACTGCAACTAGTGTAAACATTTCAGAGTGTAAATCTATGCACACCACATTCCTAATTAAAACTTTCAGAGCTTCTTGTCATCCTCAGTGTGAAAAGTTACAACTCCCTAATCCAGCCCCTGAAGCCTTGCTAATTTCCCCAGTTTCCTCTTTTTCCACCTCCAACTTAAGCTTTGCCCTCCTGCAGTGGTGGCCACTCCCATGATTGAAGAATAATTTCCACACTGTTTCACCCACCTTCGCGCATTCACTCATGCTCTGCTCTCTCCCTCAGTTGATCTTTCATTCCCTTTGCTTGCCTAAACTTTGTTAGAACTCTGCTTAAAACCATCACTTCTAGGAGGCCTCCATGCCTCCTGTAGACTAGGAGGAACCAACTTCCTTATCCCATGTCAGTCTGTCTCCATCCCATTGTAACATATTGCATTCTGTGGTCTTTGCCAGTTTGTGTTTGTGTGGATGGCATCATCGACTCAATGGACATGAGTCTGCACAAACTCCTGGAGACAGTGAAGAACAGGGAGGTTTGGCATGCTGTAGTCCATGGTGTCTCAAAGAGTTGCATGTGCCTGAGTGACTGAATAACAACAACAACAAATGTGTGTAAAATCCTTTGCCTTGTGCAACTTTTTATCCCTAGTGCCTGGCACAGCATCCAACCCATAGTAGATACCAGAGAAATGTTTATTGAATGAATAAAAGTGCTTCTAGTTGACATTTATTGAGCACTCAAAGCAATTTATATTCTTTTTCTCATTTAATCCTCAAAATGGCTCTCTTGGATGGTTATGCTCAGTTTGACAAGTGAGAAAACAGGTTTGTAGAGATTACACAGCAGGTAAGTGGTGGGCTCACCCATATCTGCCTCTTTGCAGAGTCAGCTGTGTGTTTCCCATCTATGAGGCATCTGTAGATGTCCTTCATATGTAAAAGGATTAAACCTTTGTCAGTTTTATTTGTTGCAAACATTTTCCTCCAGTGTTGATGCTTTCTAATTTTCTATTTGATCGTCTTGAAGTTAAGAAATTTTAATCATTAAATAGTAAAATCAATCACTGTTTTCTTTGATAATTTATTCCATGGATTATGCTTTAAAATTTTTATCATTCCTCAATTCAATTTTTTGCCTAAATTGTTATTATATATTTTAATAGTCTCAAGGTATTATTATTTTATTAATTTTTTATTTCATTTTGGGACAGAAACAATTACCAATGTTGTGATAGATTCAGGTGAACAGCGAAGGGACTCAGCCATACACATACATGTATCCATTCTCCCCGAAACTCTCCTCCCATCCATCCAAGCTGTTACTTGCCATTGAGCAGAATTCCATGTGCTATACAGCAGGTTCTTTTTGGTTATCCATTTTAAATATAGCAGTGTTTTAAGTTTAACTCTTAAAGTCTTTAAAACTGTATTTTATCTGTATAGGGTGTTTTCTCCTCCAAATGGTAAAGTTTCCTAAATCCATTTATTGAATAGCACATCTATGTATTGAACAGCACATCTTATGGGCTTCCTTCATAGCTCAGTTGGTAAAGAATCTGCCTGCAATGCAGGAGACCCAGGTTCGATTCCTGGGTCAGGAACATCCCCTGGAGAAGGAAATGGCAACCCACTCCAGTATTCTTGCCTGGAGAATCCCATGGACAGAGGAGTCTGGTGGACTACAGTCCATGGCGTCACAAGAGTTGGACACAACTTAGTGACTAAACCACCACCACATCTTATTTAATTATGATACTATTATCATTTAGCTTCTTATATATTTATAACCTATTTTAGGGACTTTCATTCATTGATATGTCAACTCTTGAACTATTACCACAGTATTTTATAATTTGATTTTTATTTACTGGAATAAATCCTTCCAGTTGTGCACAGCCCATCCCCAATCCCCAATACACCATTAATTTTCATTTTGCAACATTATCTTGGCTGATCTCATTTATTGTTTCTAGTGATCTCAAAATTTTTTCTCATTCTTAAAATGTTTATTTAGATAATTTTGAAAAATATAAATATACTACATGTTTATTTTATAAAAATCGAGAAACACAAAATTAATAACATTTTATTTTATTGCCTCATGGTTTCATT
Source organism: Cephalophus harveyi (assembly GCA_006410635.1). Taxonomy (NCBI): domain Eukaryota; kingdom Metazoa; phylum Chordata; class Mammalia; order Artiodactyla; family Bovidae; genus Cephalophus; species Cephalophus harveyi. The sequence continues at coordinate 270,226 of SJYT01015708.1, read as the reverse complement.
CGATGTGAATATAAGTAATCCAGCTGGACTCATATTGTAGCACATCTTGGTATCCTGCTTCCCTGCAACCCATCAAGTTACTTTGTAAACATTTTCATATCCAATTCGATTTTGAAATCATAGGTTTTGCTGTTGTTCAGTCACTCAGTCATGTCCAACTCTTTGCAACACCATGAACTGCAGCACGTCAGGCTTCCCTGTAAATATTTTCATATCCAATTCAATTTTGGAATCATAGGTTTTAATCATATGCAATTTTCACTAATATAAAAGCCTGAACCTCTATTTAGGAATTCCCCTATTGTTGGATATCTAGGTTATTGACAAGTTTTTTTGTTTTCTTTAAGCAGTATCCCAATAAAAATTTATACAAACACATCTTTGGTCACATTTGATCATTTCCTTAAGGTATCTTTCTGGGTCTGGGTCAATAGTAATGAGCATTTTTAAGGCTTTAAATTGCTTTTTAAAAATATTGTGCAAATTTAAATTCCCACCAGCTTATGAAATGTCTGTTTCCACAGTATTCTTGCCAGCACTTGAGTATTATTATCTCATTGAGATTTTCATTGGGGTTATGTTAAATCTATAAATAAATTTAGAAAGAACTGTCTTCCTTACAATATTTATTCTTTTCCTTCAGGAAGATAGTGTGTCTCAGTTTAAGTAAATCTTCATATCTCTCAAAAAAGTTTTGCTGTTTTCTTAATGTAAATCCTACAGATTTATTATTGGAATTTTATTATTGCTGTTTTATTATTTTTGTTTTGTTATGTGAGTGCTACTTAAAAGTTTATATATTATATATATGCATATATACACTCATATATTCTCATATATATTCTTTTCCATTATAGGTTATTACAAGATACTGAGTAGAGTTTCCTGTGCTATATGGTAGGTCCTTGTCAGTTACCTATTTTGTAAGTAGTAGTGTGTATCTGTTAATCCCAAATTTCTAATATATCCCTCCCCGCTTCCCCTTTGGTAACCATGAGTTTGTTTTCTATGTCTCTGAGCCTGTTTTGTAAAAAGTTCACTTGTATCATTTTCTTTAGATTCCATACATAAATGATATCATATGGTATTTGTCTTTCTCTTTCTGACATTTCACTTAGTATGATAATCTACAGGTTCATCCTTGTTGTGGCAAATGGCATTATTTCATTATTTTTATGGTTGAATAATATTTCATTGTATGTATGTACCAGATCTTCATCATCTATTCATCTGTTGATAGATATTTAGGGTGTTCCCAGGTCTTGGCCATTGAAAATAGTGTTTCTATGAACATTGAGGCTTATGCATCTTTCTGAATTAGAGTTTTGTCTAGATAGATGCCCAGGAGGGGAATTGCTGGATCATATGGTAGCTCTATTTTTAGTTTTTTAAGGAATATTCATAATGTTCTCCATAGTGGCTGTACCAGTATACATTCCCACCAACAGTGTAGGAGGGTTTAATTTCTCCACACTCTCTCCAACATTTATTATTTGCAGCCATTCAGACTAGTATGAGGTGATACCTTGTTGTTATATCTTCTTTTTTTTCCCCATAGTGTGTCCTATAAGTATTTTATCCTCCAGATGCTCTGTGAAAAACAAAAGATTCTATATTCAAATTGGTGTGGGAAGGGCTATGAACTTAACTTGGAAATTTTCATGACACATTCAGGAAAGCTTGACACATCCTTTTGTAAAGAAACTTGTTTGACATTATTTATTACTCCACCCAGAACATCTCAGAATTTATTTGATCGTGGAATATCTTTTTATGTAAAAATAAAAATTTTTACACTACTTCTATTATCACTCAGTAGAGCTGATCTTCTGAGAACCTAATGTTGTGGAATGACAAATGGCCTCAGTCTGTCATTCCTCCCCCTAGCTATCCCTTTTGTCATGTAACTCTGGGGTGCACTTATACCCTGACTGTGAACTTGGCTGTGTGACTTGGCCCGTGGAATGTGAGCTAAGATAGAGCACATAAAAGCTTTAAAAGGGTGGCTGGTAACTGTTTCATCTTCCATATTTGTGATAAAGATACGCCAAGTGTACCCAGGTAGAAAATTATATACTTGTAGCACAGCTGAGTTACACTGTTTATCCCAGTTGAAACCATACAAGATTACTCAAAAAACAACCAGTGCTCTTTATGAAAATGAGCCTAGGCAAGACCAGAAGAACCAGTCAATAAGACTTCAGACGTATCAGTTAAGCATAGCAAACACCCTCTTCCAACAACACAAGAGAAGACTCAACACATGGACATCACCAGATGGTCAACACCAAAATCAGATTGATTATATTCTTTGCAGCCAAAGATGGAGAAGCTCTATACAGTCAGCAAAAACAAGACCGGGAGCAGACTGTGGATCAGGTCATGAATTTCTTATTGACAAATTCAGACTGAAATTGAAGAAAGTGGAGAAAACCACTAGACCATTCGGTTCAGTTCAGTTCAGTTCAGTCGCTCAGTCGGGTCCGACTCTTTACTACCCCATGAATCGCAGCACACCAGGCCTCCCTGTCCATCACCATCTCCTGGAGTTCACTCAGACTCACATTCATCGAGTCCGTGATGCCATCCAGCCATCTCATCCTCGGTCGTCCCCTTCTCCTCCTGCCCCCAATCCTTCTCAGCATCAGAGTCTTTTCCAATGAGTCAAGTATGACCTAAATCAAATTCCCTTATGAATATACAGTGGAAGTGAGAAATAGATTTGAGGAACTAGATCTGATAGATAGAGTGCCTGATGAACTATGGACGGAGGTTCATGTCATTGTACAGGAGACAAGAATCAAGATCATCCCCAAGAAAAAGAAATGAAAAAAAGCAAAATGGCTGTCTAAGGAGACCTTGCAATAGCTGTGAAAAGAAGGGAAGCGAAAAGCAAAGGAGAAAAGGAAAGATATACCCATTTGAATGCAGAGTTCCAAAGAATAGCAAGAAGAGCTAAGAAAGCCATCCTCAGTGATCAGTGCAAAGAAATAGAGGAAAACAACAGAATGGGAAAGACTAGAGATCTCTTCAAGAAAATTAAAGATACCAAGGGAACATTTCATGCAAAGATGGGCTCAATAAAGGACAGAAATGGTATGGACCTAACAGAAGCAGAAGATATTAAGAAGAGGTGGCAAGAATACACAGAAGAACTGTACAAAAAAGATCTTCACAACCCAGATAATCACGATGGTGTGATCACTNACATTTCATGCAAAGATGGGCTCAATAAAGGACAGAAATGGTATGGACCTAACAGAAGCAGAAGATATTAAGAAGAGGTGGCAAGAATACACAGAAGAACTGTACAAAAAAGATCTTCACGACCCAGATAATCATGATGGTGTGATCACTAATCTAGAGCCAGACATCCTGGAATGTGAAGTCAAGTGGGCCTTAGGAAGCATCACTACGAATAAAGCTAGTGAAGGTGATGGAATTAATTTGAGCTCTTTCAAATCCTGAAAGATGATGCTGTGAAACTGCTGCCCTCAGTATGCCAGAAAATTTGGAAAACTCAGCAGTGGCCACAGGACTGGAAAACATCAGTTTTCATTTCAATCCCAAAGAAAGGCAATGCCAAAGAATGCTCAATCTACTGCACAATTGCACTCATCTCACATGCTAGTAAAGTAATGCTCAACATTCTCCACCCAGGCTTCAGCAATAAGTGAACAGTGACTTCCAGAATTTCAAGCTGGTTTTAGAAAAGCAGAGGAACCAGAGATCAAATTGCCAACATCTGCTGGATCATTGAAAGAGTAAGAGAGTTTGAGAAAAACATCTATTTTTGCTTTATTGACTATGCCAAAGCCTTTGACTGTGGATCACAATAAACTGTGGAAAATTCTGAAAGAGATGGGAATACCAGACCACCTAACCTGCCTCTTGAGAAATCTGTATGCAGGTCNAGAGTAAGAGAGTTTGAGAAAAACATCTATTTTTGCTTTATTGACTATGCCAAAGCCTTTGACTGTGGATCACAATAAACTGTGGAAAATTCTGAAAGAGATGGGAATACCAGACCACCTAACCTGCCTCTTGAGACACCTGTATGCAGGTCAGGAAGCAACAATTACAACTGGACATGGAACAACAGACTGGTTCCAAATAGGAAAAGGAGTACATCAAGGCTGTATATTGTCACCCTGCTTATTTAACTTATATGCAGAGTACATCATTAGAAATGCTGGGCTGGAAGAAGCACAAGCTGGAACCAAGATCACCAGAAGAAATATCAATAACCTCAGATATGCAGATGACACTACCCTTATGGCATAAAGTGAAGAACTAAAGAACCTCTTGATGAAAATGAAAGAGGAGAGTGAAAAATTTGGCTTAAAGCTCAACATTCTGAAAACGAAGATCATGGCATCGAGTCCCATCACTTCATGACAAATAGATGGGGAAACAGTGGACACAGTGGCTGACTTTATTTTTGGGGGCTCCAAAATCACAGCAGATAGAGATTGCGGCCATGAAATTAAAAGACACTTACTCCTTGGAATGAAAGTTATGACCAACCTAGACAGCATATTGAAAAGCAGAGACATTACTTTGTCAACAAAGGTCCATCTAGTCAAGGCTATGGTTTTTCCAGTGGTCATGTATGGATGTGAGAATTGGATTATCAAGAAAGCTGAGCACCAAAGAATTGATGCTTTTGAAGTGTGGTGTTGGAGAAGACTCTTGAGAGTTCCTTGGACTGCAAAGAGATCCAACCAGTCCATCCTAAAGAGGTGGGTCCTGGGTGCTCATTGGAAGAACTGATGTTGAAGCTGAAACTCCAATACTTTGGCCACCTGATGCGAAGAGCTGACTCATTTGAAAAGACCCTGATGCTGGAAAAGATTAAGGGCAGGAGCAGAAGGGGATGACAGAGGATGAGATGGTAGGATGGCATCTCTGACTCAGTGGACGTGAGTCTGAGTGAACTCCGGGAGTTGGTGATGGACAGGGAGGCCTAGCATGCTGCAGTTCATGGGGTCACAAAGAGTCGGACACGACTGAGTGACTGAACTGAACTGAACTGAAAGCACTGAGATTTGAGGTTGCTTGTTGCATAGCATTATTATGGCAATAGATAACTGATACATAGATCTTAAAGCAGGTATGATGAAGGCAGTTAGTTTAAGCTTGATAGTCTTTATTAAGAAATTCCCTTTCATTTCTATTTTTCTAAATGCTTCTAGCCAAAACTGTTATTGAATAACTTTTGGGCAGTCATTGAAATTATTTTAAGCTTTTCTAATTGAGCCTACTGATGTACTTTTTATATTAATAGGCTTCCTATTAATAGACTGTTCTGGCCTTCCTAGGATGAGTCATTCTTGGTAGCAGTTGATCATTCTTTAAATGTACTATTGAATTCCATATGCTAATATTCTCCTCAGGGATTTAGCATCTCTATTCATAAATGAAATTAGTTTGTAGTTTCCTATTTTGGCCCATCCTTTTCAATTTTGGTATAAAGCATAAGCCAACTTTATAAAATGACTCAGTTAGTTTTTAGTCTTTGCCTATGTTCTGGATCAATTTGTATAATAGTTCGACTAATAGAATTCACCATTAAAACCATCTGGTCATTGAATCTTTTTGATAATTTGTAATTTCTGTGATAGCTCATAATTTTAACTTTTCCCTCTTATTATTGGTCTTAAGTTGTCTTGCTTATTTTTAATTACACTTTGGGAAATTCAAATTACTTTAATGATAGCCAATAATATATTGCCCACCTACAAATGCAGGAGACATAAGAGACATGGGTTCGATCCCTGGGTCAAGAAAATCCCTTGGAGGAGAACATGCAACACACTCCAATACTCTTGCCTGGAGAATCCCATGGACAAAGGAGCCTGGCAGGCTACAGTCCATTGGGCTGCAGAAGCTACTTAAGCATGCATGTAATATATATCCTGTACTTAGTCTGTTTTTGGAAGCTGCCTTTCAATCATCTGGGAACACAGCCTGATATAATTAACTAAATAAATAAACACAGATCAGGCCATTTGTTTCAGTAGCTACAACTTAATATCAGACTTAAAGAGAGTTTGTATCTTAATGCAACCTAGTATGTCTGCGTGTAATGGTATGGTTACATACATGGGTGGCCACCATATTTTCTAATTTTTTTTGGTGGGTGGGTCTTTGGGAGAACCTTTTGTCTACTTTTTCTGGCTGGGAAAGTGGGGTTAGAGAAAGTAATCTGGATTTATCAATGTTAAAATTTTGAATGCTTGTACATGATATGTGTTCATCATGTAAGAAAATAACCTGAAAGTAGAACTCTTTGGAAAATCCTAGAATTTCACCATCACGTAGACTGGTCTAAGTTATGCATGGGTATCTGAGATTTAATAGACTATGTGTGGAAATATCTCTTGCTGACTTGGCCTGTGTCCTCAGTGGCCTCACGGGAAGCTGAGGCAGGGCAGGCACTTACTAGCCACAGAGCATGACTGGCTCTGTGTCCCGGTTTCTCTGGACTCTGTTGTCTCTGCGACATGCTCAATTCTCAGGTTTCAGGCACCTTATTTTATTAGCGTCAAGAATAAATATTTATACAGTGCTTATTATGCATCAGTGATAACATTTACCAGCTCCATTTTGCCGTTTAGGAAAGGTCGGCACAGAAAGATTGCAAACTTTGCCCCTGCTTGCCAGCATGTGAGTATCCACGTTAACATTCACAGCCAGGCGGTAAATCTCCCTGGGCTGCAGTCAGCCCCTATGCAGTTCCCCGCCCCCGCCGCCATTCTTTCTCATTTTGTCTTATTTTTCTACCTGTTCACCTGAAAGTTTGGCTCCATTGGACTTAATCAGTGTTGATCCTATAGATTTATTTCTAGATGAGGATAGAAGAGACAAAGAGACAAAAAAGTCAAAGTGGAAAGAGCAAAGGGCTGACAGGGAAACAATTCATGGATTCTGATTTGAGACTGTGATTGACCCCAGCTCTAAAATCTAGACATAACAAAGTATCTATCTCATGCTGTGATTGTGAAGATTTTCTGAGCAAAGGGTCTGATATATCACTAACATTCAATGGATACTAGTTAATCATAGAAAAGGATGATGATGATGGTGATGAATGATGACCATAACATCAAGCTTCTGGCAACAACTGGCTCTGTGACCTTGCTCAAGTCACTTTGCTTCTCTGGGTCTCTGTTTCCTCATTTGTCCTTTGATAGATGGGACTTAGCAGTGAGATTAAGAGTGGGAATGGTGTCCATAGTGACTTATACATACTGCTAAGTATAATCAGGGCCCATCAGGGCTACGGTTGACAGATGGAACAATGAGAAAGCAAAGCAAAATAAAATAGAATGTCTAGTCAAATCTGAATTTCAGATAAGCTATGACTGCTTACTTAATCTAAGTATGTCCCAAACATTGAATGGGACATACTTACACTAAATAATTAATTGTTATTAGAACTCAGGTCTCCAGGCTTCCCTGCCTGGTCTAGGGTCCAGATTTCCCAGATTAGAAAGTTGCAGTAAATTTGTGCCAGGCCAAGTTGTTCCCTTAAGTCAAGGATCTGAGTTTGAGAATCTCCTTCTACTCTACCCTATCTTCTTTCTTCTTTGGGCAAAAAGGATAGAGTAACTAAATGGGGATATTTGTTTGTCATAAATTACCAAGAGAAGAGCTTCTCCAGATTCAATAAGGCAATTATTATATCTTGAGGAAAGAACAATTGATTGTTCCAAACAAATGCTCCAGCTTGTGATTTCACGGAAATCTGTGTCTCTAACCTGCTGTAGTTGTTAAGTCAGAAGTAAATATGTTCTTAATAGCTAACTGGTATTTATTGAATGTACAATAACTTGCCTGCTAAGCTTAAATGAAATGTACTGTTAATTAAAACTATCTCTGTACCAAGTCCTCTAGGGAAAATACATTACAAACACTCTGACTTGAGAGTTTTTTTTTTCACCCTCACTTCCCAACTGAGCCCCCTCTTGGTAAATTTTAATATGATCTGTTTGGAGGCCTGCAGATGTTTTTGTTGGGCAGTTTTCATCCTGCTTAGGGATATGAAAACTTCACTTACTGATTCAGACTTGAGAACTCTTCAGAGAGACCCCAAGCTGAAACTATGTGCTTGGTGCTCCAAAGCTTGCTCTGGCCACTTGGAAGAGTTGGGGTTGCATCTGAATTTGCCAACTGATTGGCTGTTCAGACCAAACCTTTCACTTTGCCTCTTGGAGCTTGGAGAATTTTCCAACCTGTGACATAAATGTAACCGATTAGATCTTTGGTGATAGGTCAGGAAGGAGGCTGGGCGGGATTCCGAAGCACAGGCTGACCTTGTCTTGTTCAGTGGGTCCCAGCGCATGCCGGTCCTTCTGCTGCATGAACCCCCAATTTGGTGCTGCTTAGAGACAGCTTTTGTTTATTTATCTGCTTACTTGTTTTCTCGTTATTCCACAAGTATTTGATGTCTGTGTGTCTAGTGGACCTGAAATCTCATGAATACCGTGACTGGGGAAATAAAGTCCCAGTCCCAGCTGTGTCACTTGCAGACGTACAAATTCACATTTATGCAATTCAAGCAGTCATTTCACTCCCCCGAGTTTGTTTCCTTTTCTGCAAAGTGAGGATGGTGTCTTCCGTACAAATCACTGAATGGTTGTGAAGTTCAAATGAGACGATGTATGCACAAACCCTTTCAAGGTCAAAAGAATCATCATAGAGCTGTGTATTTTCCCCGATAGCTGATAGCCATGGTTCCTGCAAGTTCCCCAGCACCCACTGGATGTGCAGAGCTGCAGTGCACTGAGGACCAGTGAATGACGGCCTGTGAGGACCTGGGAAAGGCGGTCGGGCCACAAGGATGGACAGTTCAACCTCCCATCGTCCCCTAAGGGCGAGAGCCAGCCGAATAATTAATAAAGCCTGATTGTCTTTCGGGATGTAGAGACCAGGAAACACTTGCAAAGACCTGAGCTCATTTGATTTGTGCAGCATTCCTAGGGGGATGGCAGGCAGATTTTCTTTCTCATGTTATGGCTAAGGAACTGAACTGCAGGAGAGGAACGTGACCAGTCCAAGGTCACTCTGTGCACAAGTATCCCAACCAGGGCTAGCTGCAGGTCTTTCCTGTACATTCAAGACAGCAGTCTGTTCTCCATCAGGCTGAGAACCCTAGCATCTATCTCACCCAGACTCTAGAGAATGTGTTTACTGAGGATCAGGAGCCTCTGGACTAATCAGTCTGATATGTTCTGTGGTGCAGAGCTTAGTGAGTGAGCCTGGCTGCATTTCAGCACCCGCAGGCCTTGGTGGGAATGCTCTTGTGCAGTACACAAAGCGAATAAGAGTAAGTGGTGGTCTTAGGTGGGCTGGGGCTGGCTAGGCTTGGTTGTCCCTGAGGCAGATCACTGGGGCCGCTGACCTTCTTAGGACAATCTGGGATTTCCCTGATGGCATGTTTGTCTCCACAGTGCTCTCAGAGGGTGCAATAAAAAGTCAATACCCGATTGCAGTGGGAAGCCATAAGCCAGCTCTAATGACTTGGGTGTGTGGATATTAAGGGTCGATGTAATTATAATTCCAAGATAATGGGGGGGCGGCGCACACTCAGCAAGGTTTTGTGCTAATGTTGCTGATTTCCGCTTTGTCTCTCAAGTTCCCTGCATTCATCACACAGATTCATCACTGCTGGACTCAAGAATACAGCTTTCTCCACATTCCTCCTCACACTAGTGGGTGTTCCGAGGTAGGGCCGGGGGGTGGGGGGGCATCCGAGGCTGCCTTGCATGTTACCAGGACTGCTGAGCTTTGCCTTTCCTGCCCCCGCCCTTCCTCTCCAATGCCAGCTTTGTCACTAGCAACACCGGATATCTGGCTGCCCTGCACTCTCTGGCTCTCAAACTCTCCATCTTGGAAATGAAATGGATAAGAGTGATTTCCAAGGGTACCTATAACTCTGAGCTTCTTAGAACCACTGCTGCATCCAAGAAATGCCAGAACCAGGTCTACAAGGCAGCCTAAGAGACAGAGACGAGATGCAAATTGAATGAAGAGTGTGGTTTTCAGTCTCACTAGTGGCCTTTGCTTCAGGAGCTCAGTGGCAATGTCGGGCTCCTGGCTCCTACATGTGGGAGCACTAATATGGAGCATTTCTGTCATAGCAGAAAGTTCTACTGGGCTGCACTCAGGATAGTCCTGGGAGGAAGCTAGCAGGTGACAGGGTGCCTGGGCACAGCACGGAGGAAAGCAGGGAGGCCTGACATCTCGTGAAGACTAGTTTATCATCCTGGAGTGAGTTGCCTTTTAAAGTTTGATGTTAGTTGCTCAGTTGTGTTCAACTCTCTGCGACCCCATGAACTTTAGCCCGCCAGGCTCCTCTGTCCATGGGATTCTCCAGGCAAGAATACTGGAGTGGGTTGCCATTTCCTTCTCCAGGGGATCTTCCCGACCCAGGGATAGAACCCAGGACTCCTGCATTGCTGGCAGATTCTTATCAGCTGAGAGGCCAGGGAAAATGTTACATGTTAGCAACAAGCCGAAGTATTGTCTAAGTTCCTCTTTTTTCTCAAAGGGAGTTATGGATGGCCTATTTCTTCCTGCCCTCCCCTCCCCTTCCCACTCCCAAGCCTCTTACTCTACCTAGGGGTTGCCCAATTCAGCAAATAAAGATACAGGATTCCTATTTAAGTTGGAATTTTAGATAAGCAATAAATCTGTTTCCTTGTTATTATTAATTCTTATCAGAGTATAGTTGCTTGTTAGTATCTGCTGTACAGCAAAGTGAATCAGCCACACATGCACATATATCCCCTCTTTTTTGAATTTCCTTCATATTTAGGTCATCATAGAGCGTTGAGTAGAGTTCCCTGTACTATACAGTCAGTTCTCATTAGTTAGCTATTTAATACATAGTAGTGTATATATATCAATCCCAGTCTCCCAGTTCAACCCACCCGTTTTCTCCCTTGGCTTCCATATGTTTGTTCTCTACATCCGTTTCTCTGTTTCTGCTTTGCAAATAAGTTCATCTGTGCCATTTTTTCTAGATTCCAATAGAAGTTACATTGTATGATTGAATCCTTTTTTTTTAAGTATAAGTATGTTCCATGCAATATTTAGGCCATACTTATACTAAAAATTTATTTGTTTTCTATCTGAAATTCTACTTGAACTGGTTGTCCTCCTGTGTTTATCTGGCCACCCAGCCCTGATCACTTCCCATGTGGGGCCTCAGAGGATCTCAGGCCTAGGGTCACAGATCTGGGGATAGGTGTGGATGTCCTTCCACATTTTGCATATGTATTGGTAGGTGTCTGATCATGTGACAAGGGTGGGGTGTGAGCAGAGGAAACACAGACATCTGGCCAGGCCTAAAGGCTGTATGTCTGTGTACACGGGGTGGGCAGGGGATAAGGGGCCATCATTGTGGGTTTCTTCCTGTGCTTCTGCCAGGGACCATGTGTCTTGATTCCCCCAAAGTGAGCAGAGGAGATTTACTGCTTGATTTGTCAGTTACAGAAGGTTTGACTGGGTTGTTTTCCCCATGAGTGTGCACAGCTGGCATATACATATATCTCACCATCTCTGAGGGCACAAGGGAGGGTGTGAGAGGGCTCCCACCACTCAGGAAAAGCCACCTCTGGGGGCCCCCTCTTCCTCCTCGAGTCCCCTGGGGGTATCATCCAGCCCTGCTCCATTTGCTCTACCCTGATCTCCACTCAGGCTCCTGGTTTTGCCTCGGGCTGTGTGTATGGGTCAACTTCCCAGGTGGCTCAGTGGTAAAGGATCTGCCTGCCAGTGCAGAAGACACCAGAGATGTGGATTCGATCCCAGGGTGGGAAAGATCCTCTGGAGAAGGGCATGGCAACCCACCGCAGTATTCTTGCCTGGAGAATCCCATGGGCAGAGGAGCCTGGCAGGCTATCAGTCTATAGGGTCCTGAAGAGTTGACATGACTGAGCAGCTGAGCACACACACACGCGTGTGTATAGGGGCTGGGGGCTGCAGGTTGGAAAGCTGTAGGCCAGGCTGTGAGAGCACTGAGCTGCCAGCAGCCACTCCTGGTCCTGAGTTTTCCCTTCCCCCTCTCCCTGACTCCCTTCTCTTCTCACTATCCCAGTCCGACGTTGGTGAAGAGGTTGGGAACAGTTCAGTCCGACCTTGGTCACTCTTTCAGGTCCATCTGTCCTGCTTTCGGGTTCCCTTTGGCCCCATGGATGCTGAACTGACTCTGAAAATGATTCTCCCCCTGGTGCCCCATTACCCCTCTACTCCATTACAGGAATCTCTGCTTCTGCTTTCTGTATGCACTGCAACCCAGGTACCTCATATCCATCTTAGCCTTGCCTCCTTTCCTAGACACTGTCCCTTCCTGCCATCACTTTCTCACTTGGCTTTCCACTTCCCTGATTACTTCCTATTTGGTAGTTTCTGCTGCAGCCCCCACAGCCTCGAGGAAGCCTTTGCTGGCCATGTGGCTGTCACATTCCTCCTGCCTCTGGATGCCTGGAGCCCCTAAGACCTGAATCGAGTCTACAGAGTCAGCATTGGCTGCTGCAACCTCGGCTCCCAGTGTGTCTGCCCCTTACTTCCTATTTGGTAGTTTCTGCTGCAGCCCCCACAGCCTCGAGGAAGCCTTTGCTGGCCATGTGGCTGTCACATTCCTCCTGCCTCTGGATGCCTGGAGCCCCTAAGACCTGAATCGAGTCTACAGAGTCAGCATTGGCTGCTGCAACCTCGGCTCCCAGTGTGTCTGCCCCTTCTCAGCCACCTCAAGGACTTTAAAAGGACTAGTCTAATACCTTCCATATTTCTGGTACCAGGTCTAGCGTGCTTGCTGCCCAAAATCGGGTGGTGAAATAATCAAAGGCTGGGAAGACCCACGCAGGGAGTTCTAGTCATGCCAGGAAGAGGGCACTGCCCTTCCCTCCTGGGCCAGAGTGGGCAGAATGCTGCCATGCTAATTGTCTCAGAAGGTCACAATTTTATTTATGTTTGTTTAGTTGCTAAGTCGTGTCCAACTCTTTTGCAACCCCATGGATGGTAGCCTGCCAGGCTCCTCTGTTCATGGGATTCTCTAGACAAGAATACTGGAGTGGGTTGCTGTTTCCTTCGCCAGGGGATCTTCCCAATCCAGTCATTGAACCCACATATCCTGCATTGCAGGCTAACTCTTTAACACTGAGCCACCAGTTTTAATTATCAATGTATATACTTGTAGCTAAAGAGCATCATTTCCAAGTGAAACATTAGGCAGACCTTAAGTCACTGACCAGACATCACTGCCACAGAGATGAGAGAGGAGGACTGAGAGCCAGTTCACCTCATCCCCTGACTCCAAGGGGGTCCTACAGAATGGAGTTAGAGCCACCTGCTGAGACAGCCTGTGCCCCTCCACCTTGTAATAGTCTGGGATTCAGTTCCTTGACATCCTGGAAGTTTCTCTGTGCATGCTTGACAGTTTAGCTAAAATTTGACATTGCCTGTTGGTGCTCTATTTCCCTTTCAGTGTCTTTTCCTAAAGGATAATGTGGGGGGTACTTATGACAACTCGCAGAGGGCCCACCTTTCCTCTTCTTGTTTTCTCAGAGCCTTAGCTGGTGCTTCGGTGGAAGCTCCGGCCGAGACTGTGGCTGTCTTGTTTCATGTCAGCCCTGGGCCTCATCCTGGACTGTAAACATCAAACTCATCCTTGACAGGTTGTGACATCCTCCAAGGCCGGAGACATTTTTTAGCTGTCAGGGAGGACCGGCTGACAAGTCTGTATCTCAGAATGTTTGCTGGGCTCTGGCATATCTTTCTAGGGGCTGAGGAGACACCCCACCCATTCCAGGCCATTGGTACCTGTGACTCTCTGCTTCACTATCCTTTACTGGAGGCTGGGCTGTTCCCTACAAGAGCTGGAGCTTGCAGGTGCCTTTGGGTAAAGCGTAGCTAACAGTTCCCTTTCTCTCGGTGGCCCAATATATGCTTGTCCTCTGCAGAAAGTCTGAGAGCAGAATCTGGTCAGCAGCGTGACCACGTCAGATCCATCCCACCTGGGAACCAGTTCACAGTGCTTGACAGCATTCAAAGTCTTTCCTGACCCATCAGTCTCTCTGTGTCTGCTGGAAGGTCTGGTGCCCTGCTAGACCTAGGCTGTATATGAAAGTTAGGATCGGGGACTTCCCTGATGGTTCAGTGGTTAAGAATCCACTTGTCAATGCAGGGGACAGAGGTTTGACCTCTGGTCCAGGAAGATCCTACATGCAATGGAGCAACTAAACCTGGTGCCATAACTCCTGAAGCCCACAGGCTGTAGAGCCCATGCTCCTCAACAGGAGAAGCCACTGCGGTGAGAAGCCTCTGCACCTCAACTAGAGAGTAAACCCCGCTCTCTGCAACTAGAGAAAGTCCAGGGCAGCAACAAAGACCCTGTGCAGTCAAAAATAAATAAATAACTGTTTGCAAAGCAGGGCAGGATACAGGATGCTTGGGGCTGGTGCACAGGGATGACCCAGAGAGATGGTATGGGGAAAGAGATGGGAGGGGAGTTCAGGATTGGGAACACGTGTACACCCGTGGCGGATTCATGTTGATGTATGGCAAAACCAATACAGTATTGTAAATTAAAAAAAAAAAAAAAAAAAAAATCCAAAACAGGGCTTCCTTGGTAACTCAGACAGTAAAGTATCTGCCTGTGATGCAGGAGACCTGGGTTCAATCCCTGGTGTGGGAAGTTCCCCTGGAGAAGGAAATGGCAGCCCACTCCAGCATTCTTGCCTAGAGAATTCCACAAGCAGAGGAGCCTGGCAGGCTACAGTCCATGGGGTTGCAAAAAGTCAGACATGGTTGAACGACTAATACTTTCAACTTTCAAGGACCAATAATACTGAAAGCTAATATTTTTTTTTTAAGTTCTTACCATCTAACAGGCTTGTAACTATTTTCCACATGTCACCTCATTTATTCCTAACAATCAACCAGTGTGGGCACTATTTTGTGCCCATTTTACAGAGGACTAATTGAGGGCACAGAGAAATCAACCCCTTGTCCAAGATCACCAGCTGGGAAGAGACAGGACTGGGCTTCAAACTCAGGCAGCTTGGCTCCAGTATATTCTATGGCCACCCCAGCAATTCTTGTCCAGTTATTTTGCCAAGTTGTCATGAAGTTCAAATGAGCTGATGGATGATAAAGCACTTGGAAAAGCATAAAATTATTATGCAAGCACAAGGTGTTTTATGAACAGCTGGCTCCTTCACCAGATACTTGGATGACAGTTGAATTTGACTTTTTAATTAATTTTAAGGCAAGCTTGTCGGGTAGAGGCAGAGAATACAGGTCCAATCAGACTTTAAGAACATCCTTGTCTTTCCCTATGCCTTCCAACTGCTTTGATTTCCTCCCTGCTAAATTCCTGAGTCTTGATCTATTAATAATTTCCATTGGATATAGAATTAAACAGTGATGTGGAGTCATAGAATTATAGACAGAAACAGCCTTTCAGACCATTGATCCATTCTGTCTAGGAAATAGCTAACCTGGATCTTTCCTATCTTTGCCTTAAGAACTCTCTGTGGATCTTTCCTTCATGACTTTTTCTAAACCCTTGCAAAGTCTATTTTAGATGTGTTATTTATATATTATATAGCCTATTTCCAGCAAAGACTGTCTACCCACAAGCTCTCAGGGAGAACCAACAAGCAACTTCAGCATGAAAGCAGGTGAGTCGGGGGTAGGTCTGGTCTTCTAACTTTTTCAACAGTCCCATACTTTTTGGGTGCCTGCTGGATTCTGCTCCCAGGATGAAAGATGAAATACCCAGCAGTGTACACAAACCTTATCTTAGAACCATATCTCTTTTTTGCTGGGGGAAAGAGAGTATGGTTGGTAAAATTAGAGATTGGCTTTCCAAAGGCAATGCCAAAGAATACTCAGACTACCGTACAATTGCATTCATCTCGCACGTTAGTAAAGTAATGCTTAAAATTCTCCAAGCCAGGCTTCAGCAATATGTGAACCGTGAACTTCCAGATGTTCAAGCTGGTTTTAGAAAAGGCAGAGGAACCAGAGATCAAATTGCCAACATCCGCTGGATCATCAAAAAAGCAAGAGAGTTCCAGAAAACAAACAAACAAACATCTATTTCTGCTTTATTGACTATGCCAAAGCCTTTGACTGTGGATCACAATAAACTGTGGGAAATTCTGAAAGAGATGGGAATACCAGACCACCTGACCTGCCTCTTGAGAAACCTGTATGCAAGTCGGGAAACAACAGTTAGAACTGGACATGGAACAGCAGACTGGTTCCAAGTAGGAAAAGGAGTACGGCAAGGCTGTATATTGTCCATTACTTTTGTCAACAAAGGTCCATCTAGTCAAGGCTGTGGTTTTTCCAATGGTCATGTATGGATGTGAGAGTTGGACTATAAAGAAAGTTAAGTGCCAAAGAATTGATGCTTTTGAACTATGGTGTTGAAGAAGACTCTTGAGAGTCCCTTAGATGGCAAGAAGATCCAACCAGTCCATCCTAAAGGAGATCAGTCCTGGGTGTTCATCGGTGGAACCGATGTTGAAGCTGAAAGTGAAATACTTTGGCCACCTGATGCGAAGAGCTGACTCATTTGAGAAGACCCTGATGCTGGGAGGGATTGAGGGCAGGAGGAGAAGGGGACGATAGAAGATGAGATGGTTGGATGACATCACCAACTCAATGGACATGGGTTTGGGTGGGCTCTGGGAGTTGGTGATGGACAGGGAGGCCTGGTGTGCTGTGGTTCATGGGGTTGCAAAGAGTCGGACATGACTGAGAGACTGAACTGAACTGAACCCCTGGTTACCTTGACTTGTCCCTGGTCTGTTCTCACTGACTTTTGGATTTATACACCGTTGTCTGTTTCACTTTTCAAGAGCATCCATTAAGTTTCACCTTAAGGTTGTTGCTCCAGGATCTTGTTCCTGCTTGCCTTTCTTCAGATTTATCATGTCTACTTGTCAAGTTTTCTTTGCTGTCCAAAAGTTGGTATCATGATGCTTTGCAAAAGACAGCAACAACAGCATGTGTGAGTTAGCCAGAAAGACCCTAAAGACAATATGTTTGGCTCTATCTGTGATCTGTGATCATTCTTATCACCCACATGTTCTAAAATCTAAATATTTTGCTGGAAATCTGTGAGGTCATAGCTATCTATTTTGCAGAAAGCATCTGTTCTTTTCCTTTTCAGCTCTGGAAACCTATGCTTAAAGGCCACAAGGGAATATAAATCTTAAAATATATAAACAGTCTTTTAATGTTTATAATAAATATATAAATATAATTTTGAAATGGAGAGTACATGTTGAGTTTCTACCGTGTGCCAGACAATGTTGGACATGTTATAGATTTCATCTAGTTTCATAATATAGAATTGATCAGCATGTAAGGATTACACAGATGTGTAGCTTAACAGTCAAGAGTCAGTACTTTGGGTAAAATGACCATTCAGGGTTTGACTGAGGACCACTGGCTTTGGCTTTTCTAGGAGTCATGTGTGGATGTGAGAGTTGGGCCATAGAGAAGACTGAGTGCTGAAGAACTGATGCTTTCAAATCAATTCTGGAGAAGGCTCTTGAGAGTCCCTTGGATAGTAAGGAGATCAAACCAGTCAATCCTAAAGGAAATCAGCCCTGAATATTCATTGGAAGGACTGATGCTGAAGCTGAAGCTCCAATACTTTGGCCACCTGATGTGAAGAGCTGACTCACTAGAAAAGACTGTGATGCTGGGAAAGATTTGAGAGCAGGAGGAGAAAGGAGTGACAGAGGATGAGATGATGGATGGCTTCACCGACTCAGTGGACGTGAGCTTGAGCAAACTCTGGGAAATAGTGAAGGACAGGGAAGCCTGGTGTGCTGTAATTCATGGGTTGCAAGGAGTTGGACATGGCTGAGTGACTGAACATTGGCTCTTCCTGATCAAACAGGGAACACAAAGACACATCATCACACTGAAGGGGGATGGAGTCAGTGGGGGTGTTGGCATGCCTTACACAGTACCTGCCATTGATATGAAATAGAACAAGCAATAAGAGGAGATCCAGGGCCTTAGAGAATCATATGTGTAATCCACACTTTCATTCAGCCCTAAACATTGCTTCAGGTCAGCAAGCATGATTGGAGAACCAGTGATTTGCTTGATCCTGTTTCAGCTACTAGGGAGACAGAGAAGGATCTAGAGGAAAGCAGGAGTTTTCATATCTCCACTAAAGGGTTCTATAAGTATAGGAGAAACAATAGAAATATACATAAATTTTTAAATGTAGACGAGCAGAAGGGACAGATAAGTAGGGCATAGAAAAATGCTTTAGAATATGGACCATTCAAGAATATAAATAAAATTCAATGGATCAAGCTAGCCACACTTCAATGAATCATTCATCAATGCTTCTAGCACTGTACTAAGTGCTATCACAATTGCCAAAACTGTAACAGGAGACCTTTTTCCTAAAAGAATTTGTAGCTGGAGAGAGAGAAAAAAATGCACAGTAACATCAAGTTGCAGTCACCTATGCAAGTGCTGGACTTGGAGATACAGGCTGTAAAAGGCAAAAGGGCATTGTTTCATGGTTGATGTCCCTTTAAATTCCTCCTCTGCTCCGTTTCTGTGCACAGCTCCTTGGCTGGCATGATATGCTTCTCCTGAGCACAACCAGGAAGTCATGGTAGGAGGGGTGCTCTCAGAGCCACCTGCCACATCCTAGGGGGACTCAGGGTGGCTGATGAGCTCCACAGCTCATCCTTAATTAGAAAAGCCACTAAAAACGCCACCAGAGAGCCCTGCCCCAGAGCGGCGCTGCGCCTGTTTGCTAATGCGACTTGCTTGGGTTGATTGATACTTGTTTCGCAATTCCTTCCGTCAGCTTTCTCTGGTACGGCCATCTGTTTTCTACCCAATGAGAGGCACACTGGCTCCGATCCTTGTCTGATGTGCAGTGAAGATGACTTAATGGTGGGTTGGGGGTTTGAACTGGGGCTTGGAAGTGATGTACTTTTGGCATTACGTTGTCCCCCGGGAGAAAGCAGCCATCATGGGTGGCANTCTGGTACGGCCATCTGTTTTCTACCCAATGAGAGGCACACTGGCTCCGATCCTTGTCTGATGTGCAGTGAAGATGATTTAATGGTGGGTTGGGGGTTTGAACTGGGGCTTGGAAGTGATGTACTTTTGGCATTACGTTGTCCCCCGGGAGAAAGCAGCCATCATGGGTGGCAAGACTTCTTGGACTTTTGGGTTATATTATCTGAGATTCAGGGCCAAGGTTAGCAGAAGCTGATCCATAACCCCCCATGATGCTCCTAGAACTTCTGGGATGCTCATCTTCTTTTCTTAGATATATTCATCAGGAGTTTTCACCCCATCGCCCACCTACCTGGGTGTTTTGAGGTCTGTCCACTGGAAAAATTCACCCCTTTCTTCTTTGGCAATAATTGTGTAAAGAACATTATCCTGGGAAGAGGAAACAAGACAGTAAGGCATAACTCTGCATTCAGAGAGCTTATAGTCTTGATTGGAAACATACACACACCTACTGTGTGTATATATATATATATAAGATCTTAGGAAAATGCAGGGAAGTTTATGGTGAAATTAAGGTTTAAATTGTGTTACCAATAGTAGCCCCAGGAAAGAAAGCGTTTAAAACGGTCAATAGAGTTTGAAATCATCAGGAAAGTCTTTAAAAGGGAAGCAGCTCATGATGTGAGTCTTCAGGCATGGATCGTATTTGGATAAACGAAGCCACAAGGGATGCGTGGAGAAGAAATCGATTTAACTCATATGTTATTGTTGTCCAGTTGGTAAGTCATGCCTGACTCTTCTTGAGCCCATGGACTGCAGCCTGCTGGGCTTCTCCTCTATTCATGGGATTTCCCAGGCAAGAATACTGGAGTGGGCTGTCATTTCCTTTTTCAGGGATTCTTCCTGACTCAGGGATTGAACCCGTGTCTCCTGGTTGGCTGGCAGATTCTTTACCACTGAGCCACCAGGGAAACCCAATTAACACTTGTATACGTAGGTAAACTACACATATGGGCAAAACTCTGCTTTGGAGTAACAGTCCAGGTATAAAAAAATGTCAGGCCAGAAAAACACTAAGTTTCTAAAGTGATTTTGCTAAGTTTCCTCCCCAGCATCAGTCTGAGGATGTTGCTAAGGTCCACAGAGGAGGAGGACTCTCAGTCTCAGAGGGGTGGGCAGGGTCAGCTGCAGCAGAGGAGCTGGGCAGGCTGAGCCTAGAGCCCTGAGTGGAGGGCAGCTGGGCAGGGGGAGGTCCAGTGGCTGCCATGACCAGCATACTGAGCTCTGGCTCCATTCAACAGAATCCAACGTCCACGGAGGAGAGTCCAGCTCAATGAATGTCTGGGATGCCCTACAGTGGCCCAAATTCAGCCATTGGCAGGGAATGTAGGAAGTTACAGACTCTCAAGAATTGAGGTCCCTGAGATCCCGAGTAAGCCAGCTGGGGATCTTGCATATCACTGGTGGTGGTAGAAAGTAAGATTGATAAGTAGGGAGAAAGAGGGGCAGAAGTGCAGCCATGCACAATGGATGGTTTGGGAATGATGTGCGTTGAGGAATCTGTAGCTTTGAGGAGCCGAGGGTTCTCTGCTGGTGCTTGGCACATGGTCTCATGGCTGGGGACAGGTTTCAGGGCATCAGGTGGGGCTGAGGACTGGACACCTCACCTCTGCTCAGTAAGGGCTTGGTTACTTGGGTTATCAGTGTGTCCTGGGCTTCCCCAGTGGTTCAGTGGTAAAGAGTCCATCTGTCAGTGCAGAAGACACAGGAGACACAGGTTAGAACCCTGGGTCAGGAAGATGCCCTGGAGAGGGAAATGGCAACCCATTCCAGTATTCTTGCCCATTCAATCCCATGGACAGAAGAGCCCAGTGGGCTACAGTCCATAGGGTCACAAAGAGAGGACATGACTGAGCGACTAAGCACACAGGCATACACACGCACACACACACACACCCCAGTGCTTCCTGATTTCGCTGGGACTGCGCAGAAAAAGAGATGCAGGCAGAGACAGCAATCAGTTGCTCCTGTGGGGTTGGGATAGGTACAAGAAGAAGAAGAAAGGTGAGTGAACAGACTATTTCTTCATGTTTTTTCAGAAAGAAAACACACATGTACATAATTCATTCCATAGGCCAAGTGAGGTATACATGAAAACTTGTGACTTTGCAGGACCGAAATGTAGGGGGCATTAGCAGGAATTATCACTTGGAATTTATCTGCTTAAAAATGCTGACAATGGTAAAAAAAGAAAACTATTCTAAGTGACACTCTAAGTTCAGTACTTAAAAATCAAGAAAGAAAATAGCACTTTTTGAGTCCCCTTTGCTGCTCACCTGAAACTATCTCAGCATTGATACACCCCATTACAAAACAAAAAGGTTTTTTTTAAAAAAGAAAACAGCTCTTTAAAAAGCATTTTGTTTTCTTGTCTATTTCTGGCTGCACTGGGTTTTCGGTTCTCTGCAGGCTTTCTGTAGGTGTGGCGAGGGGGGCGTCGCTCTCTAGTTATGGTGCTCAGGCTTCTCACTGTGGTGGCTTCTCTTGCTGTGGGGCACGGGCTCTTGTGTGCTCACGCTCTGGCAGCTGTGGAGCATGGGTCAGTATTTGTGGTCCCCAGGCTCTAAACAACAGGCTCAATAGTTGTGGCACTCAGGCTTAGCTGCTCTGAGGAATGTAGGATCTTCCTGAACTAGGAATCAAACCCGTGTCTCCTGCAGTGGCAGACAGATTCTTTACCACTGAGCCACCAGGGAATCCAGAAACACACCACTTTTCTTTGTATTGATTTGTCTTTTTTTTTTTTTTGCCAAAGATTTAGTATTTCACTCATGAGTGAAAAAGTATATTAACTACTTAAAAAAATTTAATACTAGTTAAATGATAGCTAACAAGTTAACTACTAATTTATTTTAAAATAAACGGTACAATCTATGTAACTAGATATGCATGTGTACATGTATGCACATTTATGTTGTACACACATCATTGGTGTATTTAAATATGCAGGCCACGAATCTCCAGATCCTCTAGTCTTGGGTCACCCTTTCCTCTGTTTTGTAAATTAAATGATTTGACGCTCCCATCCCTTGAACTGTTGGATATTTTGCATCAAATCTGTTATTTCACATGGGGATGCTGCTGCTGCTGCTGCTGCTGCTGCTAAGTCGCTTCAGCTGTGTCCAACTCTGTGCGACCGCAGAGACGGCAGCCCACCAGGCTCCCCCGTCCCTGGGATTCTCCAGGCAAGAACACTGGAGTGGGTTGCCATTTCCTCCTCCAATGCATGAAAGTGAAAAGTGAAAGTGAAGTCGCTCAGTCGTGTCCGACTCTTCGCGACCCCATGGACTGCAGCCTTCCGAGGGTATATTAAAGGGAAGGAGATTAAGTTTCTTTGGTCAGCTTATACTCCAGAGTTCTGCTCCTGCTGTGTTCTCAGTCTCTACCTGTATCCTGCCCAGTGTTGCTGCTCTTCAATTCACCCAGTCGTGTTGGTGGGCGGGGTTGCCAACTTCCTTCCTTCATGGCCCCAGGGAACAGCGTTGGTGTGAACACCTTAAGGCTCCTACTAAAGCCTTGGAGTTGACTCCAAGAGACTGACTGCAGACACGCCCAACATAGGAAACACCCCTGAAGTGAACATTATAATTCCTTCCCCAAAGTTCTTTTTGACTATTCCTGCCACGTTTCTATAAGCTTCTGCCACCCGCACTCCCGCAGAGTGTGTATACCCCCGGCAGTGTGACTAGCGATAAACACAAACTCCTCCCATTTTATCTATCAGAACAAATTAGGTTGCCTTTTAAAACATTTTTCAAATTTATTTTTGGCTTCGTCGAGTCTTAGTTGCGGTGCATGAGATCTTTGTCATGGCATGCGGGCTTCTGTCTAGTTGCTTCACTTGGATTCCAGAGAGTGTGGACAGGCTTAGTTGCTTCACAGCATGTGGGGTTTTAGTTCCCTGACAAGGGATAAAACCTGAGTCTCCTGTAATGGGAGGTGGATTCCTAGACACTGAACCACTAGGGAAGTCCCTAAATTATGTATCTTTGTTTCAACATCTTTCTGCCCATTCTGGCCTGATCCTTATTATTTATTAGCAAAGATACTGATTAAAAAAAATAGTCATAGAACCATTCACCCTATGTCCACTTTTGTATCATAAAGGACTAGTATAAGCTTTGAGATGCACTTTTCTTTCACATGTCCTACTTCAAATTCTTAGGCCTGGTTCTCTTTCTTGCCAATAATTTTTATGTGTCCAAATGGGGGTAGTGAAGGAAGTATCTAGACATTCCTTTGGAAGCATGTTTTGTTTTATTTCCTCATGGTAAGTATTTGTGTGTGCTTGTCAGCTATGAAATTTACATTTCAGATCAATCTCTATTTGTTGAAGATCTACTATGTTCCAGGTAGTATGCCTGGTTCCAGGTATGCAGAAATGAGTAAGTAACAGTTCTTTCCCCATTTAAGGAGCTTAGCATCTGGTGAGGGAGACTGACTCAAACAGAAATGTTTAATATTATGTGGTCAATGTCATGCTCTAGATATGCACAGGGTACACTGGAAGCCCAGAATGGATTTAGAATATCTTGGACATTCAGGAAAATCTTTTAGGAGGAAATGATGCCTGAGCTGAATCTGGAAGAGGTATTAGTATCAGCCAGATGCAGAAGGAAGAAACAGCCTTCTAGGCAAAGGAAGTTGTGTAGGAAAGAGGGAGGAGACCTGGGACAGCCAAGGGGCTGTGATCAACTTTGCTGTCTTTAGAGCATAAAAGCAAAGCAGAATCTTGTGGGCAATGAGACTGGAAATGAGGTCTGGAACTAGTCCTTGTGATGTTCTTTATCCTGCAAAGGAGCTTGAACTATATCCTGTCTACAGTGGGGGAGCTCTTAAGCAGGAGATGGGCTGGGGTGAGCTGGGGACCCTGGTTCACTCTAATGGCAGTGAAATCAACAAAGCTGAGCTGGGGCAAGACTGGTAGGAGGATAATTAGCTAGCAATATAGTCAACGTGATCCAAGCAAGAACAGCGTGACCCAGATGGGAAGATATTGAAAACAATTGAAGAGACTGCTTGGCTTTGGCAATCCATGGGATGCGGGTCTCCCATGAAAGGCAATGCCCCCTCCTCCCCTGAGAAGCACTGGCACATCTATGGCAGCCCATCTGATGTGGTGTCAGTAAGTCTTCTCCCAGATTGATGAGCCTGCAACCAGGGACTGAGGACACTCCATGGAAGATGGTGGAAGTTGGTGCATCTGGTTGAGCACTTCAGGCTGCAGGTAAGAGGATATCCCAACTCCAAGGCATATGAACACTGATGCCATTATATCACCATCGCCCTGGTGACTCAGACAGTGAAGAATCTGTTTGCAGTACAGAAGACCCAGGTTCAGTCTCTCGGTCAGGAAGTTCGCCTGGAGAAGGAAATGGCAACCCACTTCAGTATTCTTGCCTGGAGAATTCCATGGAGGGAGGAGCTTTGCAGGCTATAGACCATGGGAGCTGCAAAGAGTCAAAGGTGACTGAGTATACACGCATACAGCTGTCCTCATGGCTGGCCATTATGTTCAAACCTGAAGACTTCCAAGGGCAGCAGGTCTCCTTATGTCTGTCTTTCAGAATAAGAAAACATTTCCCAGAGTCCTTCAACAAATATCCCTCTATCTCTTGTTGGCCAGAATTGATATGTCTATGGTTCAACACTTGGAAAGGGGAATGGGACCACCGCGATTGGCTTAAACCCATCAAGACAAACCCTTTGTACCTGAAGAAGGTAACAGGTTTTTTATTTTTCCTCCTGAATCACCTGACTGAATGAAGGTGAGTGGAAAAGCTAACCACATCCTGACTTCTGTTAGGAAGGAGACAGGAAGACATCAAGTGTTGAGTAGACATCTAATTTCGTGGGGAAAGTAATGAAAGTGAAAGTGTTAGAACCTGAGTTGTGTCTGACTCTCTGTGACCCCATGGACTGTAGCCTGCTGGGCTCCTCTGTCCATGGGATTGCCCAAGCAAGAATACTGGAGTGGGTGCCATTCCCTTCTTCAGGGAATCTTCTCCACCCAGGGATCAAACCGTGGTCTCCTGCATTGCAGGCAGATTCTTTACCATCTGAGCCACCAGTGAAGCCTGGGAAAGGTAAGTAGGGGATTAATGCATGAAGAAACAGATCCCTCAGTTGCAGAGGTTTGAGTTCAAAGCCTCATAAATGCTTGAGGTTTGGAGGTACACAGTCAGTGGAGGGTGGAGATGGGAGATGTGAGAGTGTACTTCTAGGAGCCTATGGCACTTCTTCCTGAGATCTAGGGGAGCTTGGAGACAAGCAGCTGGTGAGTGGGCTCAGGAGAAGATCTCAAGCTTGCCAAAGTGAGAGTAAAAGGAAGTTGGATATGATTTGTGGTTTTGTATCACAGTGGCAACAAAAGACAAGGAAAATGCATTTCCTTGCTATTCTAAAAACAGAACCTCAGCAGGAAGGATGAAAGGATGCTAGTTATCAGTCCAGAGTTTTCCAAAGTCCTTGGGTTCCATCACCACCAGGGCTTCACCAGCCTAAAGTTATTTGAATAAAGGGAACTGTGGAAGAGTTTTTAGGGCTTCTGGAACTCTATGGAAATCCTTTATGTGTTATCCGACTTACTTCCAATGTCTCACTTATACTTCTTGAAGAGGGAATGATTCAGACTCCATCTTCCTCCTCCAGGTAAGGATTTGAGTCTTAGGAAGCAGCAGGTGACTTTGCTAAAATCACATCACTGATAAATGAATGGGTGGACAAGAGCTGGACTCAGGAGCCCCGGTGCATTTCTCTGCTGCTTCTGCTCGTAGTGTGACCATCTGTCCAAGAACTCAGAAAAGTGCCAGAAATGGGTTTATTCACAAGGGAGAAAAAGAGAAGGAAGTGCTCAACCAGATGCATCAACTTCCACCATGTTCCATGAAGAGTGTCCTCAGTCCCTGATGGGAGGCTCTCTCTCCCTCTCCCTCCCAGAAAAAAGAGAGAAAGGGCTAGCTGATCTGTCTTCCAAAGATTCTCCTCTGTGCCCCGCCATTCACACCACCTGCCTTGCTTCAGGTGTTCTGAGTGCTGAGCCCCTGTTCACCAGGGGATAAAGAGCTGGTCTGCACAGGGAAGAGGGGTGAATGCACAGCTGTCCCTCTCTTGGCTGTCCTTCTAGAAACCCTTTCACATCGCCATTTGTTCTCCTTTTTCTCTGAAGAGGAATAAAGTAAACACGCAGCCCTAGTGTCTCTCTCTCCCAGCATCCCACCCCTGGGCTGCTTCCCCCCATTTCCGGGCTGCTTCCCCCTATTGCCTAGTCTCTTTCTTTATCCCTTCACACCAAACACTTTCAAAGTTAATTTCAAAAAGCTGGGAACACTTGATAGTTTTAATTAATCCTATGCCTGGGGAAATATGATTTGTGCACGTGAGGCCTCTTAGCTTCTCTGGATAGATAGGTTGTTCTGGGGAATGCCAGCATTTCCAATTTAGTTGTGATTATACCAAAGACTATGTTTGTTCGTTACCTAAGAGAAGCTAATGTGGGTGTGTGTGTCCTCAGGAAGAAATGTCTAGCTTCCCTAATAATGCTGCCTAGTGAAGCAGCACTTCAGGGCTTGCCTGGTGCCCTCAGTTTAGCATGAAGGACCATCATCCCCCAGGTGGAGAGGCAGGAATAGAGGCCCAGAGGGATTTGTTGGTTTGTATACAGGAGAGTAAGATCTAAACCAAAGCTAACTTATGGATGAGAATTTTTTCCATGACAAGTCGTTTTCCTTTCTGTGAGAACTCCCATGAGACAATACTCTGCCCGTTGCTAGGAGGACCAGTTGGAAAGGTGGCTTGTGGTCACCATGATGCTAAAGGGTCTCTTACTATTGGGGAAACATCCACTGCTGCCATGCTGAGCCTGTGAGGCTCAAACTGACAAGGCACTAGACCTTTGTCACAACTTCCGTGCCCTCACCCCATCCTCTCCAACACCGAACACAGCAGGAAGGCATATGGCATTTTATTAAGTATAAGAGATTCTTGGAGTGTCATAAACACCAGTAAGTAAGTTTTAGATAGATAGTTCTATGCTCTTGGGAAGGTTATCGGTTTTAGTTACCTTTTGTGATGTGTGTGTGTGAGTATGTGTGTGTGCGTGCTCAGTTGTGTCTGACTCTTTACAACCCCATGAACTGTAGCCCACCAGGTTCCTCTGCCCATTGAATTTTCTAGGCAAGAATACTGGAGTGAGTTGCCATTTCCTACTCCAGGGGATCTTCCAACAGAGTATTCAATTATTGTATATGAACTAGGTCTCATTTAAAGTGGTGGATCCAACTCAAACTGGTTTCACTATAACCAAAAAGTCCCATTTCTAAGTCTGGCATCAGATATGGCTAGATGCAAGAGATCAGTGTGACCATGATTCAGTTTTTCTCCATCTCCTGGCTTTTTTTGATGCTGACTCACTTCTCAGGTAAAGTGTCCCCCTGTGGATTAAAGATGACTGAAGTGGCTTCCATCAACTTCCAACTTTTGAGAATGAAGAAAGGCTATTCCTAGTGTTTCCTATAGAAGCCCTGAAAATGTTGCTGATGGACTTGGTGAGGTCATATACGCATTCTATACCAGTCTGTGATGAGCTGATTGGTCAGGTTATGGTCACATGCTTCACAACTAGTGCTGAGGATGAACTTAACCCCAACCAATAGCTCACGGACCAAGAATGGAAAAGGGATGCCCCAGAAAAAAATCAGAATAAAGTCATCAGGGGAGGAGGAATGGACACTGGGCAGAACCACCACCTCTCCCCAAAATAGTACATCCCACTTTCTGTTGCCATTTTTACATTTAAGCTAATGTGACTAGAATGCTTATACTCACCTTGAGTCTTCAGTCCACAGCTGGCTTTAGATTCCCATTGTTAGTCTTCTTCCTGGATTCTTGCCACAGAATTTTTGTAAACTAAACATCCATTTTCTCCAGGTCTAGGATTAGAATTCTAAATTCTTCAGTTAAAAAAAAAATCTCGTTCTCTAAAAACCTGTTCACCTATGATTTAGACTCTTCCTCCCCCACCATTTCCCCTACTCCAAGCATCCCAGGCTGCAGAGTTGAGTCTTCCAACCTGCCTCAACTTACTCTTGATTTCTTGAAAAGACTATTACATTCAAGTGAACATCCTTTGGCCTTTTCTTCCCCACAGAGTCAAATTTTCCCTTCTTTCTCCATTGCTCCATACATGCATGCTGTCTTTGAAATAGAGACACATCCTTGGGCAATTAGAACAGGTCATTTTCAGCTTCTGCTGGAATGGAAAATAAGCACAGAATGTCACCCGCTCGGCCAGTATGAATGGTGCATGCAATTATTATTGGGACTATGCCAACTACTTCAAATAAAATGAGTCTCAATCTTCCCTGTTTGTGAAATCAGAAAATCAAAAGCATGTTTAAGACTTCTTGGGGGATATGCCACTTTACTTGCCTGTCCATTTTGTTTGACCAGTGACAGGATTATTAGGGTGCCAGAATCCTAAGTGACATACTCTATAATGAGGACAGGATTGTGAGGCTCATCCTGTAGGTTCTTAAAAAAAAAAAAAAACTTTTATTGGAGTATAATTGTTTCACAATGTTGTGTTAGTTTCTGCTGTGCAGCAAAGTAAATCAGCTATACATACATTCCCTCTTTTTTGGATTTCCTTCCCATTTAGGTCACCACAGAGAACTGATTAGAGTTTCCTGAGCTACACAGTAGATTCTTATTAGTTATCTATTTTATGGAGTGAAAAAGTATTATTTGCTCAGTTATGTCTGACTCTTTGTGATCCCATGGACTATAGCCCACCAGGCTCCTCTGCCCATAGCAGTTTTAGGCAAGAATTCT
Organism: Cephalophus harveyi; assembly: GCA_006410635.1. NCBI lineage: Eukaryota > Metazoa > Chordata > Mammalia > Artiodactyla > Bovidae > Cephalophus > Cephalophus harveyi. The sequence goes on along the minus strand of SJYT01015708.1, from coordinate 241,312 downwards.
GGAGGGAATTGCCATTTCCTTCTCCAGGGGATTTTCCTGACCCAGGGATTGAACCCAGATTTCCTGCATTGGCAGGCTGGTTCTTTACCGTCTGAGCTACCAGGGAAGCCTATCTATTTTATACATAGCATTAAAAGTGTATATGTGTAATTTCTTAACAAGTAGAGAAATGAGTCCTCTCACTTATTTACTCACACATTCATATGTGTAAAATGTATTCACTGACAGTGCTCTTTCTCATTGTTTTGATTATTTTCTCCTTGACTGAGGAGATCCTCTGATAATAGCAGGGTGTACGTATGCATGGATTTGGCGAAAATTTTTAATAAAGCCTCTTAATGTAATATTATTAAATGAAATGTGAAAGTTTGTGGGCAAAGGCCAAGAGTAAAGACAAGATAGTGGTGAACCTACATCCAATTGAAAGAGGGGCCAGAATGTAGATTGACTGCAACAGAAGGGCTCTGGCTTTTGCATTATTGTCCTTGGTAAATGGACTGTAAATTTCATGATGGCAGGAACACCATCTTCTCCATCTTTGTATGTTCCCAAAGGACCACATACACGTTGAGTGTTCAGCCGGTATTGATTCATGAACGAATGCTTTTACTGAATGCAGGGGAGAACAAATAAACAAGAGAATGAATAAACAAGCGACTGGAAAAATCCGGTTGGTGTGCTAATTCACTGAGTCCAGCCTGACTCCTGTTTTATTGATTGCTTGTAAGTTAGGGACCTACTGACACTAGGAACCTTAATAGTTTCAGGACACTTGAGTGTGTGAGTGCTCAGTTACTTCATTTACATCCAGCTCTTTGTGACCTCATGGACTGTAGCCCACCAGGCACCTCTGTCCGTTCTCCAGGCAAGAATACTGGAATGGCGTTTCCATGCCCTCCTCCAGTCATGGCACTTACAAGTAGTCAAACATTATTTCCTGGAGTCTAAGAAAAGTGAGACCAGGTGCTATAATTCTTTGCAGAAGACAAAAGTGGCCATGACTCTGTTGTCAGCCAGTGGCTACTTTTCAGGAATTCTCTTATACCCATTTATGAGATGTCTGGGGGGAAAACTGAGGATATGGTTTTGCTTGATGGCATATTCAGGAGTGCACTGTGTTACTCACTGAGTTAACAAGAAATCATTTTTAGCTGGAGCCACACTAGAATCTGGCCCTAACTTCTCAGAGCCAGAGCCATCCCCCAGCCCTTGCGGGTCTTGTGCTGGGCCCTGTGCTGGGTCTTGAGCCTCCCCTTGATAAGAAAACCAGGGCGAAAGTGAGACATCCCTACAGTGCTCAGTGATCATAGGCTGGTAGTGTGATGTCTCTGGAGAGAGGGTCTCCCTCACTCATTCCTCCTACTCTTCCTGTAGGCAGTTCACTCTGACAAGCACAGGGAGTCAGGGTAATGGGAAATGAAAGCTGCAGGCAGTAGAACCGGAGGATGCTCATTGATAAGTAAGTAATTGTTGAGTGAAACCAGTGACTCGGGAAAACTATCAGGGGGCATGGAGCAGTCATAAGCCCCAGACCATTCCTTGCCTGCAGATAGGTTCAAGGCCTGGTGCTCTGTGATGATCTAGAGGAGTGGGATGGGGGGAAGGAAGGGAACCTCTAGAGACAGGAGATTTGCATATAATTATGGCTGATTCTTATTGCTGTATGGCAGAAACCAATGCAACGTTATAAAACATAAATTAAAAAAATAAATAAATAAAAGAACTTAAAAAACAAAAGTTCCAGACCTATTCTTGATGATGGAAGAGAGAAGGAGTGAGGCACAGGCAGGCTGGACCACTGGAAATTGTTCTAGAATCGGGAAAACCTAGGTTTGAATTCTGGCTTTGCTTCTTATTAGCTATGTGACCCTAGACCACTCAATCGACTTAACAGAGTGTGTGTTTCTTTATCTTAATATGAGGATGATGCCTACCTTGCAGAGTCTTTATAAGAAGTAACTGAAACAACTCATCATTCATTCATTCATTTAGTAAAAAGTAGGTATAGGGATATAAGATACTGAGAATAGCCAAATTCACAGAGTTAGAAAATACATTGGTAGATGCCTGGGGATGAGGGGAGTTGGGAGGGGAGGTGGAGAGTTACTGTTTAATGGGGAACAGAGTTTCAATTTAGGAAGGTGAAAAATTCAGGAGAACGATGATGGTGAGAGTTGTACAATAATGTGAATTTACTTAGTGCCACTGAACTGTATAGTTAAATATGGTTGAAGTAGTATGCTTTTTATTATGTGACTTTACCACAGTAAAAGATTTTAAAAAGCAAATATAGGGTAAGCCAAGTACCTACCAGATTTCCTGGCAGATTATTAGGCTCTCAAAATTATATATTTGACCTCTTTCTTGAGAGTTCGGCTTTGTCCCAGAAACCACAAAGGAGGACGGTTTCTAAGGACCCTTCCAGCTCTAACATTTAATAGCACAGACATCCCCTTCCTAATATAGTGACAGCCTGGCCATGGGAACCGGGGGTTTCAGGCTGAGTGCAAGCCATGTGCCTACTGCCCGCACAGACTTGTCCCCAGCAGCCAGCTATCCCTCCTTTGGGCCTGAGTGCTGGCTTTTGGGAAAACCACGCCTGTGCAGAGGTTTGGAGCCAGTTAGCATCAGCTGGCATTTACCAGCGACATTTAAAGGTCACCTCCATCCTCCTGCCGGGCAATCAGGGAGGGAAGGTGCAGCAGAGAGTGTGGACTGGGGTTCAATCTAATGAGTTTGGACAAGAAGCTAGGAGGCTGCAAGCAGAGGAGCAGGATGCGGGGAGGGCTTCCTTCGCAGGAGTCAAGGGAGACGTTCAGGGGGTGAGAGATGCCCAGTAGGAGAGGGGAAGATCTATTCAGCTCAGGGAAGAGAGGAGTCCTTGAGCTTGTTGACTTCATCCCTACCAGCAGGGAAACAGTCAGTGTCCTCTGAGAAGTGTGGTTGGAGAGGAAAAGGTTGGTGGAAAATGCGTGGACAAAATACCTCTAGGTCATTCCTTAGTGATCCTGTATTCTGCCCAGAGGACAAATCCACCATATGGCTGGAGAGGTTCATTAAGCATATTCTCTGAACCAACAATTAGGACATATTAGCACACAATCTGACTGGCTATACTCTATCACGTAAAGGAGAGGTAATGGGCTTCCTCTTGGAAATTAGGCTGCCTTGGAAAATAGGAGACATTTGGAACCGGTATAAACAGGTTATAGAATAAGAGTGTTGCTGTTCTGAGTCAGAAGGGACAATGCTAGAATTTTGAAAGCCGGAAGGACAAGGCCCTGAGAGAGCTCTTTGGTGTCCGTGTGATGCAGGATGCGTGCCCTCTTGTCATTCTGCCAGCTGTTAACTGTCCACCAGCTTCTCTTCTCCTCTCTATACGTGCTCAGTCGTGTCCACCTCTTTGTGACTCCATGGACTGTAGCCTGCCAGGCTCCTCTGTCCATGGGATTTTTTTCAAGCAAGAATATTGGAGTGGGTTGCCATTTTCTCCTCCAAGGGATCTTCCCAACCCAAGGGTTGAACTCTCATTTCCTGCACTGGCAGGTGGATTCTTTACCACTGAGTCACTGGGGAAGCCCCATGTACTTCCCACTGACTGTCGATCCCCGGTCTACCACATATACCTAGATGGATGCTGAATATTAAATCACAGGCTACTAATCTTTCCCAGGTTTCCCTCTTTCCCCAATCTTCCAGTGCTTAACAGATTTCCCAGTGGAGAGTGATGTCTTACTACATGTTTGAGGAGTGCTCAGAAATGGGTAGGTGCCCAGCTGGGTGGTAGGATCCATGGAAGCCATACTTCCCTCAAGCTTTTCCCTTGCTGTCCCCACTGCACACAAGGCTGCATCATTTCCATCTTTGAGGAACATTCTGCTGTGTCTGAAGGAATCCCCTGATAAAAGGCTAGCACCCCGGGGAGGGTCTCAAACGCATTAAGCTAAAAGCACATTAAGCCGCTGTCAGTTTTAGCCGGGACATTTTAGCGAGGATTAATTTATCAGTTCTCTTTCAGATGTGACACCTAGTTGAGAGGGATTTGGATTTAGGAGAGAAGGACTTTGATGGCAGGAAACACAAGGAAAGACGGACAGAAAAGTCCTAAGAGGAGAAGCAAGCTGCCTTGGGAAGCCAGCCTGCATGGGCAGCTGACGAGATGAAGGTGATGTGGCTGTGGGGCTGGATCTGACCACTTAGGAGGGAGCTGTGTGTGCTCAGTTGCCCAGTTCTGTCCAGCTCCCTGCGACCCCATGTAGCCTGCCAGGCTTCCCTGTCCATGGAATTCTTCAGGCTAGAATGCTGGAGTGGGTTGCCATTTCCTTCTCCAGGGTCTCTTCCTGACCCAGTGATCAAACCTGCATCTCTTACATCTCCTGCACTGGCAGGCAGGTTGTTTACTGCTAGTGCCACCTGGGAAGCCCCCACCCAGGAGGGAAGATGAGTGAAATACACACCTGGCAGGACTTCTCTGGTGGCACAGATGGTGAAGAATCTTCCTGCAATGTGGAAGACCTGGGTTTGATCCCTGGGTCAGGAAGATCCCCTGGAGGAGACACGGCAACCCACTCCAGTATTCTTGCCTGGAGAATTCCATGGACAGAGGAGCCTGGCGGGCTGTAGTCTATGAGATCACAGACAGTCGGACATGACTGAGTGGCAAACATACACAGGAGAGAGGATGGATGAAGGAGCTTAGACGTGCAGAGGCTGGGCTGACCCACAGCTGTGTGGAAGGCAGCCCTCCCACCCATGTGAGTGGCCATGACACCTCCTACCTGGTGTCTTAGGGCCCAGAAGCTGGGGCAGCTCCAGGATTCTCAGGAGCCACACCAACAGGCATTGATAGCACCGGCAGGGAGTCCCCAGAGGCAGCTAGTTGCTTCGTGCACCATTATTTTTACGGGCTACTCTCTAGAGGAACCTCAGCATAGCTTCCTTTTCACCTCCCTAATTCATGTCCCAATCCTCAGGTGGTAACCTCAGGGGGAGAGATTTTTCAAAAACAGAAAAAGGCTAGAGCCTGTCTCTAGGTTCGGCCTCCTTGGGGCATTAACAAGGCATCTGTAGCACTGGTCCCGTTGTGCTACACAGAGCATCTGAGGCTGGAAAAAGGCAGGTCTATGGTTCAAAGAAAAACCCTGTGTTTTTTTTTTTTTTTTTTTAAATGTAGGTGAGGGAGATCAGAGACAGGTTGAAGGAAAGGAAGGGAGAAGAGGAAAGTGGGTTTATGGACCATCCGCAAGATGCTGCCCTTCATACACATCTTGTTCTCTCCTGCCACACACGTGAGGTAACATGAGTGTTCTAACTCACCAGCACAGGTGACCTTCAGAGAGGTGATGTGATGGGTCCAACTGGGGAATGATGGGCATCTGATTCAAAACCACACCTGTCTGACTCCAGAGGGAAGGGAATGCAGGGGAGAACAAAGAGGAAGGAGAAGAGAAAGAGAGGATTCTCTTCTAGAGTTTAGTCCCGTGGTCACAGTCGCAACTCTGGCTGTGTTTACACGACAGTGTAGACAGGATGGTGTGGAGAGGATAGGGAGCCTCCAGATGAATGAATGGATCACTCCAGCCTGCAATCATGAGTCTGGGCCTGGGCTTTGGTGAACAATCAGTGACTCTGACATTGACCAGAAATCAAATCACGAGACCTGGACCATGTCTTCACATAGGAAGCCTGAAAGTTTATTTGCAACGTGGAAAGGGGAAGCTGGAGATAATGGGCATGGGTCCCTCAGAGAGGTTTAGAGAGGGGTCTGGGTTTGCTGATTGGATGGACCATGGCACCAGCTGCATCCTTGGGCCCCTCGCAACTCTGATCCATGGCTTTGTCAAATTTCTTCATGAAAGGCAAGATGAAGGCCTGTTAGGATGTCTGCTTGGAGAGATCTTTCTCTCTGTCTGGGTGGAGAAGCAAGGACCCCATTGAACTGGTTGTCAAGTGCTACAAAGTGGTCATACTGGAACCTGGAAGCAGAAATACATCTTGCTGGCCCCAGATGTCACTTACCTCCAGGATTTTATAGTCCACCACATATGCCCATCTCCTCTCCCTTCTTATTTCTGGAAAGAGAAACATTTTAAAAAGGCGGTTGGCTGGGTCAAATTTAGCAATGACTTGTTGAATTCAACTGTTGCTCTCAAGCATCTATACCACTGAAAGGCTTGCTGCTGCTGCTGCTAAGTAACTTCAGTTGTGTCCAAACCTGTGCGACCCCAGAGACGGCTGCCCACCAGGCTCCCCCATCCCTGGGATTCTCCAGGCAAGAATACTGGAGTGGGTTGCCACTTCCTTCTCTGGGAAGCCTTGAGTAACATGTAAATATTCCCAGTAGAGGAAATAAAGGTGTGAGGAAGATAAAGCTATGCTAGAGAAACACATCAATGGAGTCATAAGAACAGGGATCACCTTGGCTCCACCGGGTTGATTATTAACACTCAGATCCTTATCCATTCATTAGGTTGACAAGCACTGTCTAGTGACAGGTTAATTACCCAGTCCTGGGTAATTAGAAATTAAATACATGTTAAGAGGGCACCAGTGTCAAGATACTGACATTGGTGTATGTCGGTATCTTTCTTTAGCGGGAAGATAAAAACTGTCTACTAGAAAGCCCTCTTGCATGGCAAACTCCACCTCCATCTCTTCAGCCTGCAGAGATTTTTTCCCCCCTTGCTGTTGCTTTGAGAAAAATCTCTGCTCTTCCCTCTAGCTAAGATGTGTTTAGTTCCGGCTCTTAGCCTCCTCCTCTGCCCCACCCTGGGTAATGCACCTTGCTGGCCCAATTTGGAGCTCTGCTTCTATTCTTGGTAAATGTCTCTAGCGTCAAACCTCTTGCCTGTGAGGTTTCTATGAAATGGCTTGGGAGAGACTCCTGATTTTCTGGGCCTGCTTGAGGCAGAGGGTAAAAATTTCACTTTTGCTGTAGCTGAGGGATTGGGTAGAAATGGAGGGCTCTCCCACACTGCTTTATTGGAAAGTGTAAAAGCTACTGAAACAGAGTGACCCCCTGGAGGGCCAGGAGCCACACAGTCCTACCCCTCAAGTCAGTTGATCTCTGCAGGGGTTTTCTCCCACTTTCTCTCTGGAGGGTAGGGGAGGAGCCCCCCTCCAGCCTCACAGGGAAAGACCCACGATGCAATCTCAGGCTGTGGTTCTGCCCTCTTGCATCACCCCAGTCCCATCAATCCTGCCTGAGTATTTTGAGCAACAACAACAGAAATGTAAATTAGATTTATTCGCTGCGGTGTGTAATGAATGACCATCCAAGAGAAAACGGCATGTTATTTTTGCCCAGACATCCCTTAGCAGAAAATTGCTCCCAGTAGTGAAAATTTCTGTGTGGTTTTAAGTGATTTGGTTTGAGTTGTTTTAGAATCAAGGTCTAGACTGCCTAAAGTACCTTTCCTAGTGTGCTGTAGTATAGGGAATACTTAGTTAAGTTCTGCTAAGCTCTCAAATCTCCTCTATGAACTATAAATTGGAAACATGGATCCTTAGCTCAAAACCTAAGTTTTCAGCAATTTCTGTGTCAACCTCCACCTTAACCTAGTAAGCACAGGAGAAGTAGCTGAAAAGTCAGATGATGTTAATCTTTATCTCCTTTTTTCTTGAACTCATTCATGTGTTCAACCCATGCCTATTGAGCATCAATCTATGCCAAGTGCTAAGCTAGGCACTGGAGCTCCCCTGGTGGTTTGGTTGGTAAAGAATCTGCGTGCACTGCAGAAGACCCGGGTTCGACTGGGTTGGGAAGATTGAAAAAAAAAAAAGCAGCTAGGCATTGGGTACACAACACTAAACTGACCAATACATTTGCTCAGAAGACTCATAAATGGAATGGAGAGAAGATAGAGGTATAGGAGGCACTGCAGACTTCTAGAAATACTGAGTGTTGAAGGGGCAGAGATGAAGAAGCACCTGGTATCTCAAGGTCTGTGGGAGAGGTAGGGGCTAGGGTCTGAGAAGGCTTAAAGGAGGAGATGAGGTTTGTCCTGAGCCAATATCTGATCTGCTTAAGGTCCCAATGATCAGTGGAACCAGTCTTGGAACCCAGGTCTTCTGGTTGATTGGTACATGACACGTGGTACCTGGAGCAGTGTTGGACCCCAGCAGGTGCTGTATAGCTGCGAGTTCAATTCAAGCCTGAATTATGCATCATGACCATCAGAGTGGTTAGCAAGTGACCAGAGCTCTACCTGGAGTCAGATGCCAGTTGGCAGTGAGAAGTGAGAGACAAGCAGGGAGAAGAAAAGCTCGGGTATACTGGGAGATCGGGGTGGTTATGGAGTGTGCAATGAATCTAGGTCAGTATACAGGGCATGGAATGGAAAAACCAGGCAGACTGAAGTTAGCCCCATGGCTGCTCTCTGAGGCCATCTGGTCAACCTTAAGCTTGTTCCTCCCCTCACAACACCCCCCCCCCATCCCCCGTAAGATTTACTTACTTCTCAAAACAAACTTGGACAGAATGAGGGAGGGGGTGGATCTGTGTTAGCTAACCCCTGGCACAGACATGGCCCCTTTTTGGGAGGCCCATTGCCCGCTCTCACCAGGAGAGAGCATAGCCCCCTGCCTCCCTTTCTTTGAGCCTGGTTCTTCTGTCAGTAAAAGTGACAGAGCTTAGCAGGCCCACTGTCTGCTAACCCCTGGCACAGACATGGCCCCTTTTTGGGGAGCCCATTGCCCGCTCTCACCAGGAGAGAGCATAGCCCCCTGCCTCCCTTTCTTTGAGCCTGGTTCTTCTGTCAGTAAAAGTGACAGAGCTTAGCAGGCCCACTGTCTAACCCCAATAGCATCCTCCCGGTGGGACTCTCTTCTCCAGTCTCACCTGCCTGAGGACTGTCACGGGCCTTTCCAAATGGGAACTGATGCTCTGTTCGGCAGCCTGGCTTCCTGGTGACATCTCCTGACATGACATTAACAGAGAAAGCAGCAAAATGGGTCCCCTGGGCCATGGGACATTGATTTCTAGTTTAGACCCCTCAGCTGGGCCATAGCAACAGGTTTGATTAGCTTCCTCCATGAGGGGGTTGGGCAAGGGAGAAAGCAGTGCTCAGCCTCAAGGGAACTAGGGAATCAAGGTAGAGTGGTTTTAATCCCCCAGATCATAGTTTTGAAATGGAAATGGGAGGTGAGTGAAAAGGGGATGAAGGAATGTAAAGATTTGATGAGAAGCCACTTCTTTTCTCGATTTCCCATTGGAGAAAAATAAGGATTGAGGTCTCCTTCTGAAAGGCAAATACCCATCAAAGCTTCAGTGAAGCCCAAGACCTAGAAGATCTGTCCCCAAAAGACTTACATAAACTTTTTTTTTGACAAGCCGATAAAATGTATCTCTCTGGAACTACTCTCCCAAACTCTGTTGGTGTCATAGTCTGTAGTGGGTGGAGGAGGTCAGGATGCTGATCCCCAGTCTTCAGAGTCAATCCTTTATAAACAGCAAGGGCTAAATTCTCCTTTAACAAAAATTTTCCCTTTAAAAAAGAAAAGAAGATGACTAGGAAATACCCATTGGAGCCTTCCACACAATTAAAACTTTTTCTGCAGTTAGGAAGAGCTCAAGTTGCTCTCTATCAAAAAACATCAATTACTATGAAATGCATTCCTTGCTCTGGCACCATAAATAAAGCATTTTCACAAAAGAATAATATTTATGTTATCACCAGGAATAAAAAGAGAAACACATCAAATGAAAGATGCTGTTAGTAATCAGCAATGCCATTTTCATTGTAGTTCTCAGACCTTTTAATGATGCAGCACACCAGCCCCAGTCCCTAAGCTTGACTCTATTTAAATATATATATCTTGATGCATGCATATATCTCACTCCCTGAATATATAGAGATAGATAGATATATATTATCTCTTTAAAATATTAAAATAAATTACATCTTTGCACAGAATACAGACATTAATTCTGTTTCCAGGAGATTTGTCAAATCAGTGGCCTGTGTTTGCATAACAAGCTCTTTGGTTACGCTGTGCGGAATGTAAATTACCATGTTGTCAGCTCCAGATGAAAATCACCAGATTTTCAGCAATGTCGCTTCCACTGATTAAGATGAGCTTTATGTTATGTGTTCAGGTAATGTCTGTAGGTAGCTGATTCTTCCTCGAAGTGGTTGCAAGTGTCCCTCCATCCCCGCCCTCCTATTTTTAGAGAACACTGGATTCTTTTCTTTTATCTCTTTGATTGCTTTTCACATACACACACCCACACACACACACACTCTCTCTCTCACCCCTTCTGATATGGGTTTTGAATTATTCGGTGGAACTGTGGACTATTTCCTGCCAGATTGGGGACAAACTGTGGGGCTGTAGATAAAATGTTTTAATTCATCTGGATTATTCTGAGGTTTAAGGCATAGAAAACTCACAGGCAGGCTCACAAACTTTAGATTCCTAGGGAGCAGGATTTGTTCTGTCTCTAAGTGTTGTAAGTAAAGTTTCTATAATAATAACAGTTAATATTAGATGAATGCTTAATAAGTGCCAGACACCGGGCTAGGAGCCCAAAGTGCATCACGTCATTCATTCTAACAGCAACCCTATGATAGGTGGCATTATGATCTCCACTTTAGAGATCAAGAAATTAAAAGAAAGGTTAAGAATGTTTCTGGGACTTCCCTAGTGGCTCAGGTGGTAAATAGTCTGCCTCCAAGGTGGGAGATCGGGTTCGATCTCTTGGTTGGGAAGATCCCCTGGAGAAGGGAATGGCTACCCACTCCAGTATTTTTCCCTGGAGAATTCCATGGACAGAGAAGCCTGGTGGGCTACAGCTCATGGGGTAGCAAAGAATCAACACGGCTGAGCACACAGTGGACCACAGACAGGAAGCTGCTGATCTGGAATTTGAACTTAGGTCTGAGTCAAGAGTTCAGGCTTTTAGCAGGCTCAGAGCACTGTGCTGCCTTGATTCCCCAGGCGTCTCTGGAGACAGCAAAAGGCTCTTTACCTGGGGCCCCAGGGCAGAGGACTCAAACAATAGCTGTGCTTGTTTTTTCTTGTGAGATTGAATGAAGCTCTGGAGGACAGTTCTCAAACAGATTCACCTTTGTAGTGTGCAAATTTTTAAAAGAACTAGAATGGTTCCCAGGTGGCACTAGTGGTAAAGAACTCGCCTGCCAATGCAAGAGATGTAAGAGACGTGGGTTTGAGCCTTGGGTCAAGAAGATCCCCTGGAGGAGGGCATGGCAACCCACTCCAGTATCTTTGCCTGGAGAATCCCATGGGCAGAGGAGCTTAGCGGGCCCCAGTCCATAGGGTTGCAAAGAGTCAGACACGGACTGAAGCAACTTAGCACATGCGCACAGAATGGTTGTCACCTCTTGGTTCCCCTCACCAAAGCTTATACTACGACATAATTCAGTGTTCATGAAATCTGGTGCTAATGGGACCTCTGGTTAACTGGTCTACTTATCCATTTTATACGTGAGGACATCTAGGTCCAGACAGGAGAAGGAACCTGTCCAGGGTGAGATGACTTGATTTGAGGTAGTTGGAAACGTCCTTAGTTTTCTACTTTCTCATCTAACATCCAGAAAGAGCTCATCTAGACTGGCTTTAGAACGAAGGAAAATGGGCCAGAAGAAGCTTCTAGAGTCATGTAGAGGGACACCGTGGGGTCTGGGCTGGAAAAAACCACTGTCCCAGACCCAACTGGATGCTGCAGCTCTGGAAATGATGCAGTGAGTGAACACAATTGGCATTGTTATATTTTTTTGGTCTGGTTTCCAGAATGCTGGCTCCATATGTGATTGTAAGGTGCTTTGTTGCAATTGTGCTATTTCTTCATGATCATTTATATCTGCAAAATACACCTAGACCTGTTTTTGCAAAATGATAAAATTTGTCCGCTCTGTTTCCTTTTTGAAATGTTCACTTCAGCAAGCTTGAAAGCCAACAGATAGAACAAAATTTAACTTAGATTTTAGCCATTCTCTTTCCAGTCTTGGTGTTTCTCTCTCCAAATTACATTTATATTGGAAGCATTTCTGACCATAATTTTCATGACCATACGTAAAAGTTGTATCTTGGTTGAACAGGCACAAGATAACTTCCTGGATTTCTCTTCAGTGTTCATTGCACCCTTTGTCCCATTGAGGCCAATTGTCCCTTAAATAATAGCAATAGTAACGACTATCAAGATATGCTGTTTTTATTTTTCCATCTAACAGCAGGACTAGATTGAGCTGACACCACTTGTGTTCAAATGGGTCTGGGAATTCCTCAAATAGATGCATTTTAGGGGTTTCCAAGGAGCACACAGAGAAGGAAATGGCAACACATTCCAGTGTTCTTGCCTGGGAAATCCCGCGGACAGAGAAGCCTGGTAGGCTACAGTCCACAAGGTTGCAAAAGAGTTGGACATTACATAGTGACTAAACAACAACAACAACAAAGAACACAGGCTTGGAATTAGGAAACTGTAGCATGGCAGATATGTCTAGTTGCATCCTGATATTCACAATCCCCTTTGTCTGGTAGAAGAACCAAATTTAATTGGACATATTGCTTCCCAGATAAAAGACTATGTTTTCCAGAATCCCTTATGACTTAGAAGGCTATATAGCTAAGTTCTAGGCATTGAAATGCAAGAGGACATCTAGTGTGGGACTTTCAAGAAGTCACTTAAAAAAGGGAGGAGAGTGTCTTTTTTCTTTTTTCTCCATTTTGTTCCTTGGATCATGGAGATGATGGTTGAAGCCCTGGTAATCTTTTAGGACCATGAAGATGAGGACTATACCTTAGAGATAGTGAAGCAGAGACAGTAAGAGCCTGTTCCTTGGTGACTGGATCTACCCTGACACTTCCTGATTGCTATCTCTGGATTTCTTTTACATAAGAGAGA
>SJYT01015708.1:202111-227049 GCA_006410635.1 Cephalophus harveyi | reverse complement strand
GGGGTCGCAAAGAGTGGGACACGACTGAGCGACTGAACTGAACTGATATAAAGCACACAAGACAATTCTTGCTACTTTCTCCCCTTTAATATTTTCAAGGTGTTATATATATAAATAGTTGGGAATAAAAACCATGTAGCAAGAATATTTAGAGCAACCAAGGGATGAACTATATGGATAGGTGACCAAATTACAAATACCATCCCATTGCTCAGTTCAGTTTGACAAAGGTAAAACAATTAATTAGATTTTTAGGTTCTGTCTCACTCCAAAGTTTTGAGCTTCTGTACACAGTTTGAATATTTTTCTCCGTTTCCCTCTTTACTGAGGAAATATGGGTCTGAATGTTTTATTCAGACATTATACCTGAAAAAAGGCTTAGTTTTGCTCCAGTCGAGTTCCCAATATTTTAATTCTGAAAGTCACACAGTCTTTACCTGTTGATGTCTGGCTGAATTTACATTTTCTCTCTTGGCTGGTCTACTTCTGCTTATCTAGGTAATTCTCTACTTCCAAGCCCTTTCTAATACTCTATAACTGACTTTTTCATCAGAGTACCTTGTAGGCAAACATGTAGTGTCTCCAACTAGAATCTTCCTAATTCAATTTCTCCCCTAACACTGAGCTCTTGTCCCACTCAGTCTATTTAACATATTATTCTTTTAAAGCCAGGCACATGCATGTGGGTGCACATGTGTATGTGTGTGCAATCTTATTTGATTTTTACAGTAACCTCATTTGGAAGACAAGGTGATTATTTTCCTCATGTTTGACATGAGAAACGTAGCCTCAGAGGAATTAAGGGCTTATATGAGATCACACGCATTGTTCCTTGTGGGGCTGGGATTTCTAGTCTCAAGTTTTTTCATTGCACGCCACAGTTCCCTTTCCAAAACTGAAAGCCACTCATGTAGACTGGCCATCAATCAAGCCTCACATTTCTATTATGACTGCTGCTGCCTCCTCCAGACAGAGATTCATTCTGATCCACATATATTCCTGAGGATGAAGGATTTGTCACATTTCATATTTGAATAACATTTTTATACTTTTCCGAGTGCTTTCCTGTACATTATCTTATTTGATATTCGCTGTATGTCTGTAAGGTAGGTGAGGTAGGTTTTTCTTTTTCCCTCATTCTCCACATGAAAAAAAATGAATGCATGAATAATCTAAGTGATGGATTCAAGATCACAGAGAAAATTAGTGACAGAATTGGGACTGTGTCCTCTGATTGAGAAATTGCATTTTCAAAGGCTAGATATGGAGAGTAGCCCCTTTTGAATACTTAGACCCAATTATATGGTGAACACCAGGTCAGAACCTGTTAGTGGTTCAGTATCTTTGGTTCTTCCTTTTAGAAGTCTTGTGAGTCTTGTGATCCTCCATCACTTTTTCTATGCGCCCCTCTTCCCATGTCCAGGTTAATCAATCAGTTACCTGTTGAAACGCAAGCAATCCTCTAAGTAATATAGGAACATGAGTCAGTAGGGAAGGGTAGATGACTGTTACCCCAAGTTGACACTGTTCAGTGCTAAACAGAGGCTTCAGTTAATTAGTATTACAGTCTCAGAGGACTGAGGTACCAGGATGACTTCACCAGTCCTAAGGGAGAGTACTCTTCGTGGAGAGTTGAGGCTGGTCTGGCTTTCTGGTCCCTAAACACAATATAGGATCTTAGAATGAGCCCTGGGATACACATTGGTGCATAGAGGTTTGAGCCTTAACTGACTTTTAACTCGCCTTCGGTAAGTCAACTGACTTTCTTAGACCTCAGTTTCTGTATCTGTGTCAGAAGGCTAAACTATCTTTGAAATGCTTGTATTGGTTTATCAGGGCTGCCATAAACAAGTACAACAGACTGGTGGCTTAAACAACAGAACTTTATTTCCTCCCAGTTCTGGAGGTCCCAGATCCAGGATCAGCAGGCTGGTTTCCTCTGAGGCCTCTCTGCTTGACTTGGGGACAGCCATTCCTCCTTCCACTGTCCCCACATGGTCTTCCCTCTGTATGTGTGTGTCCTAATCTCTTCTTCTACTAAGAATATCAGTTGTGTTGGCCCACTAGAGCTTCCCCAGTGGCTCAGCAGGTAAAGAATCCACCTGTAGTGCAGGAGACACCAGAGACTCAGGTTTGATTCCTGGGTTGGGAAGATCTTCTGGAGAAGGAAATGGCATGCATGCATGCATGCTAAGTCACTTCAGTCGTGTCCGACTCTATGCAACCATATGGACAGCAGCCCACCAGGCTCCTCTGTCCACAGGATTCTCTAGCCAAGAATACTGGAGTGGATTGCACTCCAGTATCCTTGCCTGAAAAATTCCATGGGCAGAAGAGCTTGGCAGGCTACAGCCCAATGGGTCTCAAAGAGTTGGACGTGACTACAAATGACCTCATTTTAATTCAATTATCTTTTAAAAGACATCATCTCTCAATATAGTCACATCTTTAGGTACTGGGGTTAAGACTTCAACATATCAATCTAGCGGGGACACAGTGTAGCCTATAACTACTGAATCTGCATAACCACCCAGCTCCTCTGATATTGTTCTCCCTAATATATTAAAGAGGAAACAAAGCCTCTGAAATACCAAGTACCCCACCTTGCATCCCACAGTTGGTGAGTGGTAGAAAACAGGTCTGAATCAACTCAGCTTGCCTGAGAAGTCCAAGCTCTTTTTAACATACAATGTTAGGTATGTTACATACCTGGTGGCCCAGTGATTAAGAGTTGGCCTGTCAATGCCAGAGACCTGGGTTCAGTCCCTGGGTCAGGAAGATCCTCTGGAGGAGGAAATGGCAACCGACTCCAATATTCTTGCCTGGGAAATCCCATGGACAGAGGAGCCTGGTGGGCTATAGTCCATGGGGTCACAAAGAGTCGGACCCGACTGAGCAACAGCAACAAGCCCCGTGCTCTCAGAGCTCCAGCTTTGTCAGAAGTCTGAACTCTTAGTAAGAAGCTCTGACTGTTGGACTCTGGTGTCTCTCCTCATCATTTCTGGGAATTTTCCCTGTGTTCAGTCGTGTCCACCTCTTCACGACTCCATGGACTGTAGCCCACCAGGCTCCTCTGTCAATGGGATTCTCCAGGCAAGAATACTGTAGGAGTGGGTTGCCGTTTCCCCCTCCAGGGGATCTTACTGACTCAGGGATCGAACCGGTCTTCTTCTTTGCAGGCAGATTCTTTATCACTAGCGCCGCCTGGGAGGCCAAGATAAGAATTTTTCACCCAAATAATACTTGGGAGTGTCAGTCACTCCACACAGGGTGGTTATGCACATTCAGATCATGGTTATAAAATGCTTCATTCAATGTCTGGTTGTTAGGAGGCCTGATAATCAACCATGATTTGCTCTCCTAATATTGGGCTTCCTCCTGTTTTTACTAGTTTGTATGTTCAGCTGATCACACAGAAAGAGAGAGACAGACAGAAACAGAGAGACACGCACAGAGGAATATAGAGAGGCAAAGACAGAAAGAGACACACAGAGACGGAGAGAGAGAGAGAGAGAGAGCAAGAGGGACACCCAGAGAGACAGAGAGGCAGAAACAGAGACACGAAGAGACACACAGAGAGAAACAGACAGAGACACACACGCAGACACAGAGAGACAGAGACAGAGGGAGACACAGGGAGACAAAGACAGAGGGGCAGAAACAGAGAGAGACATAGAGTGACATAGAAACCCAGAGAGACAGACAGAGGCTCAGATACACGAAGAAACAACGAAGGAGACACCCAGAGAGAGACAGAGACGGAAAAAGAGAGAGACAGAGAAAGAAAGAGATGGAGAGAGAGAGAAAGGGTGAGGAAAGAATGAGGAGGAGTGAAGGAAAGCCCCCAGGACTGCGCTGCCTGCCAGGTCTGTAAGAGCCAATCCGATTGAAGAGAGAGGAATAAAGCCGAGCTGCTAGGGGCTCAGAGTCATTTTCTGGTTGTTAAGCCAAAGGTTTCTCCCTCAAATAATACATTTCACTTGGTATTAAGCACAAATATCAGGAATGGCCCAGTAGTCCAATTTCTGCTCCACTTTTGATGTCACCTCTGACCCACCAATGCTAACAGCTAATATTTGCATTTCCAAAATCACTTTTAAAAGCCAATGAGTGATTTATTTGCAGAGTTAACTTGCAACGTGAAGAGCTGGGTTTCATGGACATCTCCACTTTTTACATCAATCCTATTTTCCAGCTGGGAAACCCAGAGCCCTAGGGTTGCCACATGCCTTGCAAATATGGGCATCTCACTGAGGATCCCTGAAATCAGGAGGAGATGGGGAAGGGAGTGAAGCCAGTTGTCGGGCTCAGGGAGAGTGCACTGAATGGGTGTAAAAGTGGTTCTTGGGTAGTTTTCCACATCAGTCTTTTTGCTGCAACTGGGTCATAGGTTCCTTGAGGGCAGGCACCCTGCTGGGGACATCTGCACACCCGGTGGCACTTTTGTGTCATCACACAGAGCACATGACTGCATGTGCAAGTTCGTACTTGCCAGGCTGATCAGAAAGCTGGCAGCCATGGGAGGAACCGAGAGACCTCCTCAGCTTGGAGGCTGTGCCTGGGGTCCAGGTGGGCGGTCCATCAGAGCCCTGTATTTGGATAATGCTCATCCTTGCTGACCCTGTAACTTGGTCATCACTGCTACATAGAGCAGCGAACAATGGGATGAAGGAACCTAGCGTGCTTCCTTCCCCCAGTCAGCTCCCTGCCACGTGAGCACTTCCAAGGAGCCCCAGGGAGCTGGTTACAGTTGAATTTTATTTCTTTTAATTTTATGAGCGAGAACCCCTGGGTTGATCAACATGAGAGAAAATGATAATTTGCAAAGCTTCTTTCCCTCTCTGCGCTTTCTTGCCAGTTGTTTACGCAAGGAGACAGTGTCTTCCTGGCAAGGTGCATTTTCCATTCAGCATGTCTTCTTCTGTTATTAATTTTGCTTTATTTATTTGTTAACCTCTCTCCTTTAGGGTTTTGTGCTTGGCTCTGAGATTGTGCTCTTCCTTGTCTCTCTATGGATTTGATCTCACTGTAAGTCATTGATTTTAGGGTGGGCTCATATCTGCTGGTAAATGGTGTCTTGCATTTATTTGTTCAGGCTCTGGCTGGAGTCACAAGCCTTACTCTCAAGCCCTCGTTTGTCGCAGGTGGTGGTTTATGTGTCTTTCTTTCCCACCCCAAGCCTGAAGCCTCCTCAATGCCTTGCTCTGTTGACAGTCATGTGTTCTGAAAGGGTGATGCCCTAGTGCCTTGCAGGAGGCCTCCACCTCCTCAGCATCTCCTTAGGAACAGTGCTCCCCTTTTCTATTGTCCTCATCATCCACCAAGGAAGAGAACAAGGGAAATGGGCTTTAGAATCAAGCAAACTTGAGACCCAACTCTGGCTCCAAGGCACCTTCCTGGCCAGACTCTGTGATTTCCTTTGCAAAATAGGACATGCTTTTTGTGTGCTGTCATGGAGAAAGAACCAGGGAACATGGCAGACTTTCCTAGAACATTGCGTTACGTGTCTCAGAAATGTCACTTTTTTGCTCCCAGGCTTAGCATCTCATCCTTGCATCCTCTTTCTTCTCTTTCAGCACTCAGCCAGATGATCTTTTTTTTTCTTTCCTTGCTTTCACTTGTGACCCAAAATACGGACCAGCTCACAGCAAAGGCACACACCTTGGATATAGTGCTGAGAATGGCACTGTATCTTAGAGGGGACACAGTGTCACCAACTCAGTGTTGGAGAGCCTGAATCCGAAAGATGCCCCTGGAGCACCACAGAACCTATTCCCATCCCCCTCCTCTCTAATTAAATCCATTTTTGTTAAGCACTAGCATTTGAGATGAATCAGAAACACCACTCCTTATTCCAAGGTATTGTTTTCGTTTTAATTACTGGTACTGCAACAGTATTTTTCCTGCCTTTTTTCTTTGCATGTTTGTGTTATTTCAGTTACATTGTGGTGTAAATGAGTTTTTGAGTGGGAGCCAGGGAACCTAACCACCATTTTCAATATGGTTTCTCTGGGAAAATGTAATACCCACCAAACACCCTCTGAAACATGACACAGGCTGCTTTTGAGTTAAAGGGGGTCTATTTGGCTTTTGTTTTCACAAAACAACTTCATATTGTTTGCTATGTTCCCTTGAACTGATGTATTAGGCTGGCACGACATTCTTCTGTCCCCCAGAGAAGTGTTAGGTCAGCTGAAATAGGTCACACAGCAGAGCAGTCTCTTGACTCTTAAGCTATTTGACCAGGCTAGTTTAGTCCCATTGGGAAGGACTTTTGCACTGTGCACACTAGTACACAGTTAGATTCAGGAGGAGACGGCCACCTGTGTCTGATTCTAAGTGTGTCTCCTCCTGCAGGTTATCACCACTCCTCTGTTCCATCCACATTTCCTCTTTGGGGGATGTATACCTGTTGGTCATGCCAAGGGGATCTCAGGGGCTGAAGCCTATATCTGGTGGAGAGAGGTGATTAATCCTACCTCTCCTGCCAGGTCACATTAATGCACATGCCAATGGTCTTGGTTCATTTCTTCCACAAATATTTGCCAAGGGCCTATCACATTATTGTGCTAGGTGCTGAACAGACGCAACAGGGAGTAAACACAGAAGAGATCCCTCTGCTTTCACAGGGTTTTAAGTCTGATGAGTAAGACACTTATACAAAACAGGCACAGAAAATGTGGTATGTGTTTTCATAGGGGAAGAACCTGGGTGGTGGTGCAGGAGACCTGAGTTCAATCCTTGAGTGGGGAAGATGTCCTGGAGGAGGGCATGGAAACCCACTCCAGTATTCTTGCCTGGAGAATCCCGTGGACAGAGGAGCCTGGCAGGCTGCAGTCATGGAGTCGCAAAAAGTTGGACATGACTGAAGACTAAGCAGAAGCATGCAGTAAAGTTTGGCCACCTGATACACAGAGCTCACTCATTGTAAAGGACCCTGATGCTGGAAAAGATTGAGAGCAGGAAGAGAAGGGGGCAACAGTGAATGAAACGGTTGGATAGCGTTACTGAATCAGCAGACATGAGTTTGAGTAAACTCCTGGAGATAGTGAAGGACAGGGAAGCCTGGTGTGTTGCAGTCCATGAGACTGCAAAGAGTTGGACACGACTTAGCAACTGAACAGTAACAACAAGGTTAAATTGGAATCACTTCTTTTGAGTCCATCATAGCTTTCAGCTTATAAATACTAATCAAGAAGACTTTATGTGTCCAGCATGGTGCTAGGCCCTATATTCAGTGAATAAGTCATTGAAGTGGTCACAATTGAGTAAGAAGGACAGTTAATTTTTACTGTGTAGCAAACTACGCCAAAACTATGGCTTCAAACAATGAGCACTTGTTGTTTTTCACAGTTCTGTGGATTGGCTAGGGGGTTCTTCTGCTCTGAGTTGGCTTGGCTCATCTCTGTGGTCATCTGGGAGTTTGGATGGGACTGCATGATGGAGAATGAGCTCACTCATATATTAGGCAGGCTGGCTGGTGTAGGGAACTCAGCATAGACTTCTCAACGCCTAGTATGATAGACTCTTCACAGGGTCATCTCAGTGTCCTAAAGAACAGGAGACACTGCAAACTCCAATATACAAGCATTTTAAAACCTCTGCTTACAGAACATCATGATTGACACATTTGCCAAATCATGTTCCACGTCCAAGCCCAGAGTCAGGAAGAGTTTGGACCACACTAGGGTGGATGTGCATGGAGTATGTGAACATATTGGGGGCAATCCCTCTGTGATCCAGTACTTCTGTAATCTACCTCAAACATATAGATAAAAGCATTAGTATTCTGTGATAAGTGTAAGGGAAATAAACAGAACCCATTGGTATGAGAGGTAGGAGCAACTAGCACAGGGGAAATTTATAAGCAGAGGCAGATTTCTGTCTAGTGGATAAGAGTTTGGTAAAGAGATAAGAGGAAGCATTGTTGTTGTTGTTCAGTCACTCAATCCTGTCAAACTCTTTGTGACCCCAAGAACTGCAGCATGCCAGGCTTCCCTGTCCTTCACAACTGAGCAACTATTCATACACACAAGCATCCTTAAGAAAAATAATGCCCAGTAGTCCAAGTCAAACATGAGAAAAGAATATGAAGCATTCATAAATGATATATTTTTTTCTCTTTTTAACTTACTTCACTCTGTATGACAGACTCTAGGTCCATTCATGTCTCTACAAACGACCCCGTTTCATTCCTTTTATCAGCTGAGTAGGAATGATGCTAAAGCTGAAACTCCAGTACTTTGGCCACCTCATGTGAAGAGTTGCCTCATTGGAAAAGACTCTGATGCTGGGAGGGATTGGGGGCAGGAGAAGAAGGGGACGACCAAGGATGAGATGGCTGGATGGCATCACTGACTAGATGGATGTGAGTCTGAGTGAACTCCGGGAGTTGGTGATGGACAGGGAGGCCAGGCGTGCTGCGATTCATGGGGTCACAAAGAGTTGGACACGACTGAGCGACTGAACTGAACTGAACTGAACTGAATATTGCGCCACATCTTCTTTACCATTTATCTGTTGCTGAACATTAGGTTGCTTCCATGGCCTGGCTATTGTTAACAGTGCTGCAATGAACACTGGGGTACGTGTGTCCTCTATGGTTTCCGCAGGGTATATGCCCAGTAGTGGGATTAATACATCTCTGTGGAATCTAGAAAAATGGCACAGATGAACTCATTTACAAGGCAAGAATAGAGACACAGACATAGAGAACGGACATGTGGACACGGCGGGGGAAGGAGAGGGATGAACGGGGAGGCTAGACACACTGTCATGTACACACCACCATGCATAAAATATAAAGCTAGCATAGCTGCTACAGAGAAGCTGCCGTACAGTGCAGGGAGCTCGGCTCAGTGCTCTGCAGTGACCAAGAGGTGGCAGAATGAGGGGGTGCGGGGGGAAGGAGGTCCAAGAGGGAAAGGCTATATATATGCACATAGCTGATTTACTTCATTGTTCAGGAGAAACTAACACAGCATTGTAAACCAATTTTACTCTAATAATAATAAAAAAAGAACATGAAGCATTGACATAAAAGGAAATGCAAATAGCCCTAAGTATGAAAATATGTTAAATCCTACATACGAAGAGAGAAAACCAAAGGAGTTATAAGATGCCTATCGAAATGACAAAAGATCAGAAAGTTTGATGACATCTATGCTGGGTAGGTTTGGAGTAAAGGGAATTTCTAATCATTACAGGTGGGAACTTAATTCATACACTCTCTACCAAAATTCCCTGTGCATATCCTCTGATTCTTCAGTTCCACTTCTGGGAATTTATCCTGCAACTGCATGTGTTCTGCATTTGCACTTGCACTTTGGCTTTCATTTGCATATTTTAAAATGTATTTTGCATGTATTAAGGAAAAAATACTTGAATCACGTGAATGTCCATTGATAGGGGTCTAGTTAATAATGGTGATCATCATATAATGGAATGGTCTGGGTACGTTTAGAGGGATGTGGAAATGCTCAGGGAATGACAAGGGATGAAATACTGAAATACATCATGAAATACTGAAATATAGTGGGTATAGTATGCCTGCCATATATACGAGGGAACACTGTAGCTAATATTGTAGGTAGTACACACTTTAAAATATGTTGAGAAGATGCATCCCATGTGAATTGTTCTTACCAAAAATTATGCAGAAGAACACAAGGAAATTTTTGGAGGTGAAGGATAACTTTGGTGCCTTGGTTATGGTGATGGCATCGTGGGTGTAGGTATATGTCCAAACTCATCAAGCAATGTACATAAAATGGATCTACTTTTGCATATCAATTATATTTCAATACAGCTAAAAATAGAAAAATTTCCTAATGACATGTTATAAGTTGAAAAAATTAACAGATGACCTTAAGTAAAACAGAAATAACCATCTAAGACAAAATATAAATCATACCAGTAGAAGAAAGGAGAAAGTGTGTGTACACACCAAAAGAGAGAGAACCTTATTCCTCTTCCTGTGCGTGTGTGCATGCTAAGTCACCTTAGTTGTGTCCAGCTCTTTGTGACCCTATGGACCACAGCCCACCAGACTCCTCTATCCAAGAGATTCTCCATGCAAGAATACTGGAGTGGCTTACCGTGCCCTCTTCCAGGGCATCTCCCCTACCCAGGTATTGAACCTATGTCTCTTATGTCTCCTGCCTTGACAGGCAGGTTCTTTACCACCAGCAACACCTGGGAAGCCCATTCCTCTTCCTAGAAGCACTGATCTCATCAAAGGGGCCCTATCTTCATTACTTCGTCTAACCCTAATCACCTCCCAAATACCCCATCTCTGAATGCCATCACACTGGGGGCTGAGGCTTCAGTGCATAAATTTTGAAGGAACACAGACACTCAGTCCATAGGAACATATAATCCTCATAATTACTGTATGAAGCATCTACTATTACTGGAATATTTTAGATGAGGAAAATGAGGTGCAGAAAGGCTAATTAAATTGGTCAAGGTCATAGAGCTGGTGTAGCAGCAAAACTGGGACTTGAGTGTAAGTGAGTTAGCCCACAGGGTTTTTTTCAAGCACAGCTGCTCTGCACCACAGCAGGTTCCTGCCAGCGTTCTCCCTGTCTCACTGACCTCACCAAACCGATAACTCAGAGCCTTCTGGACCACCTGGAAATAGGTCTGGCTAGAGGCAGGGTCTGGTTTCAATGGCAGGAAACTCTTAGAATATGGCATTTTGGGGTTCATTTTTATTACCAACTTGGGGGTCTTGTTAATTCTTGAGAAACAGGAAAATACCTTTTCAAATTTCAACTCTTTTTCAAATTTGCGACACATCTGTGTGATGGAGAGGGCATGGCTGGATGTTAAACTCAAAGAACTGGCTCTCTCTGCTTGAGGCAGAAGAGTAAGTCAGCTAAACAAGATTTAGCAAATTCAATTATGCATCCTTCTCTGCTCAGAGATCCTAAATATTCCTTTGCTGGTATTATAAGTCCACACTCTTCATCTGGCTTCACCCTACTTTTCCCAAGTACTCCTGCTTCAGTCCAGTGAGAAGCTCTCAGCCCAGCCCAGCAACTCCACTCAACCACTTCAAAAATCACCATTTTCCTGCTCCTACTTTAAGAATGTAAATTTCCAATGAGATAGTGGATGTGAAACGCTTCACGTGGCACCCATTTACTACACTGAAAACAGAAACCACTAACCCAAATAAAGTGCAGATTCAGTTTACAAAGAATTTTAAATTCCCTCTCATAGCATCCCTCTGAATTAGGAATTACCTGTTCTGGCTCACCATCGAGAATATTGAGACTGGTGTTTCATGGCCTAAGCTGCTTAGCACGTTGCTGGGCTGTTGTTAGATCCAGGGCTTGAACAACTCCACATCCTGTGCTCTTTCTCTCTCTCTCTCTCTCTTTTTTTTTTTTTAACACATAAGGAAGCATTTATCTGAAGCTTAACATGAAGTCATACAAATAAACTTTGTATAAACACAAAAATGCATTGAGTCATGGGACAGCTAGCAAGAGGCAAAGTAAAAACAAAGAAAACTTATTGGTGGCTATATATAACTGGGCATAGTTGTGTCTTGTACACTGGAAAGTCTTTTTCAAAGTTGATCTTGGATCAACAGAAGACCAGTCTCCAAAGGTGTTTTGCAAGATAGGCTGGGGATGGGTGGGCAGTAGTGGATCATGTTCAACTCTGTGAATGTCCCGTTGAATACTCCTGGCTCCTTGGATCTCTAGGTTGGGGAAGTTTTGGTGGTGGTGGTTTAGTCACTAAAGTTGTGTGTGACTCTTCCGACCCCATGGACTGTCAGGGGGCCTGCCAGCCTCCTTTATCCATGGGATTTCCCAGGTAGAATACTATAGTGTGTTGCCATTTCCTTCTCCAGGGGGTCTTCCTGACCCAGGGATCAAACTCAGGTCCCCTCCATTGCAGGTGGATTCTTTACCACCTGAGCCACCAGGGACTCCCCTGGGGAATTTTATTTTACTAATTAACACAGTGAGAAAAAAGCAGGAGGAAGCTGAGGAGGGGGGTTGGGATCTCTCAAGTTCATAATACAAAGAGGATAAAAGCTTGTCAGACACTTAATCACTGTTTCTAAACAGTTGCCAAATACCTACACCATTAGACTAGGTTTCCTCGGGTCTGACAGGCACAATAAGTGCTGCGCACACATTCCTTGGACTAATCACTTTACATGGATTAGTTCAATTCATCCTCACGACAATCCCATGAAGCAGGTGTTCATATTAGCTACACTTCACCCAGAGAGAAAAGCTCCCTGCTTTTATCCTTGTCATCGTCCTTTAATCACTCAGGGTCTACCCTGGTGAAAAGAAAGCTGGTTGTGCACATCTGCTCAGATTCAACTCGAGAACAGTGAATTGGGTAATGAGGAATAATGCAGAGATCACTTCTATTCAGCTTTGGGATGTTGTCCTTCAGTTCAGTTCAGTCGCTCAGTAGTGTCTGACTCTTTGCGACCCTATGGACTGCAGCACGCTAGGCCTCCCTGTCCATCACCAACTCCCAGAGCTTGCTCAAACTCATGTCCATCGAGCTGGTGAGGCCATCCAACCATCTCATCCTCTGTCATCCCCTTCTCCTCCTGCCTTCAATCTTTCCCAGCATCAGGGCCTTTTCTAATGAGTCAGTTCTTTGCATCAAGTGGTCCTTGGCCTTGCTGTATGTGACATCTTGGGGATTTCCAGAGCAGTTCCTGGAAGCTGAATGAGGAGGCCACCTTGTGATGTTCTGATACCTAAGGGTAAGGGGTCACTTAGCCTTCTTCCATAGAAGCTTCCCTGCTGAAGATGGTCCCAATTACCTCCAAGTGCCAACTTCTTCGGGTTTCTCTGGTGACTCAGCTGGTAAAAAAATCTGTCTGAGGATCCCCTGGAGATGAGAATAGCAACCCACTCCAGTACTCTTCCCTGGGAAATCCCATGGACAGAGGAGCCTGGCGGGCTATAGTCCATGGGGTTGCAAAGAGTCAGACACAACTGAGTGACTAACACTTTCACTTTCACCAACTTCTTTTTTCTCCTCCCTCCCACTTCCCCTTATTCTTATTAATGTGGATAACTATCCGGAAAGCAGAGATTCCTCTGTGTCAGGCTTTGGTTGCACATGAGTCCTGACTTAATCTTCAAGACCGCACTCTGTGAGACTTGCGGGTGTCCCAGAGTCGCCTCCCTCCTGCCAGTACCTGAGAGCTAAATTGTTCCACTTTCAGAAATTCAGGGAGATTGTTGTTAAACAGAGCTGTTCCTAAAAATAAAATGATATAAACTTACAATTAAAGAAATTACATTAGAAACAAAGGTAATAAGCACACTAAAGTAATTAAATATTTATCAGCACATCCCTGGAATGCCATTCTCCCCAACAATAGTGTTGAAGATGACTGAGGTTTTGAAGGAAGCAGCAAAGTCGAGACCCAAGGGGTGGGACACCTCAGAGATGTTAGCTCAAGCTGGGTTGCTTTTTTCCCAGAACAAAGCTACATTTTGGCTCCTTACAGCTTATGAGTTGGAGCTGGGGGTATTAAGGGGGGGTTCCTTGGTGGCTCAGATTGTAAAGGATCTGCCTGCAGTAAAGGAGACTGGAACCCAGGACATCAGAACCCAGTTCTATCCCTGAGTGGGAGAAGGGGATAGCAACCCACTCCAGTATTCCTGCCTGGAGAATTCCAGGGACAGAGGAACCTGGTGGGCTAAAATCCATGGGGTAACAAAGTGTTGGACATGACTGAGGGACTAACGCTTTCACTTTCACTGAGAAAGTTCGTAGAAACTACTGCCTGATGGGAGAAAAACCATGACAACAGTGAAAGGGGATTATGGCCACAGAGGGTCTGCTTTCTGTACCCAATGCTATAAAAAATGTGGCTAGATTTTAAAATGTACCTGACGCTATCAACTGCCATGCCAAGAGAGAGCAATGGTCTGGTTCTTCTATTTAGCATAAGCATCCACTCATTTCCTCTGCTGGCTTTTCCTCCCACTGGGTAGTAAAATCCCAGAAAGGCTTGGGACCACAAAGCTTCATTCCCAGAGAGGAAACTCACCCATGAGGATGAAGGTGCCACACCCCAACTCTCCTATAAAGAACATGAACAAGTGATGGCTGTCTCCAGAGGCCATAGACAACAAAGAGTTGGTACTTGGTGCTTCTTCACAGAAAGGCTCACAATTCATAAATATAGCCACTGGAATGCAGGACAAAACATAATGTATGAAAGATTGAATAGAAGATATATTATGCTAGGGCATGGCAATCCTGTCGGCAGGAATTTATAGCTTCGATATATTCTCCATTAAAAGTGGTTCAGCTAGCTGGTAGAAAAGCTCAATTCATCTTGCATCTGTTGCAAACCATCAATATTATGGTTTACTCATTTAAACTGGAAATGGGACCAAATATTTGGGCTATTTATAATAAAAAAATATGAAAATCTTTGTATTGGTGTTCATCACCTAACTCCTTCACTTTAATCAGAAGTCTGTTTACATAGGGTTCAGAGAACATTCCTCACCTGTGATGATGCTAGGCTATGAGAGGCAGGAATGAGGAGGAAAATGACCGAATGTCCCTTTTCTCAGAGAGACAGGTGTGTGCCCTCCCTTATTGAGGCCATTAGACACGACTGAAGCGACTTAGCAGCAGCAGCCCACAGGAAAGGCAAAGCGGCACATGCAAAAGTCTCTGCACTGTATGTAAAAAAGGAAGGGGGAGGCTGGAAAGTTGGAAACAGGTAAGAGTATGAAGATTGCTTGGAGCTTCCCAGGTGGTGCTAGTGGTAAAGAACCCACCTACCAATGCAGGAGACATAAGAGACAGAGGTTCAGTCCCTGGGTCGGAAAGATGCCCTGGATGAGAGCATGGCAACCCACTCCGGTATTCTTGCCTGGAGAATCCCATGGACAGAGAAGCCTGGCAAGCCACCGTCTGTGGGATCACAGAGTCAGACATAACTGAAGTGACTTAGCACAGGAAACACAGGATAAGAGTCTGAAAAGCCGTGGACTTCCTGGTAGTCCAGTGGTTGAGAGTTCGCCTTCCAGTGTTGGGCGAGCAGGTTCGATCCCTGGTTGGGGAGCTAAGGTCCCACATGACTTGTGGCTAAAGAAGTGAAGTCGCTCAGTCGTGTCCGACTCTTTGCGACCCCATGGACTGTAGCCTACCAGGCTCCTCCGTCCATGGGATTCTCCAGGCAAGAGTACTGGAGTGGGTTGCCATTTCCTTCTCTAGGGGATCTTCCCAACCCAGGGATCGAACCTGGGTCTCCTGCACTCCAGGCAGACGCTTTAACCTCTGAGCCACCAGGGAAGCCCTGTGGCTTGTGGATGTATCACATGCTGGCTTGTGTTCCCAGGGAAGATGCCAGCTCCAGGCTCTCTGTCAGTGGAGTTGACCTCACTGTCGTAAGGTGTGGTCATTGTATTGCCAGAATGCCCGTGGCTTACACTGAGGATCCTCAAAGGAGGCCTTACTCTCCCCTAGGAATAATTTCTAAATGTATCTGATGGATTTGCTCATGACAAGGCACCCGAAGCTGCAAGGCCAGAGAGAGCCCACACAAACAGCAGGGATCACCCCTGGTGATTTCCTCACAATATCTCTCCTCCTTGCTCACACCACCTGCAGCTCTCCATTCCCTCCTCCCCTGCTCTCCCACCTCCAGCCTCAGCCTCAGTCTCTAATGTCTGTCTTAGACTCACGTCCTTGATTTTGAGTCCCTTTGATGTATCCCACTTGACTCCTGTTCTCAGCTTGAGGGTCCTGCTGGGCACCTGGATTCCTGCACACCTACAGCTCCCAGAGAGACTCCTACTCAGCTTGTCTGGGCTTCACGATGGCCTTGAGAGTCCCAGGCCCTGGGAGGAGATGAAAATAAAGGCTTATCTTTTTACTCACTTCCGCTTGGCTTTAATTCCCCAGTGGAAATTGCCCTCCCTTGCTCTTTCATCATGCTCCGTGTTCTCCTGTGTCAAGCCAGTGGGCTTCTTTCACGGGCGGTGCCCAGGCCCCTCAGTGTCTGTTCATCCAGGGAGACCCCATACAGGCACTACACCAAGGACCTCTTGTCCAACAAATGTTGGCAGGAGACCACTCTGAGACCTCGAGCTCCACACTGTGGCCTTGGTGCTCCTGCAGCACCAGGGAGGTGGGGGAGGGTCACCCTGGCCCAGCCATCTCCCTCTCCCAGACACTCAGAGTGTCATTCTGCCCTTTCCATGTGTGCCCGGGGCTTTCTGGGCTATTTTTAAAAACCTATAGCACTTCCTGTCTCTACCACTCATTTGGGCGGTTAATCATGACAGTCCAGAAATGTCACCTCTGGACAGTGTGGTGTGTGTGTGGAGAAGCGTTGCAGTCAAGTGAAGGGACAGGACTGTCAGAGGGCCCGGGTGGAGGGACTCAGGCCATGGGACCAGCACCTGGGACAGCAGAAGGAGCCGGACCGGCCTGTCTACCCAGCGCCACGACCCAGGATGCACAGGGCTGCATGGCTGGGAGCGGGCTGTTGTGCCGGGCAGCTGGGTTTTAGCACTGACTTGGCCAGCATCAGCGCTGGACAAGTGCCACGACTCCTCTGAATATCCCTCTCCACACCTTCAACACCGTGTAGCTGTGCTTTCAGAGCAGAAGCCATTTATCAGCTCTCATGTTCCCTGGGAGGGAGCAGGATGCAAAGCACACCTTTGATTTTTTTCTGTTTACACTGTCTGTTTCTTGGCTGGTGAGATGAGGATAAAGATTGCTGATTCCTGCTCCTGTGTGACCGACCTTCCTCTTCTGAGTTTAGCTTTCTCAGAAGAGGAGCCCACTTTCATTTTTTTTTTTTTTTAAATTATTTATTTATTTAGTTTTGGCTGTGCTGGGTCTTTGTTGCTGTGTGGGCGTTTCTCTAGTTGCAGTGAAGGTGGGGGCTACTCTCCAGTTGTGGTATTCAGGCTTCTCATTGCGGTGGCTTCTTTGTTGCTGAGCATGAGTTCTAGGGCATGCAGGCTTCAAGAGTTTTGGCTCCCAGGCTCCACAGTTCAGTCGTTGTGATGCATGGACTTAGTTGCTCTGAGACATCTGGGATCTTGCTGAGTCATGGATAGAACCTGTGTCCTTGCATTGGCAGGCAGATTCTTTACCATTGAGCCAACAGGGAAGCCCCACTTTAATTTTTTTATAACTAATTTATTTTTTATTGAAGGATAATTGCTTTACAGAATTTTGCTGTTTTCTGTCAAATCTCAACATGAATTAGTCACCAGTTCAGTTCAGTTCAGTCGCTCAGTCGTGTCTGACTCTTTGCGACTCCATGAATCGCAGCACGCCAGGCCTCCCTGTTCATTACCATCTCTCGGAGTTCACTCAGATTCACATCCATCGAGTCAGTGATGCCATCCAGCCATCTCATCCTCGGTCGTCCCCTTCTCCTGCCCCCAATCCCTCCCAGCATCAGAGTCTTTTCCAATGAGTCAACTCTTCTCATGAGGTGGCCAAAGTACTGGAGTTTCAGCTTTAGCATCATTCCTTCCAAAGAAATTCCAGGGCTGATCTCCTTCAGAATGGACTGGTTGGGTCTCCTTGCAGTCCAAGGGACTCTCAAGAGTCTTCTCCAACACCACAGTTCAAAAACATCAATTCTTCAGCGCTCAGCCTTCTTCAAAGTCCAATTCTCACATCCATACATGACCACAGGAAAAACCATAGCCTTGACTAGACGGACCTTAGTCGGCAAAGTAATGTCTCTGCTTTTGAAAATACTATCTAGGTTCTACATAACTTTTCTTCCAAGGAGTAAACGTCTTCTAATTAGTCATAGGTATACATATATCCCCTCCTTTTGAACCTCTCTTCCATCTCCCTCTCCATCCCACTCCTCTAGGTTGGTACAGAGTCCCTGTTTGCATTTCTTTAGCCATGCAGCAAATTCCCATTGGATATCTATTTTACATATGGTAATGTAAGTTTCCATGTTGCTCTTTCCATACATCTCACCCTCTCCTCCCCTCTCACATGTCCATAAGTCTATTCTCTATGTCTGTTTCTCACCTGTTGCCCTGTAAATAAAGTCTTCAGTACCATTTTTCTAGATTCTGTACATGTGTCAGAATACGGTATTTCTCGTTCTCTTTCTGACTTACTTAACTCTGAATAATAGGTTCTAGGTTCATCCACCTCATTAGAACTGACTCAAGTGTGTTCCTTTTTATGACTAAGTAATATTCCACTGTGTATATGTACTACAACTTCTTTATCCATTTATCTGTCAATGGACATCTAGGTTGTTTCCATGTTCTAGCTATTGTAAATAGTGCTGTGGTGAACAATGGGATACATGTGTCTCTTTCAATTTTGGATTCCTCAGGGTATATGCCTATGAGTGGGATTGCTGGGTCATATGGTGGTTTTATTCCTAGTTTTTTAATGAATCTCCATACGGTCTTCCATAGTGGCTGTTAGCTTTCTTATCCATTCATCTGCTGATGGACATCTAGGTTGTTGATTTGCATTTCTCTAATAATAAGTGATGCTGAATATCTTTTCATCTGTTTGTTAGTCATCAATATGTCTTCTTTGGAGAAATGTCTGTTTAGGTCTTTTCCCCACTTTTTGATTGGGTTTTTTGTTTTTCTGGCATTGAGTTGTATGAGCTGCTTGTATATTTTGGAAATTAATTCTTCGTCAGTTGTTTCATTTGCTATTATTTTCTCCCATTCTGAGGGCTGTCTTTTCACCTTGCTTATAGTTTCCTTTGCCGTGCAAAAGCTTTTAAGTTTAATCAGGTCCCACTTGTTTACTTTTGTTTTTATTTCTCTTACTCTAGGAGGTGGGTCATAGAGGATCTTGCTTTGATTTATGTTGAGTGTTCTGCCTATGTTTTCCTCTAAGAGTTTTATAGTTTCTGGTCTTACATTTAGGCTTTAATCCATTTTGAGTTTATCTTTGTGTATGGTGTTAGGAAGTGTTCTAATTTAGTTCTTTTACATGTGGCTGTCCAGTTTTCCCAGCACCATTTATTGAAGAGGCTGTCTTTGCCCCACTNTTTTATAGTTTCTGGTCTTACATTTAGGCTTTAATCCATTTTGAGTTTATCTTTGTGTATGGTGTTAGGAAGTGTTCTAATTTAGTTCTTTTACATGTGGCTGTCCAGTTTTCCCAGCACCATTTATTGAAGAGGCTGTCTTTGCCCCACTATATATTCTTGCCTCCTTTGTCAAAAATAAGGTACCCATAGGTGCATGGGTTTATTTCTGGGCTTTCTATCTTGTTCCATTGGACTATATTTCTGTTTTTGTGCCAGTACCATACTGTATTGACGACTGCAGCTTTGTGGTATAACCTGAAGTCAGGAAGGTTGATTCCTCCAGCTCCATTCTTATTTCTCAAGACTGCTTTGGCTATTAAGGATCTTTTGTGTTTCCGTATGAATTGTGAAATTTTTTTGTTCTAGTTCTGTGAAAGATGTCATTGGTAATTTGATAGGGATTGCATTTGGTAGTATAGTCATTTTCACAATATTGATTCTTCCTACTCAGGAACATGGAATATCTCTCCATCTGTTTATGTCATCTTTGATTTCTTTCATCAGTGTCTTATAATTTTCTATGTGCAGTTCTTTTGTCTCCTCAGGTAAGTTTATTCCTAGATATTTAATTGTTTTTGTTGCAATGGTGAATCAGATTGATTCCTTAATTTCTCTTTCTGATTTTTCATTGTTAGTATATAGAAATGCAAGTGGTTTCTGTGTATTGATTTTGTATCCTGCAACTTTGCTTAATTCACTAATTAGCTCTAGTAATTTTCTGATACTATCTTTAGGGTTTCTGTGTACAGTATCATGTCATCTGCAAACGTGAGAGCTTTACTTCTTCTTTTCTGATCTGGATTCCTTTCTTTTTCTTCTCTGAATGCTGTAGCTAGGACTTCCAAAACTATCTTGAATAATAGTGGCAGAAGTGGACACATTTGTCTTGTTTCTGATCTTAGGGAAAATGCTTTCAGTTTTTCACCATTGAGAGTAATGTTTGCTGTAGGCTTATCATATATGGCCTTTACTATGTTGAGGTAGGTTCCTTCTATGCCCTTTTTTTTAAGAGTTTTAATCATAAATACGTGCTGAATTTTGTTGAAGACTTTTTTCTGCATCTATTGAGATGATCATATGGTTTTTAATCTTTCAATTTGTTAATATGGTGTGTCACATTGATTGATTTCCATATACTGAAGAATCCTTGCATCCCTGAAATAGATCCAACTTGATCATAGTGTATGAGCTTTTTGATGTGTTGCTGAATTCTGTTTGCTAAAATTTTGTTGAGGATTTTTGCCTCTATGCTCATGAGTGATATTGGTCTATAGTTTTGTGTGTGTGTGTGTGTGTGTGTGTGTGTGTGTGTGTGTGTGTATGTGTTGTCTTTCTCTGGTTTTGGTATTAGGGTGATGGTGGCCTCATTGAATGAGTTTGGAAGTGTTCCTGCCTCTGCAATTTTTTGAAAGAGTTTTAGAAGGATAGGCATTAGCTCTTCTCTAAATGTTTGATAGAATTCTCCTGTGAAACCATCTGGTCCT
This sequence comes from Cephalophus harveyi, assembly GCA_006410635.1. NCBI lineage: Eukaryota > Metazoa > Chordata > Mammalia > Artiodactyla > Bovidae > Cephalophus > Cephalophus harveyi. Next base: position 206,493 of record SJYT01015708.1, on the reverse strand, counting down.
GGGCTTTTGTCTTTTGGGACATTTTTGACCACAGCTTCAATTTCAGTGCTTGTAATTGGGTTGGTCATAATTTTTATTTTTTTCTGGTTCAGTCTTGGGATATTGAACTTTTCTAAGAATCTGACCATTTCTTCCAGGTTATCTATTTTGTTGCCATATAGTTGTTCATAATAGTATCTTATAATCCTTTTTATTTCTGCATTGTCTGTTATAACCTCTCCTTTTTCATTTCTAATTTTGTTGATTTGATTCTTCTCTCTTTTTTTCTTGATAGTGCTTGTAATTGGGTTGGTCATAATTTTTATTTTTTTCTGGTTCAGTCTTGGGATATTGAACTTTTCTAAGAATCTGACCATTTCTTCCAGGTTATCTATTTTGTTGCCATATAGTTGTTCATAATAGTATCTTATAATCCTTTTTATTTCTGCATTGTCTGTTATAACCTCTCCTTTTTCATTTCTAATTTTGTTGATTTGATTCTTCTCTCTTTTTTTCTTGATGAATTTGGCTAAAGGTTTGTCAATTTTGTTTATCTTCTCAAAGAAACAGCTTTTAGTTTTATTAATCTTTACTATTGTTTCTTTCATTTCTTTTTCATTTATCTCTGCTCGAATCTTTATGATTTCTTTCCTTCTACAAATTTTTTTTTTCTTCTTCTTTTTCCAGTTGCTTTAGGTGTAAAGTTAGGTAGTCTATTTGATGGTTTTCTTGTTTCTTGAAGTAGGATTGTATTGCTGTAAACTTCCCTCTTAGAACTGCTTTTGCTGCATCCCATAGGTTTTGAGTTGTGTTTTCATTGTCATTTGTTTCTAGAAATTTTTTGATTTCCCTTTTGATTTCTTCAGCAACTTGTTGGTTATTTAGAAACATGTTGTTTAATCTCTATGTGTTTGTGTTTCTTACAGTTTTTTTTTCTTGTAATTGATATACAGTCTCATAGCATTGTGATCAGAGAAGATGTTTGATACAATTTCAATTTTCTTAAATTTACTGAGTTTTGATTTGTGACCCAAGACATGGGCTATCCTGGAGAATGTTCCATGTGCACTTGAGAAGAAAGAGTATTCTTGTGCATTTGGATGCAATGTCCTGAAGATATCAATGAGATCCATCTCATCTAATGTATCATTTAAGACTTGTGTTTCCTTATTAATTTTCTGTTTTGATGATTTGTCCATTGGTGTGAGTGGGGTGTTAAAGTCTCCTATTATGACTGTGTTACTGTCAATTTCTCCTTTTATGTCTGTTAGTGTTTGTCTTATGTATTGAGGTGCTCCTATGTACAGTGCATAGATATTTACAATTGTTATGTCTTCCTCTTGGATTGATCCCTTGATCACTATGTAGTGTCCTTCCTTATCTCTTGTAATATTCTTTATTTTAAGGTCTATTTTGTCTGATATGAGGGTTGCTACTCCAGCTTTCTTTTGCTTCCCATTTGCATGGAATATATTTTTCCATCCTCTCACTTTCAGTCTATACGTGTCTTGAGGTCCAAAGTGGGTTTCTTGTAGACAGCATATGCTGCTGCTGCTAAGTCACTTCAGTCGTGTCCGACTCTGTGTGACCCCATAGACGGCAGCCCACCAGGCTCCCCCATCCCTGGGATTCTCCAGGCAAGAACACTGGAATGGGTTGCCATTTCCTTCTCCAAAACATGAAAGTGAAAAGTGAAAGGGAAGTCGCTCAGTCGTGTCTGACTCTTTGCGACTGCATGGACTGCAGCCTACCAGGCTCCTCCATCCATGGGATTTGCCAGGCAAGAGTACTGGAGTGGGGTGCCATCGCCAGCATATATATGGGTCTTATTTTTGTATCCATTCAGCCAGTCTGTGTCTTTTGGTTGGAGCATTTAATCCATTTACATTTAAAGTAATTATTGATATATATTTTCCTATTGCCATTTTCTAATTGCTCGGGGCTGATTTTGTAGATTTTTTTTTTCTGTTGTATTTCTTGACTATATAAGTCCATTTAACATTTGTTGTAAAGCTGTTTTGGTGGTATTGAATTCTCTTAACTTTTGCTTGTCTGAAAAGCTTTTGATTTCTGCATCAATTTTGAATTTTTTTTTTTCTGTTGTATTTCTTGACTATATAAGTCCATTTAACATTTGTTGTAAAGCTGTTTTGGTGGTATTGAATTCTCTTAACTTTTGCTTGTCTGAAAAGCTTTTGATTTCTGCATCAATTTTGAATGAGATCCTTTCTGGGTACAGTAATCTTGGTTGTAGATTGTTCCCTTTCAGTACTTTAAATATATCCTGCCATTCCCTCTGGCCTGAAGAGTTTTTGCTGAAAGATCAGCTTTAAGTGTATGGGGTTTCCCTTGTATGTTACTTGTTGCTCCTCCCTCGCTGCTTTTGATATTCTTTCTTTGTGTTTAGTCTTTGTTCGTTTGAACAGTATGTGTCTTGGCATGTTTCTCCTTGGGTTTATCCTGTATGGGGCTCTTTGTGCCTCTTGGACTTGGCTGGCTATTTTCTTTTCCATGCCATTTCAACTAAGTTCCTTTTCAATTATAATCTCTTCAAAAATTTTCTCATACCCTTTCTTTTTCTCTTCTTTTTCTGGGACCCCTATAATTCAAATGTTGATGCATTTGATATGGTCCCACAGGTCTCTGAGACTGTCCTTGGATCTTTTCTTTTTTTTTTGCTTTATCTGCTCTTCAGAAGTTATTTCCACCATTTTATTTTCCAACTCACTGATTCCTTCTTCTGCTTCTGATATTCTGCTATTGATTCCTTCTAGAGTATTTTTAATTTCAGTAATTGTGTTGTTTGTCTCTGTATGCTTATTCTTTCATTCTTTTAGGTCTTTGCTAACTGATTCTTGCATTTCCTCCATTTTGTTTTTAAGGTTTTGGATCATCTTTACTATAATTATTCTAAATTCTTTTCCAAGTAATTTTCCTATTTCCTCATTTATTTGGACTTCTGTGTTTCTAGTTTGTTCCTTCATTTGTACCATATTTCTCTGCATTTTCATTTTTTTAAAGTTATTGTGTTTGAGGTCTCCTTTTCTCAGGCTTAAAGGAAAGTTGAATTATTTACTTGAAGAAAGTTGAATTCTTTCTTCCTTTTGGCTTCTGCCCTCCTAAAGTTGGTCCGGTGGTTTGTGTGTTTTGTATAGAGTGAGATTTCTGCTGAGTTTTTGTTTGTTGGTTTATTTTTCCTCTGATGGGCAAGGCTGAGTGAGGTAGTACTCCTGTCTGCTGATGATTGGGTTTGTATTTTTGTTTTGTTTGTTGTTTCAATGAGGCGTCCTGCACAGGGTGCTACTGGTGGTTGGGGGATGCTGGGTCTTGTGTTCAGTGGTTTCCTTTATGTGTGTTCTCACTATTTGATGCTCCCTAGGTTAGAGTGTGGGCGGCTGTGATGGCGCGCAGAGCGCGGCCGAGAGGAGCTACCCTGCGTCCGAGGTCAGGGACGGCGGCTGAGTGTGCCAGGCTATGACAGTGCAGGAGCAGCTGAGAGGAGCTACCCCTGCGCAAGGCCAGGGGCAGCGGCCGGGAAGAGCAACCCCATGTCCAAGGAGCAGTGGCCGCGCGGGCGCCACAGGGTCTAGAGGAGTTATTCCATGTTCAAGGTCGGGAGGGGCAGTGGTGAGGAGATATCCCTCGTCCAAGGTAAGGAGCAGTGGCTGCGTTTTGCTGCAGCAGCCGTGAAAAGATACCCCACGTCCAAGGTAAGAGAAACCCAAGTAAGATGGTAGGTGTTGCAAGAGAGCATCAGAGGGCAGACACACTGAAACCATAATCACAGAAAACTAGTCAATCCAATCACACTAGGATCGCAGCCTTGTCTAACTCAATGAAACTAAGCCACGCCCTGTGGGGCTACCTAAGATGGATGGGCATGGTGGAGGGGTCTGACAGAATGTGGTCCACTGGAGAAGGGAATGGCAAACCACTTCAGTAGTCTTGCCTTGAGAACCCCATGAACAGTATGAAAAGGCAAAATGATAGGATACTGAAAGAGGAACTGCCCAGGTCAGTAGGTGCCCAATATGCTACTGGACAGGAGAAATAACTCCAGAAAGAATGAAGGGATGGAGCCAAAGCGAAAACAATACCCAGTTGTGCATGTGACTGGTGATTGATAGAAGCAAGGTCCGATGCTGTAAAGAGGAATATTGCATAGGAACCTGGAATGTCAAGTCCATGAATCAAGGCAAATTGGAAGTGGTCAAACAAGAGATGGCAAGAGTGAACGTCAACATTCTAGGAATCAGCGAACTAAAATGGACTGGAATGGGTGAATTTAACTCAGATGACCATTATATCTACTACTGCGGGCAGGAATCCCTTAGAAGAAATGGAGTAGCCATCATGGTCAACAAAAGAGTCCGAAATGCAGTACTTGGATGCAATCTCAAAAA
>SJYT01015708.1:173414-200272 GCA_006410635.1 Cephalophus harveyi | reverse complement strand
TGCAAAGAGTTGACTCATTGGAAAAGACTCTGATGCTGGGAGGGATTGGGGGCAGGAGGAGAAGGGGACGACCGAGGATGAGATGGCTGGATGGCATCACTGACTCGATGGATGTGAGTCTGAGTGAACTCCAGGAGTTGGTGATGGACAGGGAGGCCTGGCGTGCTGCGATTCATGGGGTCGCAAAGAGTCGGACACGACTGAGCGACTGAACCTAACTGAACTGAGGGTTAGTTCTCTGGTAATCTATGGTCTTGGAGTCAGTGCTTCCACTCCAAAGGCTCAGGGTTTGATCTCTGGTCAGGAACAAAGATTCCACAAGGGGTTTGTTATGATATTAAGAGAGAGTAAAACAAATATCCCAAAGTGAGAAACCAAAGATGAACCACAGACAAATGGCAGTTACAAAGTCAGGCAAATAATAATTAAAATAATGGAATATACACATATACATATACACCCACGAGCAAAGTGAAAACAGTCCAACAAAAATAAAGTACAGTAGATTGATCCAGTGAACAAGGAAATCAAAAATTATACTTACCAATTAAGAACAAAACTAACTTAAGCACAAACTGGAAAACAAAACTAAATCAAAGTGTCAATTGAGGAATAAAGCAATGAAAATAAAACTAACAAATATGTTGAGAGGAAAGGAGAGAAAGAAAAGAAAGAAAGAATAGGTATGAAAAGTTAAGTAGAGGTAGATAAAGAAGATTTATACATGTTAAAGATTAACTGCAAGGGGAAAAGAACAGTAGGAAAAACAAACAAAGGAATAAATGTAGAAAAATAATAATAGGTTCAAACAATTAAAAAGAGAAAATTTTTTAAAATGGAAAACTCCACAGAATTGCAAAAGCCCAACAAAGGCAGAGGTTTATAGCAACAATAAAAATGTGAGTGAGAAAAAAAATTAAAAACTAAGCTCAAAATCTTAATTGGATTTCATAGTGCCAATAAAATTAACAACTACAAAAGAGTGGGAGAAAAGGGGGAAAAAAAGAAAGAAGTCTAAAAGAATCTACAGAACAAGTCAAAACATAAGAAAAATAAATGCTTTTCTTGAGTCACTCCTGTCAGAGTCCTTTCCCTCGTTGGGAGTCACAGTCCACCTCACTCCCTAGGATGCCCTCCAACACTGTGCTGATCTACGCTCCAGTATTCTTGCCTGGAGAATCCCCTTCCCTGACAGAGAAGCCTGGTAGGCCATCGTCTACAGGGTCGCAAAGAGTTGGACAGGACTGAGGCGACGCTGTGCGCATAGATGTAAGACTTTTTTTTGCCTGTGGCAGCTCTGCCTCAGTGGGAGTTAAGTGTGAAGGTGGCTTAGCTTCTTGGCTTGTGGGGACCCTGGCGGCACCAAGTGTGCAGGGACAAGGACGCCTCCGCTGCAGGAGTTATGGCCCTATTTGATTCTTTTTTTGAGCCTCTTGCAGCTGGTGATCAGAAGACCTCTTGGGCCAGTCTTTCTCCATAGCTCTGCCAGTTCAGGCACTTAGAGGGCTCCCTTGCCTGGGGTCCTTCTCTGTTGTTTGGGGTGTCAGTCACATAGAGGGGCCCTCTTGGCTGGGGTCCTACTCTGTAGATTGGCACGCCAGGTACTTAAAGGTGTACTCTGTGTGGGGTCCTACTCTATAGTTCAGCACATCAGTCACTTAAAGGAGCACCCTGGGTGGGGTGCTATTCTGTAGTTCAGTGCGTCAGGCATTTGATGGGCCAGCCTCCCTGTTGTTCAGCTGACGATGCTGGCATGTGGGGAGGGAGAGGCTATGGTGATGGCTCCAGCCACGATGCATGACTCAGCAGTGTCTCTTTGCTTCCGTGGTGGCCTGGTTTTCCTCCACCATCATTTCCCACCACGATCTCCTCCCGCACATCCCCTCAATCCGTCTCTGTGCAGTCAACAGCAGCGCTTGCCCTGGGATTGCTCCACAATCCCTAAACTCCAGCTCCTAGCTGCTGCGCCTTCCAGGGTACCAGCGTTCCCATCTGGGGTATGTATGGCTGTGGCAAGGACTGATTCTCATTTCATTTAGGCTGCCACAGACCAGCTATTTCACTCTCAGCCTTAAATGTTTCTCCTCTGACTCAGACAATTGCCCTAATGTGGGGATCAGATCCCTTCTTCAGTTCCCCCACTGGCTGAGGGCAGGTCCAGTCCCACTAACACTCCTGTTTTCCTCCCTAGTTCCTTCATCCCACTGAGTTTTGCATGGTTCTATATCTTTTGGAGAAGGCAATGGCAACCCACTCGAGTACTGTTGCTGGAAAATCCCATGGATGGAGGAGCCTGATAGGCTGCAGTCCATGGGGTTGCTAGGAGTCAGACACGACTGAGTGACTTCACTTTCACTTTTCACTTTCATGTTTTGGAGAAGGAAATGGCAACCCACTCCAGTGTTCTTGCCTGGAGAATCCCAGGGATGGCGGAGACTGGTGGGCTGCTGTCTCTGGGGTCACACAGTGTTGGACACAACTGAAGTGACTTAGCAGCAGCAGCAGCAGCATATATTCTTTTCCACTGGTCAGGTACTCCTGTCTGCTTTCAGCTCCTGTTCTGCATGCATTCTGTGTCTGAAGGTGTATTCCTGATGTATCCCTGGAGAGAGATGTACTCCACATCCACCTACTCCTCTGCCATCTTGTTCTCCCTACTCTGCAACTTTTTATCTCTGTGTAAATGGAAAAGTGTCATACCCTTAGAGAGAGCCTTGAGAATGGGCTGTCCTGTATATTTCAGGCTATAGGCAACATTCTTAACTGAAAGCAATAGAATATAAAAGTTAAACAAAAGAAACAGATCTAATATGGAGTCAGATTTGTTCTTCCCTATTACAATAAGGCTGACTTTCTGATCTGTCACGACTCCTCTTCAGCGTGTTCAGAGCCTAGGTCAGCATGAAGCTCAGTACATACCAACCTGGCAAGTGAATGAAACAATTCCTTCATAAGTAGTGTCCGTTATTCAAGCATACAGAATTCATGGTCCTGTGGTGGTCCCCACTTCCAAAACGCAAGTGATCCCTGGAGTACCTGTGATCTGAGTTTAAGTAGATACCATTCTTTCTTTTTTTTTTTTTTTCCTTTGGCCTAAATCTGCTTTCTTTATAGGATACACAATTTATTTATTTAGGCTGTGCTGACTTTCATTGTGGGGCACAGGCTTAGCTGCCCTGCAGCATGTTCTCTAACCAGGGATCAAACCCACATCCCTTGCATTGGAAAGTGAATTCTTAACCACTGGACCACCAGAGAAGTCCCTACAATTTATTATTTTATACATAATAAATAGGTAGCTTTTATTGAGTGATTATTTCATGCCAGACATTTTCCAGATGATAAAACTGAAACCCAGAGAGGGTATGCCACCAACCTAGAAAGAGGAGGACTTTTCTCAAACCCAGACGAGTAGACCTCAATGTTAACAATCCTGCTGTCCCACCTACCAAGTCCTGAAGACTCTGAGGTTCAGAGAGATTATTCAAGATGCCCAAAAGGGGCTTCCCAGTGGCTCAGTGGTAAAGAATCCACTTGCAATGCAGGAGACGCGGGAGACTCAGGTTCAATCCATGGGTCGGGAAGATTCCTTGGAGGAGGGAACAGAAATCCACTCCAGTACTCTTGTATTCTTGCCTGAAAAATCCCATGGACAGAGGAGCCTGGCAGGCTACAGTCCCCAGGGTCGCAAAGAGTTGGACACAACTGAACATGTGTGCAGCACGTGTGCAAGATCTACAAAGTGATGAATGGTATAGACAGGCTTTGAACTCCAAAGCTTGCCAGTGCCTGGATACAGATGGCTCCTTCCATCTCAGGCTGTGTCCATCATGGTCCACAGTACAAGTCTCTCACTTCTGCCTGCCCTGCCATATACCCTGGGGCCTGCTGGGGCTCCTGTCCCCTCTCCTTGGAAACTGTAAGACTCTGCTTTTCTGTACACCAGGACAAAGGAAAGAGGAATGGGTTTTCATTTTTTTAAAACCAACATCTCCCACTCTCCAGTAGTCCCCATACCCTCCTCCTACATGGATGGAAATGAACTAGAAACTCAGTTTCTGGAGCCTACAAGCTGCACATTTCTCTCCATAAACTGGTTATCAGCAGTTTGAGCCAGTCAGAGATTAGGTATTTACTGACTTTCTCTCCTACACCTTCCCTCAAGAAAACCTGCACTGTAGTCCAATCCCCAGGTTTGGCCAATCTGGGGGCAGTCAAGCAGCTGATGGAGCTGGAAATGCAGGAAACAAAGATGAATAGACTCATCTACTCTAGCCATGGGGGCTGAGCTGGCAAGGTGGGGTGGGTGCCAAGTCTCCTCACAGTGGCTGGGAGGGGTCTTCAGGGTTGGGTTATCAGCTTTAATAGTCTGCAGCTTGTGCAACAAGCCTTAGATCAGTATGCATATGTGCATATGCATCTGAGTACTGACAGTAGAGGTCAGATCTCACCTCCGAGTGAACGTGTCTGTAAACCCAGGGGCATATTAAGGGTGGCCAGATCTGTGTACCTGCAAATGTGCAAATAGGAGGCACGTGGTTGGATGAACTTGGACTTTACCTCTTCACCTGTCACTGCTGCTATAAGATCCTTGCACGCTGAGCCTTCTGCTGCCTTGCGGAAACTGGGGTGCGGGCTGAGGGTCTGGGGTAGAATCTCTTGGGGGTGGGGGCACAGTGTGTAGAGAGGGGCTCAGCCCTGGAGCTCCCTATGTTCTCCTGTTTATTTATCTGTTTTCAGCTCTGCTCCCTTGCAAATCACAAAGTGAAAGTGTTAGTCATTCAGTCATATCTGACTCTTTGTGACGCCATGGACTGTAACCCACCAGACTCCTCTGTCCATGGAATTCTCCAGCAAGAATACTGGAGTGGGTAACCATGTCCTTCTCCAGGGGATCTTCTTCACCCAGGGATCAAACCTGGGTCTCCTGCATTGCAAGCAGATTCTTCAACATCTGAGCCACCAGGGAAGCCCAAGGCTCAAAGGATATTTTAGAGGAAATACCACTCTTCAGGGCATGCAGCACATCTACCCTGATCTGGCCATTCCCTACTGGCCATTCCCTATCTGACTGTCCACTACAGTTCTGACTGTTCACAGGATGCCACTGGGTTCTGACCCTAGATGTGGAAGCTCAGTCATGCTCCCTGCCTTGCTCCTGCCATTTCCCACCCCTGGAACCTTTTCCCTGTTCCTATCCTCAAGGACATCTTGCAAAAGGACAAGGGGACTGCAGAGGATGAGATGGTTTGATAGCATCACTGACTCAATGGGTGAATTTGAGCAAACTCCAGGAGACAGTGAAGGACAGGGAAGCCTGACGTGCTGCAGTTCATGGGGTCACAAAGAGTCGGACATGACTTAGCAACTGAACAATAACAACAACAGCATGGATGTCAGCCAATCAGAACACTGGTCTAAACAACAGGGGGAGAAGTTTCAGTGGCTGCTAGCTGAGTGCCAGTCCCAGGTACAGTTCAGTCAGTTCAGTTGCTCAGTCGTGTCTGACTCTCTGCGACCCCATAAACCACAGCACGACAGGCCTCCCTGTCCATCACCAACTCCCGGAGTTCACTCAGACTCGTGTCCGTCGAGTCGGTGATGCCATCCAGCCATCTCATCCTCTGTCATCCCCTTCTCCTCCTGCCCCCAATCCCTCCCAGCATCAGAGTCTTTTTCCAATCAGTCAACTCTTCACATGAGGTGGCCAAAGTATTGGAGTTTCAGCTTCAGCATCATTCCTTCCAATGAACACCCAGGACTGGTCTCCTTTAGAATGGACTGGTTGGATCTCCTTGCAGTCCAAGGGACTCTCAAGAGTCTTCTCTAGCACCACAGTTCAAAATCATCAATTCTTCAGCGCTCAGCTTTCTTCACAGTCCAACTCTCACATCCATACATGACCACTGGAGCCCCAGGTTAGCTGAGGTTATCTGGGTGCCCAGCAGCTGGGACGGGGAGGGGTCTGGAAGCCTGAGAGAGCCACGCCCACCTTGACCTTGTAGGACAGGAAAGCAATGGCAAGGCACCATGGCGGGGTGGGGTGGGGGTGGGAGGGAGAGGAAAACAGCTTCATCTTTAAAGTCAGGCAGATGCTGCTGGAGCTCCTTTTGTGAAAAACTGGATGGCTCCCAAAGATCACAATGCTAACTGGTCATCAGCTATAACACAGACCAGTTATTTAATAACAGTTTCTTCACTACATGGTCGAGTGAAGAGAAAAAAGATTACAAGGTGGAAAAGCATCCTGTCAAACCATAATGATATGTCTTCTCCATGAATTCCACACGTCTCAGTTTCCTTGCCTGTGAAATGGGGCAATGATATCTCAAACGGGTCTGATGAGAGTTAACCAAGAGATTGCAAAAAACAATTGCCTATACATAGAATGGAAGTGAAAAGCTCAACACGGTGTGCTGTGATGGTGTGGGGCCAAATACAGCCACCTCACCACTTCACAACATCAGGAGCCCTTCCCGGGGGCAGCCCTCCACTCTCCATGGAGCTGATGCCCCCTTCCCCACTTTCCTGATGCATAAGAGTTTAGAGAAGGAAATTTGAGGAAGGACAATAGTGGTCTCTTAGCAAAGAAGGGTGGGTGCTGGAAAGTGAAGACACCACTTCTAACTCTTACAACTCCACATGCTGGATTCCCAGGTGCCCTTGGGTATCTTCCCATCCCCCGTCCCAGAGAGAGTGTGCAATGACAGTAACACCACAAGTTCCTGAAGAGACAACCTGAGCCAGCACCTCATCTAACAGAAGGTGACGCTGGGACGAGGAAGGAGAGCATCTTGATCATGGTCAGACAGGGATGGTCAGGGCAAAGACCCTCTGACCTTTCAGGCAAAGACCTGACCTCCCATCCATCACCTTCTCCACTGGGCTGGACCTCTGTCCTCTCCCAGCATGAGACTTGGGTTGAACTGATTGTAAGGAGATGTCAAGTGAGTTCTCCCATTGTCTGGGAAACCGTGGCTCAAACACAGAGCTGTGTGTAAAAGGCACTAAGTCCCTACATCTGAGTACAGAGAATTCCTAGTGGGCCAGTAGAATCCCCAAAGTTGAGGATGCCATCACCCCCACTTTCCCCATGAATTTAAGGGGAGGACCAGCTTAAAGGAAGCTGGTTTGGGATGGGGAGGGGAACACTTTCTTGCCTCCAAACCAAGAGAGGAAACTCCAAGAGAGTCAGTCTTGACTGGGGTCTCCGCAAGAGGGAAAGATGGGCACTTTGTTTCCGGTTGGTGCTCTGCCTGTCCAATAGGCTGGCTGATTGCCCCCATGTGATTGTCCTGAAGAGGCAGAAATAGAATGGGAGAGGGACAGTGAAGAGCCAGTACTCTTCCTTTTGATAAGGACAAAGGATTCTCTGTGATTACCCACCTCAGTGCACGTGGCTGGGGATGGGGACCCTGTGGCAGGAAGAAAAAGTCTGATGCTGACCACACAGAGGGCAGCAAAGCCAGGCAGTGATTGCCAGGAAAGTTACGGCAACTGCAGAAAGAGGCCTGGTGCCTACATAGGTCACCAGGCGAAGGTGCGACTCCCTTGCAACTCCCGCTTCTCCTGCCTCGCTCTGAAGGAGGGGACAGGTGCCTGAGCCACACCATGTACTCCAGCGCTGCCAGACAAAATATAGCACTCCCAGTTCTGCTAGCATTTCATATGAACAGCAAATATTTTTCAGGATAAGTATGTCCCAAATATTGCATGGGAAATACTTAGACAACAGAACAAGAAAGACTAGAGATCTCTTCAAGAAAATTAGAGATATCAAGGGAACATTTCATGCAAAGATGGGCTCAATAAACTACAGAAATGGTATGGACCTAACAGAAGCAGAAGATATTAAGAAGAGGTGGCAAGAGTACACAGAAGAACTGTACAAAAAAATCTTCATGACCCCGATAATCATGATGGTGTGATCATTCACCTAGAGCCAGACATCCTGGAATGTGAAGTCAAGTGGGTCTTAGGAAGCATCACTATGAACAAAGCTAGTAGAGGTGATGGAATTCCAGTTGAGCTATTTCAAATCCTGAAAGATGATGCTGTGAAAGTGCTGCACTCAATATGCCAGCAAATTTGGAAAACTCAGCAGTGGCCACAGGACTGGAAAAGGCCAGTTTTCACTCCAATCCCAAAGAAAGGCAATGACAAAGAATGCTCAAACTACTGCACAATTGCACTCATCTCACATGTTAATAAAGTAATGCTCAAAATTCTCCAAGCCAGGCTTCAGCATTACGTGAACTGTGAACTTCCAGATGTTCAAGCTGGTTTTAGAAAAGGCAGAGGAACCAGAGATCAAATTGGCAACATCCAATGGATCATGGAAAAAGCAAGAGAGTTCCAGAAAAACATCAATTTCTGCTTTATTGACTATGCCAAAGCCTTTGACTGTGTGGATCACAATAAACTGGAAAATTTTGAAAGAGATGGGAATACCAGATCACCTGACCTGCCTATTGAGAAACCTGTATGCAGGTGAGGAAGCAACAGTTAGAACTGGACATGAAACAACAGACTTGTTCCAAATAGGAAAAGGAGTACGTCAAGGCTGTATATTGTCACCCTGCTTATTTAACTTATATGCAGAGTACATCATGAGAAATGCTGGGGTGGATGAAGCATAAGCTGGAATCAAGATTGCTGGGATAAATATCAATAACCTCGGATAGGCAGATGACATCACCCTTATGGTAGAAAGTGAAGAGGAACTAAAAAGCCTCTTGATGAAAGTGAAAGAAGAGAGTGAAAAAGTTGGCTTAAAGCTCAACATTCAGAAAACGAAGATCATGGCATCTGGTCCCATCACTTCATGGGAAATAGATGAGGAAACAGTGGCAACAGTGTCAGACTTTATTTTTTGAGGCTCTGAAATCACTGCAGATGGTGACTGCAGCCATGAAATTAAAAGACACTTACTCTTTGGAAGAAAAGTTATGACCAACCTAGACGGCATATTAAAAAGCAGAGACATTACTTTGTCCATTTAGTCAGGCTATGGTTTTTCCAGTGGTCATGTGTGGATGTGAGAGTTGGACTATAAAGAAAGCTGAGTGCAGAAGAATTGATGTTTTTGAACTGTGGTGTTGGAGAAGACTCTGAGTTCCTTAGACTGCAAGGAGATCCAATAAAGGAAATCAGTCCTGGGTGTTCATTCAGTTCAGTTCAGTCACTCAGTCGTGTCCGACTCTTTGCAACTCCATGAACTGTAGCACACCAGGCACCCTTGTCCACCACCAACTCCCAGAGTCCACTCAAACCCATGTCCAGCGAGTCGGTGATGCCATCCAACCATCTTATCCTCTGTCGTCCCCTTTTCCTCCTGCCTTCAACCTTTTGCATCAGGGTCTTTTCAAATGAGTCAGCTCTTCGCATCAGGTGGTCAAAGTACTGGAGTTTCAGCTTCAACATCAGTCCTTCCAATGAACACCCAGGACTGATCTCCTTTAAGATGGACTGCATGGATCTCCTTGCAGTACAAGGGACTCTCAAGGTCTACTCCAACACCACAGTTCAAAAGCATCAACTCTTTGGCGCTCAGGTTTCTTCAGAGTCCAACACTCATATCCATACATGACCACTGGAAAAACCATAGCCTTAACTAGATGGACCTTTGTTGATAAATTAATGTCTCTGCTTTTTAATATGGTGTCTAGGTTGGTCATAAGTTTTTTTTTTTTTTTCCAAGGAGTAAATGTCTTTTAATTTCATGGCTGTAATCACCATCTGCAGTGATTTTGGTGCCCAGAAAAATAAAGTCAGCCACTGTTTCCCCATCTATTTGCCATGAAGTGATGGGACCGGATGTCATGATCACAGTTTTCTGAATGTTGAGCTTTAAGTCAACTTTTTCACTCTCCTCTTTCATTTTCATCAAGAGGCTCTTTAGTTCTTCTTCACTTTCTGCCATAAGTTCTTTGGAAGGACTCATGTTGAAGCTGAAACTCCAGTACTTTGGCCACCTAATGTGAAGAGATGACTCATTTGAAAAAAGTCTGATGTTGGCAAAGATTGAAGACAGGAGGAAAAGGGGACGACAGAGGATAAGATGGTTGGATGGCATCACCAACTCAATGGAGGTGAGTTTGAGTAAACTCTGGCAGTTGGTGATGGACAGGGAGGTCTGGTGTGCTGTGGTTCATGGGGTTGCAAAGAGTCAGACACGACAGAATGACTGAACTGAACTGAATACTTAGACTTAAAAATATATTTACATGTTTTCATTCAACATTCAAGATGAATATTCATCTGAAATTCAAATTGAAGCCTTCATTTTTCATTTATTGAATCTGGTGACACAACCCTTTCTATCCCCCACATTCTTGCACAGGTACACATACACACACACGCACGTACACACATCCCTGGCTTTTATAGCCACAGGAGGGAAGCTTTGATCTGAGTTGGAGACTAGGTTTTAAAATGAGCAGGACTGAGACTGAAGGACCAGGATGAAACTGTTGTAATAAATGAAAGTGGCTGGCAAGTGATACAGCTGGGTCAAGATGCCATTAAGGAAGCAGTTGCCCAGTGAGAATGTTGGGGCTCTGAGTGAGCTCAGCTGGGGGGGGGGCTTTATTAGAAACAGCTGCTTCCCTAGTTACACCCCAGAGTGGTGACTGGCTCCGCTCTCCCGGGGTTGATGCTGCTCCTCTCCATACTCCTGGCTTTCCTCTGCAGTGCTCTCTCCTCTTCGGATCTGGGGTCTCTCTGTTGTCCTACCATTCCTGGTTCCCAGAGTCGATGTCCCCTTGAAGGACTGGGTTCTCTAATGGTGGAGCTGGAGGGAGCAGGAAGGCTCACCCTAGCTGACCAAGGAAAAGGCAAAGTTGCCGGTGGCAGAACATTCTTCCCTGGGAACAGCCACAGGTTTGGTGCTTTAAACTGAGGATGGTGGCAGGAGAGGTAACAGGTAGCGTCTTGGGGCTCTGATTCAGCCTGGGAGCCACAGTGGCGTTCCAGCTGCATGGGAATGTCCAGTGACCAGGACTGGATCGGATCCTCAAGTTCCCCTGATCCCCCTGCACAGCTGACATGACCCACACTTACCTTAGAACAGGGGCTGATGCTGCAGAAGAGGGGCTGGAGGCTGCTAAAGGCACAGGTGCTTAACTTATCATGATCAGGATAAACCTTACTCAAGGTTTAGACAGGATAAATATGAAACTCACATGTGTCTCCTGATCCTAGACCGGAGAATTCAGCTGAGCCTCTTCTTTCTCTTCTCCTCACTCTCCCCTTTGCCTGTTGGTGTCAACCTCTATTTACCACCCGGGCCAGCTCTTCAGCCGGCCCTGCACTCTCTCCACACCCTTACTGACACCACCCCACAGCGTCCTGGTCCCGTTATCATCTATGTCCTCCTTGTTCTGCTGGGCTGGGTCTGTCTTTTTGCCGCTGATCCTCTGTTCACCGGATTCTCAGGAACTGCCTTCTCTACTGGCACTCCTGTTGGTGCCCCTCCCCATTTCTTTTCACCTTTTTGCCCCAACACATAGGTGCACATTCGTATCTCTGCTTGGCCCCTGGACTTGGAACCGCGTCTCAGCCATTCCTTTCGCTGTGCCCTTGGTCACATCAGTGGGACACCAGATGCTGGTGGAACTGACATATAGAAGGCCACCCCCTGGGAGGGCAGTAGCCCAGAGATGGACAAGGAGGTGCCAAGGGGACTGTGGGCTGGCTCCTCCTGGGCTGGAGTGGGTGTGAGCCCAGGGACCAGGGCTGGCAAAGATCTCAGCAGGAAGAGGGATTCCCACAGAGAGGGGAGAAGGCGTCTAGGAGGGGCTGTGGGTGGCAGTGCATAGCCAGGAGGAATGCAACACAGAGAGGAAGACCTGGGTATATATGGAGGATGGAGGGAGCCAGAGAGAGAGGAATAAGGGAGGGAGGTGAGGGCGAAAACCCAGCTAGAAGAGCTTCATTTTTAGAAAGCAGCGGTAATTTAGTCTGGGGCATTTTGAAGGGAGAACATTCTGGAAATGACTCCAGACTGGGCTTGAATGCATGCAGCGCTGCTATCAAGCCTGCATGCCTGACTGACTTCCACATCCGGAACCATCTCAGGGGACAAGCGCTGTTCGCCTAGCTCTCCACGCCCCAAACCCATCCAGACGGCAGCATATGGACTTCCTGGTGTTCCCTGCCTGATGTTCCGGATGAGGAAGCGCAGAGAATCTGCTCAGTCCAGCTCTTCCTCATTACTTGTTTTCCCTGGGCCAGTTCTGGGGCTTGAGGCAGATCACCTGCAGGGCCCTCCCTTCCCCTAGTGTGGATTTTGGGCAGGACCAGCAGCACAGTCTGCCAGCCTCGGGGGGCGGAGCAATGGAGGGGCGGGGAAGACAGATGCCAGATCATGAAGGAGTAATTCTGTGTGTCTGTCTGGTGGGCGGCAGGGCACTTGTGGGTGCTGGGGGGTAGTGGATTGGCATGATTAATGTGGTGATGCTAATTATCCACCTGCTGACTGCATCCTTTTCCTATGGCGACTGCAGAGCCAACAAAGTGCACCATTCCAAGGAATTACTGAGTTGTTCCTGCTCTGGCTCTGTTTCTCCTCCCAGTCATGGAGTGTCTACAAAAGTGTGTCCATCTCCCCCATTCCCAGCAGTTCAGCTGTCTCGCAGTGCTGGGGACTGAATCCTACTGGGATTCCTTCTAGACTCTTGTGTGGACGTCTATTTTTGGATCAGGAGTCTGTATTGATGGTATACTTATGTATGGTCATATATGTATATATATCTCACAGGCTTCTTTGGTGGCTCAGATGGTAAAGAATCTGCCTGCCAATGCAGGAGATGCAGGAGACAGTTTTGATCCCTGGGTCAGGAAGATCCCTTGGAGAAGGCAATGACAACCCAACCAGTATTCTTGCCAAGAGAAATCTATGGACGGAGGAGCCTGGTGGCTACAGTACATGGGGTCACAAAGGGTTGGACACGACTGTGTGACTAAGACTTCATATATATACTCATACAATGATGATGATGGTGGTGATGGTGGTGGAAGTGATGATGAGATCCCATCTGATGCGAACTACTGAGTACTAAGGCTTCCCTGGTGGCTCAGATGGTAAAGCATCTGTCTGCAATGCAGGAGACCCAGGCTCAATCCCTGGGTTGGGAAGATCCCCTGGAGAAGGAAATGGCAATCCACTCCATTGGTGATGGTGGTGGAAGTGATGATGAGATCCCATTTGATGCGAACTACTGAGTACTAAGGCTTCCCTGGTGGCTCAGATGGTAAAGCATCTGTCTGCAATGCAGGAGACCCAGGCTCAATCCCTGGGTAGGGAAGATCCCCTGGAGAAGGAAATGGCAATCCACTCCAGTACTCTTGCCTGGAAAATTCCATAGATGAAGGAGCCTGGTAGGCTACTGTCCATGGGGTCACAAAGAGCCTAGCCTGCCAGGCTCCTCTATGCATGGGATTTCCCAGGCAAGAATACTGGAGTAGATTGCCATTTCCTTCTCTAGGGCGTCTTCCCAACCCAGGGTTTGAACCCAAGTCTCCAGTGTTTCCTGTGTTGGCAGGTAGGTTCTTTACCACTTAGCTACCTGGGATGCCTATGAGGGGAGGCAGCTAAATAAAATATCTAAATCTTGAACACTCTGGATGGGGCAGAGCATCAGAGACAAACACAAGACACCCTGGTCCTTGTGAGGTTGTAGAACTGTTGGATTTCTTGCTAACCAAGGTTGTAACATTTCCTCTTGTTTAAATCGGTTGAGGTGTATGACTGTGTTTTGTTGGTAGTGAATTGATCTATAACAAGCTGCTCGATCTCTTTCAAAGGGTTGTCACCCAAGTCCTGGGGAATCCTCAGTGCTCTCTCAGGGCTTGACTTTGGAGGAAGTGGATGGGGAAGGACTGAGCCATCCGCCTGGGATCCCACTATACAGTGTTCACACTTGAAAGCCCCCACCGCCATGTCAGACTTTAAAGAGTGCTGCTGCTCAAACAAAGACACAGCTTGAAAACCAGTGTAGTGGTTCATCCTGGCTTCTCTTGGGAGACTGAAAAAACAACAAAATCTGTGATTTCCTGAATACAGGCGTCTGTGCCTTCTTGAAAGAGAAATGGCAGACAGGTTTTCTCATGGGAAGATGCACAGGACTGTTTGCACTCCCAGACTGCAGGGAACTACCCCAGAGGAAATACTCTCCATCTTTCACCAGGATTTGACTCATTACCATCTTCCCAAGGCCACTCTCAGTTTTTCCTTCTTTCTCACGTCCATTCCCACATCTTAAGCTGGCAGCCCAAGCAAGTCCCTAGGAGTGTGCAAGAGGTATGTGCAGACCCAACCTCTCACCTGGTACTCAGCAATGATGTTGGAGGTTCTCTAGGACCCTGTCTTAAAAACCCCATACATCTATTTCTCTACAAATGGCCCGGTTTTGTTCTCTTTTGTGGCTGATTAATATTCCATTATATATATTTACCACATTTTCTTTATCCATTCCTCTGTCAGTGGACATTTAGGTTGCTTCCATGTCTTAGCTATTGTAAACAGTGCTGCAATGAACATTGGGGTGCACTTCCATGTGTAAAACAGGTAGCTAGTGGCAACTTGCTGTATAACACAGGGAGCTCAACTCAGTGCTTTGTGATGACCTAGAGGGGTGGGCTGGGGAATGGAAGGGAGGTCCAAGAGAAAGGAGATATATGTATATATATAGCTGACTCACCTCATTGTACAGCAGAAACTACAACATTGTAAAGCAACTCCTGTGCATTGTAGCACTTGGTGGGTGAGATGACTGGGCAGCTGGAGAGAAGACAGTCAGGTTGCTTCCCCATGGGGAGACCTGTGGTCTGTTAGGGATGTGTTAGGCATTCTCCTACAGCTGAGATGGCTTCCCAGAGTCTCCTGCTTTATGCGGGAGAGAAAAGGAATTGAAATGTTCTCTGGGGCCTTTTAGTCCCACTTTCCAAAACTTGAATGAGAAAACAGAGGATCAAAGGGGAAACATTTTTCCAACCACTAGCATAGCCACCCTACACCCTTGCTGGGCAGAACTCACTCTTCCAGACTCAAACCCCCACTGCTGGCTTCCTCATCTCTTCTCTGCTCTTTCCACATCTGTGAAATGGGTGCTTTGATGCTTCCTTAGAAGACTTGCTGTGAAGATGAACTGAGATACATGCCCAGTTCAAAATCCCATGCTTTACTGGGTTGGGAAGATCCCTGGAAAAGGGCATGGCACCCCACTCCAGTATTCTCGCCTGGAGAATCCCATGGACAGAGGAACCTGGGTTACAGTTCACCAGGTAGCACAGAGTCAGACAGACACAACTGAAGTGATTTAACATACACATATATGCTGCATATTTGACAGTTGCAAAGAGTAAATCTTAAAAATTCTCATCATAAAAAAATAAAAGTTTGGGGGACTGTGTGATGATAGATAGCAACTAAGCTTACTGTGGTAATCATTTCATAATATATTCATATTTCATTATGTTGTACACCTAAAACTAATACAGTGTTATCTGTCAATTAAATCACTTTAAATAAATAATAAAAAGAATTTCCTCTTTAAAGAAAAAAAGCTTGGGACAGGGAAGTTCTGTCTCCAACTTGTCCTGTCCCTCATCTAGACCACTGAGCAACCACTGTGTCTTTATTAGTGACTGCTACGTACTCAGGCAGTACTATGGGAGCTGTCTAGCAACAGATAAAAAGAGGCAAAGACTTTCATGAGAGGAAGATGGGTGTATACTATCATATCCAGGGTCTGGGGGCATGTGCTGGAGTAGACACAGGTCAATTGCAATAGAGGCAGGCAGAAAGAAGTCTGACATCTGCCCTCTAGATTTTTCTCTTGGGAAGAACAGGGTGAGGGCATTCAACCTCACTGCTAAGCCTAGCATTCACTGACAAGTTTGTGTCTAGTTATTGGCCAAGCAAGCAAACTTCTCTGGAGCATCTTTACCAAAAGAGGAAACTTAGAAACACTTTTCTGGGAAGGATGAAGCCTAGATAACCAACCTGCAAGCAAATAGGCTCCGATACCCTCCTGAGTTGCCTGCAGGATATAGGGCTCTAGTCACCAGATGGGGGCTCAGATCTGGACCTCAGAGCCAGGATTAGATGAGGCACAAGGTACTTGGAATCTTAAGAATCTGAAGAGACAAGGCAGTGTATCAGAACAGGAACTGGGTACAAGGATTGATGCAGGAATTGATGGCCAGGTCTAGGGCATGGTGGGGATGCTGTCGGGTACCAGGAAGGACTTGTCTTTCAGCTCTGGGACCTGGCTTCCTCCCAGTAGTGAGAGTGAATGGATGTTCTATGTAAGGTGGCAAAAAGGTGAAAGTCTTAGTCACTCAGTCGTGTCTGACTCTTTGCGACCCCATGTATTGTAGCCCGCTAGGCTCCTCTGTCCATGGAATTTCCCAGGTGAGAATTCTGAAGTGGGTTGTCATTCCTTCTCCAGGGGATCTTCCCATCCCAGGGATCCAACCTGCATCTCCTGCGTCTTCTGCATTGGCAGGTGGATTCTTTACTGCCACACAACCTGGGAATCCCGAGGCAGGAGGAGGGAGAGATAAATTAAGAGTTTGGGATTAACAGATACATACTACTTAGTTACCATAAAATTGTTCTCTATGTCTGTGCATCTGTTTGCCTTGTGATGTGAAGTCTCCTAACCACTAACTTGTGTATGTTTTGTTCCTTTTTTTCCTGACCTCCCATAAATTTTCTTAACTTTCAAAAGTCTATTCAGGCATCACTTCCAGTGGTGAGCCTTGCTCGTCTCTCTCAGCAGAGAGTGACACCCCTGAAAAGTCTTAGTCACCCAGTAGCCCATGGACATGACATAAACTGTGTCCTCTGTGTCTCATGCTCAAGCTGAGGCGTGTCTGACTCTGTGTGACCCCATGGCTGTAGCCCACCTCTGTCCCGGGAATTCTCTAGGCCAAGCTCTCCACTATCAGAGAAACGCACAGCATGGATTTCACTCTTTTGTCCTTTGTCTGTTTCTCTACCAGGCCGTGCTATTTATCTCTGCACCCGGGGCCTCACAGTGCCTGGAACTGGGAGGCAGTTAGCCAAAAGCAGATGAGTGAATACACGAGTTCCCTGGGCATGGTTCCATTCTGATGGCTCTGCTTGTCCTTGGAGGGTAAATAAAGAGGAGGATCCCCAGGCCTCTCCCTCAAGGAGAGTCCTAAGTATCAGGCATGCCCTCCTTCCCCTGTGTTCCATGTACCGCTACCCTTGGGGAGAAGGCATGGGGAACCTCACGCTGACTGCTCAGCCAGCTCACTCAGAGCACACCTCCATCCAGGCTCTGCTTGGGGAAAAGAATGGCTTCCGGTCCCCACCACTGCAGCAGAGGAGTGGGGAGGCAGGTTATACACCTCCACAAAGAAAGAAGGTCAGCTTGCTGCTTCTAGATAAGAATTAATAGGTGCAGCCCATAATCCTGTCTTGAAGGAGATGAAGGGTGAAAGAAGTAAGGGAGATGCTAATGGTCAGTCCCCTCATCTTGCGGCCTGAGTGCCTCTTCTGTGTTTGAAGTTCAATGCATAGAGAATGAGCAGGACTAGAGTCTCAGGAGTCAGTGCTCTGGGGAGCTCCAGGTCTAGACTGGCCTACCTGCATATGGATGACCTCCAGGGAAGCACCAACTCACCCCTGCCAGCCAGCACAGCCCAGCAGATGTTCTCAGCCTCTCTCTCATCTCACTTACTGGGCAGGCTGCCACTCGGGGTATTTTGCATGTTCTGGTACCTCTAACCAGAGGAAGCAGAAAGGCAGCATTTCAGATCTGGAGGAAAAATACTAGAATGCTGAAGTGCAATCTCCATTTTCATAGATGAAGAACCAGAGGCCAAGAGAGGGGATGTGCTTGTCCTCTGGGGGTCACACAAGGAAGGATTGTTGGGTGGTGGGAGTGGGGTGAAGGAGGTGGGCCAGGCATACAACTGAAACACTGTCCTCTCCGTTTCTACAGCCTGAAAAGGACCCCTTCCTGCTCACTACTGGAGAAGGAAATGGCAACCCACTCCAGTGTTCTTGCCTGGAGAATCCCAGGGACGGGGATGCCTGGTGGGCTGCCGTCTATGGGGTCGCACAGAGTCGGACACGACTGAAGCGACTTAGCAGCAGCAGTAGCAGCTGCTCACTACATCCCTGCCAGTGGGTTTGCCCCTCTCTGGGAATGTAGCCAAGACTCTCACCCAGCTCACTGAAGAGTACCTGAGGCAAGTGGGCTGTGCTTCTCACTTAATTAGAGGCTGATTCTGTGGCCCTTTTCCATGAAGTCTTTCCGTCTCCCTCTAGCCCAGCAATCATCCCTCTCGTGCCCAGCATAGGGCTGGCCACGGGGGAAGTGCTCAGTAGGTGAGCATAGATTACGTAGTTTCTGTTGATAATGATATCTATTGTCATCATTTTTTGGTTATTTACTATGAGTCTTTCCTTTGCATGGGCTTCCCTGGTAGCTCAGACAGTAAAGAATCTGCCTGCAATGCAGGAGATCCCAGTTTGATCCCTGGGTTGGGAAGATCCCTGGAGAAGGGAATGGCTACCCTCTCCTGTATTCTGACCTGGAGAATTCCATGGACAGAGGAGCCTGGCAAACAACAGTCCATGGGTTCGCAGAGTCAGACAGGACTGGGAGATTTTCACTTCACTTTCCTCTGCATACATCATCTCATTTATTCTTCCCAGCAAATCACAACAGACTCCCCCGCTTATATCACAGGGATTACAAAAGTACTTACTTCAGCCAATGTGAAGACCAGAGGAGTTAATTCTTGCCTAGTGCTTACACAGTGCCTGACACCTCTCAGATGCTTAGTAAATACCTCTCATCTATTCATCCATTCAACAAAGGCTTAATGTGTACTACCATATGCAAGACACTATCCTAATCTTTGGGGATACATTAGCAAACACCACAAACTAAAATTGATACCCTCATTGAGATTAATTCAAACAGAGAGAGACAGACAATGAACAAATAATTAAGCTTAAGCACATTAAATGGCAATAACGGCCATGGACAGAGACAAAGTCAAGAAGACAGAGAGGAGTCCCAGGGCCTGGGGTTTAGGAAGGGTCTAGCTAAGAAGAAAACACAGATCGGGGCTATATTTTCCACATGTCTACCTGGGGAAAAGTATTTCCAGGGAGAAGGTACAACAAGTGCAAAAGCCTTGAGCCTGGGGTTGTCGTTGTTCTGTCACCCAGTCATGTCCAACTCTTTGCAACCCCACGGACTGCAGCACACCAGACTTCCCTGTCTTTCACCATCTGCTGGAGTTTGTTCATACTCATGTCCATTGAGTCAATGATGCCATCCAACCGTCTCATCCTGTCACCCCTTCTCCTTCTTCCTTCAATCTTGCCCAGCATCAGGGTCTTTTCCAATGAAACGGCTCTTTGTGTCAGGTAGCCAAAGTATTGGAGCTTCAGCATCAGTCCTTCCAATGAATATTCAGAGTTGATTTTCTTTAGGATTGACTGATTTGATCTCCTTGCTGTCCAAGGGACTCTCAAGAGCCTTTTCTAGAACCACAGTTCAAAAGCATCAAGAGTGCCTGGTAATTTCCAGGAGCAGCAAGAAAGTTGGTAGATCCCCTCCTCCAGGGGCTCTTCCTGACCCAGGGACTGAACTTGAGTCTCTTATGTCTTCTGCATCGGCAGATAGGTTCTTTACCACTAGCACCACCTGGGAAGACCATTGAGCTGGGAGAAGATCCCAATTAGTCCATGTGCCTGACTTTGCCCTGAAACACAATAATCTTAAGACACGCTTATCCATGAATGTCATGGGATGGAGGGAATGCCTTTCTGATGCCTGGAGTCTCTTGCCTTCTGAGGCCAGCAGAGATGCCCCTCTGGTGGACCCAGCATGGATAGGTCCACCCTCGTACAACTGATGGTTTCCTCTTCCAGGAGTCTGAACACTGTAAAGGAATGTCCAGTGGAGTCACCTCCTCAAAGGCCAAGCTCATGTTCCATGGGATTCTTGGTATGATTTGAAAGGGAGAGATTCACTCACATCCACTTTTCCTAAGAACTTATGCACGAGCCTGCTGCTGAGGCCCATTAGTCCCCCATCACTGCTGCAACCCTTGAGCCTGGACCACACTAAAGTTCAGATCTCAGCAACACGCACTGCATGAGATGTTGCTATTACTCTTTACTGCCTTGGCTTAAGGGGATTAGCTTAGGCAGCTGAGGGCAGGTGCTGTGAGGATGGAAGTGGAGAAGTTCCAGAGCAAGGCTAGTGGGGAGAAACTTGACTAAATCCAAGGCTTAGGGCTTGCAGGAAACAGGAGCAGCCTGGTCCAGTGCTGGGGGGTCTTTGGAGGAAGGACGTGTCCTAGGCTCCAGGGAAGGAATATCACAGAAGCTGCCGACGATCGCATTTGCACAAATTGTCAGGTCTGACTCTGTGTGTGTGTGTATGTGTGTGTGTGTGTGTGTATGTGGAGAGTGGGTGCATGGGTGGGAATGTGTGTGAGTATATGACTGTGTGTGCATGAATGTGAATATGGGTGTGAATGAGTGAGTGTGCACGTGTTTAGAGAACATGGATGGGAAGAGAGGCCAGTCTCCCTACCAGTGCCTTACCAGTGGATCTAGACAATGCTCTTTAGGGATGGGTGGGAGGGGTATCTGTTATCTCTTCAGTCATTTTAAAGACTTGCAGGGGCTTCTGTGGTGACTCAGTGGTAAAGAACCCACCTGCTAAAGCAGGAGACATAAGAGAAGTAAGAGTTTGATCCCTGGGTTGGGAAGATCCCCTGGAGAAGGAAATGGCAACCTACTCCAGTATTCTTGCCTGGGAGAGTCCATGGACAGAGAAGCCTGGTGGACTACTGTTCATGGGGACACAAAGAGTTGGATACAACTTAGTTACTGAACAACAACAGCAAAATGCTTGCAGCCTCACCTCCCTTCCTCAGCCACTTCACTCCACACCCTGGCGGAGGACTCCTCTGGCCCCAACAATGAAATAAAGACACTGCAGAAGGTAAAAGCCTGTGCAGGGAGATCAAAGCTGCCCTCCTAGCCCAGACCGCCCCTCCTTCCACCTCACCTCCTGCCAGCCCCTCCCTCCAGGGTCCCTGTCTTTATTCTGATCACTGGTCTTTTCTTCAAAGGCCTCCTTTCTGGAAGAAGGATTGCACACACTTTGTCTCAAACATGCTATATTTTTTTGTTAACAGCAGCACTGCACCAAAAGAGATCAAAAGAGGGGCAAGAAGAAAAGCAAAAAGAAGCCACCTCCCAAATGAATATTGGAGCCCTCAGAAGAGGAGAGGGCACGGGGCTCCTGTTCAGACCCCCCTGGTGTCCCTGGACACTGGCTGGACAAACCAGGGAGATTCCTTCTCCATCAGAAGCCCAACCTTGTCCCCCTGTTATTTCACTGATGCTTTCTCATCTTCTCTGTCATCTAATTGTCAGTTTTTTGTAACTCTGCTTTGGGATTGCAGAAGAGATAGTGATTAAGAAAGGAAAAGGCGTCACACCCACCAGACTGTCAGACCTGGGTCCCCAGCCTTCAAACCCTGCTGTCTTCACACTCTTGATCCAGTAGAAATTGCATTTTGTTGTTCAAACTAACCTGTCAGATCTGGTTATACTGCTGGGCATGCACTGTTTTCTCCCATCTCTCCTCTGAATTCCCTTAAGTCCCAGAGGCTAAAAGTGGTGTACGTGGGATGCAGAGTAAAGGCACCAGAAGGGGTGATTTCCAGTTCTTATGGGATGCAGAGCCTGAGCGACTGGGGTTCGTGGGATGTGTGGCTGAAGGAGGACAGTTGACATGGGCTCTGGAGTGGGTCTTTGGAGCCATAAGAGGGGGCAGGCTGGAAGGCAGTTGATTTGCCAGTCAGCCCACTGGTCAAGTGTGTTAAAGTGAGTCTTATGGTTCCTGTAGCATCTGGATCATACCAGATCCCCAGAACTGTTGGCTGAGGGAAATGATCAGTGAGGGCAGTAGGAGCAAGCCATCAGTCTCCTCTCTTTGGCTCAGCACCTACTGCCTCTAAGGCAGTGTGGAGCTATAGAGACAAGCAGGACAGGTCTGTGCTCTCAGAGCACCATGTTGAAGTCAGGCAGCTGTCATTGGCAGCAGGAAATACGACAAGAGGGGGTTATGGATTCAGTAGAGGGATGGATCCTGGAGTGTGAAGAGGGAGAGCCCAGGGAGATGGTGTGACTGTATTTGATGTTGAAGCTTGTGGAATTTGAAGGTGTGTGGGAAGGAGGGGAGATTTTTGAGGCCAAGGATGAAAACACCAGAGAAGGAACAGGATGAGGAAGAGACAAGGTGTAGAAGAAGCAGTGAATAGAGAGCTCTGTTCAGAGTGAGGTCCATGAAGGGGAGCCATGGAACCACAAGGCTGATTACTAGCGCAGATGACACAGATGAATGTCACACAGATGAATGCCCATCTGGGCACAGGGAATCTATGGGCATTTAGTACTCTGAATCGAGGATACTTAATTTGTGTTCAATATATACATTGTATGCATTCAATACATTGTATGTATTCAGTACATCAACTGTTTGTATTCAATACTTTTGTATTGAAGACTTCCCTTGTGACTCAGACGGCAAAGCAACTGGCTACAATGCGGGAGACCAGGGTTCAGTCCCTGGGTTGGGAAGATCTTCTGGAGAAGGAAATGGCAACCCACTCCAGTACTCTTGCCTGGAAAATCCCGTGGATGGAGGAGCCTGTTAGGCTACAGTCTATGAGGTCACAAAGAGTCAGACATGACTGAGTGACTTCACTTTCATTCAATTCTAGGGTGTTCAAAACATAGAAGATGGTAGGAGGGAGATACTGTGAACCCTGTCTCCCCACGACCCTGGTCCTCTCTCTAATGGGAACCTCTTTCACATTTCTTATATGCCTTAGAGAAATTTTGTGCATCTCCAAGAACTTTTAGACATCTGATCTTTTTTCATTTTTTGTAAATAAGTGGATGGAGCGGGTGGGTTGCTGTGCCTTCCTCGAGGGGATCTTCTCAACTCAGGGATCAAAACCAGGTCTCCCACATTGCAGGCAGATTCTTTACCGTCTGAGCTACCAGAGAAGCCCAAGAACACTGGAGTGGGTAGCCTATCCCTTCTCCAGTGGATCTTCCTGACCCAGGAATCGAACTGGGGTCTCCTGTGTTTCAGGCAGATTCTTTACCAACTGAGCTATCAGGGAAGCCCTGATAGTACGCTAATCATCTTGCTCTGTACCTTGCTGCTGCTGCTGCTGCTGCTGCTAAGTCGCTTCAGTCGTGTCTGACTCTGTGCGACCCCATAGATGGTAGCCCACCAGGCTCCCCCGTCCCTGGGATTCTCCAGGCAAGAACACTGGAGTGGGTTACCATTTCCTTCTCCAATGCATGAAAGTGAGAAATGAAAGTGAAGTCGCTCAGTCGTGTCCGACTCTTAGCGAACCCATGGACTGCAGCCCACCAGGCTCCTCCGTCCATGGGATTTTCCAGGCAAGAGTCCTGGAGTGGGGTGCCATTGCCTTCTCCGGCTCTGTACCTTGGCTTTAAAAAATTTTTTTAATTAATTTTTATTGAAGTGGTGTTGCTTTACAATGTTGTATTAGTTTCTACTGGACTGAAAAATGAATCAGCCATACATGTACATATATCCTCTCCCTTTTGGACTTCCTTCCCATTCAGGTCAGCACAGTGCATTAAGTAGAGTTCCCTGTGCTATACAGTAGGTTCTCATTAGTTATCTATTTTATACATAGTAGTATATATATGTGCTGACTTCCCTGGTGGCCAGACAGTAAAAGCATCTGCCTACAATGCAGGAGACCTGGGTTCAATCCCTGGCTCAGGAAAATCTCCTGGAGAAGAAAATGGCAACCCACTCCAGTATTCTTGCCTGGAAAATCCCATGGACAGAGGAGCCTCATAGGCTACAGTCCATGGGGTTGCAAAGAGTCAGACATGACTGAGCGACTTCACTTCACTTCATTTTTTTTAATTAATTTTTATTGAAGTGGTGTTGCTTTACAATGTTGTATTAGTTTCTACTGGACTGAAAAATGAATCAGCCATACATGTACATATATCCTCTCCCTTTTGGACTTCCTTCCCATTCAGGTCAGCACAGTGCATTAAGTAGAGTTCCCTGTGCTATACAGTAGGTTCTCATTAGTTATCTATTTTATACATAGTAGTATATATATGTGCTGACTTCCCTGGTGGCCAGACAGTAAAAGCATCTGCCTACAATGCAGGAGACCTGGGTTCAATCCCTGGCTCAGGAAAATCTCCTGGAGAAGAAAATGGCAACCCACTCCAGTATTCTTGCCTGGAAAATCCCATGGACAGAGGAGCCTCATAGGCTACAGTCCATGGGGTTGCAAAGAGTCAGACATGACTGAGCGACTTCACTTCACTTCAGTGTATATATGCTAATCCCAGTCTCTCAATTACTCCTACCCTTGCTTCTCTCCCTGGCACCCATATTTTGTTCTCTATGTCTGAGTCTCTATTTCTGCTTTGCAAGTAGGATCATCTATACCATTTTTCTAGATTCCACATATATACTTAAATATACAGTATTTGCTTTTCTTTTTCTGAGTTACTTCACTTTGTATGACACTCTGTAAATCCATCCGTGTCTCTAAAAATGACCCACTTTCATTCCTTTTTATGGCTGAGTAATATTCCATTGTGTGTGTGTGGGGGGGGGTGTATATATATATATATATATATATACCACACCTTTATTCATTTTTTGTTGATGGACAGCATCTTCGAGTTTATTTTTCATATTAGTATCTAGAAAGCTGCCTTATTCCTTTTAATGGCTACATGTCTTCCAATGTAAATATATGCTATTATTTAATTAACAAGTGCCCCTCTGATTAACATGTAGATTTCTTTCCCTATTGCAAAAGATGCTGTAATGAATACCTTCTAAATACATGTTGATTTTACATGAACATGTTTATCTGCAGAAAGGTCTTAGTAAATGTATCATTGGTTCAAAGGGTATATACATTTTGACTTCAACAGATATATAAAATAGCCCTTCAAAATGTTTGTACCAAATTATACAATGACTCACAATGAGTGCAAATAGCTGGTTTCTTATAGTCCTGGCAAAGAGTATTGCTTAATGTTCTATTTATTGGCAGTATGATATGTGAAACAAGATATGTTATTGAGATTCATTCCATTATATTGATATGGAGGCTGACATCTTTTTTAAATGTCTAGAAGCCATTTGTACTTTTTTCCTGTGAATTGATTGCTCATGACCTTTGCTCATTTTAAAATTGACTTTTTGGTCTTTTTATTACAGCCCTGTAAGAATTCTTTAGATATTTGTAAGGATAAATTTTGAAAACATTTTGTAGTTTTTCTTTAATTTTTATGACACTTTTATTGTTGAGAAAAAATGGAAATTTCTGTAACAAACTTTATCTTGATAAATTATAAAGGTAATGGCATCTCAAAAATAGACTCTCAAAATTAAAATTATTAAAAAAAAACTTTTGGGTTTTCTTCTAGTACATTAGTGTTTCCATGTTATATATTTAAGGAGTCAATTAGTCTATAGAGTAGAAGGTACACATTCTAATTTCAAATTTCTCTTGATAGCTATCCTATCAGCACAATTTACTGACTATCATGTTTTTCCCACTGATACACAAAACCATATTTATCACCCACTAAATTTTATGTAAATTTTCCTGGAGAAGGAAATGGCAACCCACTCCAGTATTCTTGCCTGGAAAATCCCATGGATGGTGGAACCTGGTAGGCTACAGTCCATGGGGTTGCAAAGAGTCGGACACAACTGAGCAACTTCATTTCATTTCAAATTTTATGTAGTAAATTTTTATATACTACATTTTCTATAGTACTTGGTTGTATTTCTGGATAATCCAGTCCATTTCATTGATGTACTTACTCTTGATTCAGTATCATACTTTATTAATTACTAAATCCTTGTAATATGTTCTAGTATCTGACAAATTTCAGTTTAGTTCAGTTGCTCAGTCATGTCCAACTATGTGCGACCCCATGAACCGCAGCACGTCAGGCCTCCCTGTCCATCACCAACTCCTGGAGTTCACCCAAACCCATGTCCATTGAGTCGGTGATTCCATCCAACCATCTCATCCTTTATCGTCCCCTTCTCCTCCTGCCCTCAATCTTTCCCAGCATCAGGGTCTTCTCAAATGAGTCAGCTCTTCACATCAGGTGGCCAAAGTATTGGAGTTTCAGCTTCAACATCAGTCCTTCCAATGAACACCCAGGACTGATCTCCTTTAGGATGGACTGGTTGTATATATATATATATATATATATATATATATATTTAAGCAAACTTTTTTCTTTGATAATTGATCTATTCCAGTTGTCAATCTCTACTATGGCCAATTTTGGTAATTTATATTTTCCTAGAAAATTAGGTATTTTTTTCAGATTTTCAAATATACACAATTGAGCAAATATATATATATATATTTCATCTCCTGTGTATGAGTTTCTCATAAAAGTAACTTTATGAAATATTTTAAATGATTAATTAGGGATACAATTTTTCCAGTGGCCATGTATGGATGTGAGAGTTTATTTCTGTGAAGAAAGCTGAGCGCTGAAGAATCAATGCTTTTGAACTGTGATGTTGGAGAAGACTCACAAGAGTCCCTTTGACTGCAAGGAGATCCAACCAGTCCATTCTAAAGGAAATCAGTCCTGGGTGTTCTTTGGAAGGAATGATGCTAAAGCTGAAACTCCAGTACTTTGGCCACCTCATGTGAAGAGTTGACTCATTGGAAAAGACTCTGATGCTGGGAGGGATTGGGGGCAGGAGGAGAAGGGGGCG
>SJYT01015708.1:114354-166596 GCA_006410635.1 Cephalophus harveyi | reverse complement strand
CTGACCCAGGAATCAAACCAGAGTCTTCAGCATTGCAGACAGATTCTTTACCTGCTGAGCTACCAGGGAAGCCTATTCTTTTATATATATATATATATATATATATTTCCCTGGTGTATATATATATATATATATATATATATACCCAGTGTTTCAGTGGTAAAGAATCCGCCTGCCAGTGCAGGAAACAGGAGATGTGGGCTCTATCCCTGGGTTGGAAAGATCCCCTGGAGGAGGGCATGGCAACCCACTCCAGTATTCTTGCCTGGAGAATCCCATGGACAGAGGAGCCTGGTGGGAAAGCAGAAGTGAATCCCATGGACAGAGGAGCCTGGTGGGCTACAGTTCATAGGGTTGCAAAGAGTCAGACACAACTGAAGTGACTGAGCACACACACATGTCTGACTTGCCAAGATGGTGCCCCCAATTTTATGCCTGTCAGCTTGGAATCCTCTCCAAGGTAGCACTTCCTTTCACTCTTAAAATTATTTCCATTTAGATGATAATTATATGGTCCCCCCCCCTACCCCCCGCACCTACAGAGAGATGAAGGGGAAAAGGAGGGTGAGTGATGTAGTTCTTTGACAAACCCCTCCTGGAGAAAGATTCAGCCTTGGCGTCTAGCAGTGATGATGAATATCACCTTGGGCTAAAGATGTAGCAACAACTTCCTTTTAAAAATAAAGATGACTGAATTACAACCCAATTGACTGCCTGAGGCCCTCAAACCCTTCTTCCTTTCATTGGGCCGGTTGTACCCACCCCAGAGGTGGCCAGTGTGGGTCTGGAGAGCACTGGCTGAGGACTCACTGGGCATGTGATGAGCCAACAGCACTCACCAGCATGCTCTGCCCAGGCCAAGGCAGACCCTACCAGGTGGCCATGCATAGCAGCCATGGCTATTACAACCATGCACCTCTGTTGCCCTCCCTCCATCTCCTGCCTGGACACATCAAGAACCAAATGAAAGGCAAGGTGAAATGAGACCAACAGTTAGATGATTTGTATGTGTGCTCTGAATCTTTGTGTCCCTATGGACTACAGCGTGCCGGGCTCCTCTGTCCATGGGATTCTCCAGGCAAGAATACTGGAGTGGGTAGCCATTTCTTCTTCCAGGGCATCTCTATGACCCAGGGATTGAACTCGAATCTCCTGTGTCTCCTGTATTTGAGGTGGATTCTTTTCTGCTGAGCCACCTGGAAAGCCCTCTAGATGATTTGGTCACCTGCTATTAGGGAAAGTCATTTACCTCCTAAAGACCTCAGTTTCCTTCTCATCAATAAAATGGGATAATGTTACTAGTCCAGGTACTTTTGACAGTTGTTTGTAATGTTTATGAAATTTTATTTTTCTGTAGTCATGTACCTTTAAGAGTTAAGGGCTTGTTGTGGCTGGCTTTCTACTAGGAGGCTTGGCAAATCCTGCCTTGGCCTAGGGTAGGTTGCTAATCACCTTCCTCTGTGCTTCAGGTCAGCTTGGGAAAAGTATTTTATCAACAACCTCCCATGGGGCTGGGGCAGTCCTCTGCTTAAAAGTTGGGCTGACACTAGGCAGATGGGGGAAAGCCTGAAGCTCAAGCTTCTAGCCTCAGTCTCAAAGCAGACCTGAGCAATATCAACGTTTACTTTACTTGCTTTTATTTTTTGTTGTTTTATGTTTTAGGCTAGTATTTATTGTCCATGTCCACATGCCAGACTGTGCTAAGAACTTGGCATAGCTTAGTGCATGGCATCCTCCTGTTTTTATCCCTAATTTACAGATGAAGGGCCTCACCTCTAATGAGTGAAGCCAGGGTTCCAGCCCAGGTCCATCTGCTTAGCAAACTGGCCTGCTTTTGAGGCCAGATAGTACTTTCAGGGGTATTTCTGGAGCATGGAGCTCCCTTCCTGGTTCTTTCATGAACTTGCTGCCCTTTCAAGCCCTGCATCTCATCATTATGAGTAATTTTCTCCTGAGCACCTCATATGTAGGGCACATGGTCCGGGGGTCACCAGGGACACACACAAAAATGGAAGATTCGGTTGCTGGTCCCAGGGTCTAAATTCAGCTTGGAAAACCAGAAATGTAGCCTAAGGCAGTGCTAAACTGAAGCAATTTAGCATGCATGAGGAAGATGCTGAAGGTCTTAGTGATGGCGATGGGTCCTCACACTTCTGCCTAGAACACTGAAGGCTGACCTTTCATCTATGTGAGCTTAACTGTTTACTGTAGTAAACTTCAGTTTAGCCTACCACCATGTGTAGTCATGATTGTTCCATGAGTCCCTTACTCCCGCACCTGTCTGTCAAATCTTTCTCATCCTTCAGATGTGAGTGACCCAACGGCCACCTATTTGGGAGGCCAGTCCAAAGTGTGCTTGTCACCTCTATCAGCATGGTGAATTTTATTTTGGGTTATAGTCATTTGTGTTACCATGTAGAAGGAAAGCCCTTATTAGAAGGAATCTGTGCCTTATATATATATATATATATATATCAGTTCAGTTCAGTTGCTCAGTCGTGTCCAACTTTGTTGCATATATATATACATCTAAACATTTTAGTTATTTTGAGTGTTTATTCTTTGCCAAGCACTGGGATGAAGGTTTTACATGCATATCTCACCTAATCCACACAGCAACACTCAAATCCAGGTGTTCGGAGCCTGAGGGTATGGCCCATAGGGTCTCAAACAGTCGGACACGACTGAAGCAATTTAGCACGTGTGAGGAAGATGCTGATTTAGCACGCAGTAGATCACCACCTAGTGATGGCGTGGTCCTTTCCAGTGATGAAGAAACTGAGGCACAGTGGTTGAAATAAGCCAGGGGTTACAGAGCTGGGGCCATCTGTGCAACTCCACAGTTCACTACAGTAAACAGTTAAGCTCACACAGATGAGACGTCAGCCTTCAGTGTTCCAGGCAGGAGAGTGAGGACCCATCAGCATCACTAGGTGGTGATCTAGTGCGCGCTAGATCAGCATCTTCCTCGTGCATGTTTCAGTCATGTCCAACTGTCTGAGACCCTGTGGGCCACACCCCCAGGCTCCTCTCTCTGTACATGCGATTCTTCTGAAAAGAATACTGGAGTTTGTTGCCATGCCCTCCTCAGGTAATCTTCCCAACCCAGGGATCGAACCCGCATCTCTTATGTCTCCTGCATTGGCAGGCAGGTTCTTTACTACTAACACCATCTGGGAAGCCCACATCTCCTTCAAAATATCTACATAGTCACCAACCACCTTTGGTGAATCACCTAGAGGTGATCCCTATAATTATTTCAACCCTGGGAGAAAACCTGTCCAAAAGAGCAAGACTCTGATCCATTCAGTTTGAGACAGAAAAGTAGGGGCTATTTTGAAATTCAAAGGAATTCTAGGGAAAGAGGAACCTGTGAACTATCCTAGACTGCAGAAGATATTTTCTCAAACCCTGACAATTCAGTTATTAAGTCAGACTGAGTCCTGATTTGTTTTAACCTCTCCCAACATATTCTTTTACTTTTTAAAATTTGTATGAGACTATAGTTGCTTTACAATGTTGTGTTAGTTTTTGCTGTATAGCAAAGTGAATCAATTATATATATATATGTCCCCTCTCTTTTTGGATTTCCTTTCCGTTTGGGTCACCATAGAGCACCGAGTCGAGTTCCTGTACCCTACAGTCAGTTCTCATTAGTTGTCTTGTTTATGTATAGTAGTGTATAGGTATCAGTCCCAGTCTCCCAATTTACCCCATCCCTTTGCCCCTTGGTATCCATAAGTTTGTTCTCTACATCTATATCTCTATTTCTGTTTTGCAAATAAGCTCATCTGTACCATAATTCTCGCTCCTTCTCTACATACCAATTCCAGTCTCACCACTCACAGCTCCAGGTTCGGCTTCTGGCAGGTCTGTGTCTAGCAGCCTCCTTGATTTCAGAGATGCTCTTCTTCCTCCCTGCTACTCTTCCCCAAAATCTTAGCTTTCCTTCAAGCCTCACTGCAGAGCTCCAGTTCCTTTAAGTAGTGACACTGACTCTGCTCCTCTTGACTACCCCTACCTCATCACTCCTCTCTCGGTGCTTGGCACCTGGAACTGTAACTTTCTCCTTTG
The DNA here is from genome assembly GCA_006410635.1 of Cephalophus harveyi. Taxonomy (NCBI): domain Eukaryota; kingdom Metazoa; phylum Chordata; class Mammalia; order Artiodactyla; family Bovidae; genus Cephalophus; species Cephalophus harveyi. The sequence continues at coordinate 162,522 of SJYT01015708.1, read as the reverse complement.
TTAACCTGGGAGTTTTGCAAGGTTGCATCGTGCCCACGTGTTTTGCTCAGGGACTGGCAGCCGCTGGGTGCTGAGTCCATATCTGAAAGCGCATGGTTTCCTCCAGGGCCCCACCCCACTGATTCCCCCAGGAGTACCCGCACTGCTATGGTATGAAGAGTTTTACTTCTCTTGGAAATACCTGCTTTTTCAAGAAGAGAATGAGGGAGAGAGCCCAAAGTGACACAGAAGTTGTATTGCAAAGACTAATCTAATGGCAGCATTTTGGAAAATAATAGAGTAGGGGAATGGGTTGGGAGTTTGAAGGGCTCTGGAGTGACTGAGGCAGCCCATTGGATGAAGGATCTCTGCTCTGAACCTCTGACCCTTCATAGACCAGGCCCATGGCGAACCCACCTCCGTCCTGTGTGCCCATCTCGCGTTCTGCAGATGAGGACACGGAGCTTCACTGTGCAGAGAGCTGAGGCGCGTCCTGTGGGCACGGCATGGGTCTCAGACTCCTCCTCCCACACTCCCTCCCGGGAGCCTGTTTTCGCCCAGCTGGGACTCCTGCCTGTGCTCCGCATCCAGCCCTCCAGCCTCCTGCCTGCTGGCTTTGTTGCTGTTGTTTAGCCACTCAGTTGTGTCCTACTATTTGGTGATCCCATGGATTGTAGCCCTCAAGTCTCCTCTGTCCATGGGATTTCCCAGGCAAGAATACTGGAGTGGGTTGCCATTTCCTTCTCCAGGGGATCTTCCTGACCAAGGGATCAAATCCACATTTCTTGCATTGGCAGGCAGATTCTTTACCATCGAGCACCCGGGAAGCCTGCCTGCTTGCCCCCTCTTTATTTATCCTTCCTTCCTCTTGCTCTCTCCCTGTCCTCTGAGGTTTAATTTCCATTTTGGGGGTAGGGGCGGGGAAGAGTTTAGTGAAGAAAGTGGGCCTGAATAAGGGGTATCCCCTTGCTTGTGAGCCCAGCTTCTCCCCCTGAAACTCCGACTGCCACTGTCTTGCTGCTACACCTCCAGGGCTGCTGCTCGCCTGGGAGCCAGTGCGTCTCCTGCTGACCCCTGATTAGGTGGCATGAGCCAACCCTGCACTGCTGAGCCACTCCTTAAATCAGATGCTCACTTAGCACAATCACCTTATGATGAGATGTTTAACGCTATTGTAGTTTTACATACACTTTTACAATTGATTTTAGGTAGAGAATAATTCAATTGTTGTGGGGTTGAGCTTGCATGCATATTCCATTTTTAGAAAATCAATTGCCAGCCAAGGAGGCATTTATGAAGCCGGAGCTCTAATAAAAAACCCACAGTTGGTTCAGCAAGGTGGGAGGTTATGGAGGAGGGGCAGAAGAGAGAGATTGGAGAAAGCACTAGAAAAGGAGTCCCCCTATTTCCCTTCTGTTTGTATCTCTGGGGCTCATGCAAGGTTCCTAAGTATGGGAAAGAATATTAGAGTTTTCATATGTCCCCATTTTACAGATGAGGCCAGGGAGGCTAAGCAAGTGGTGCTCAACCCTGCCAGGAAGCTATTTCCCCAAAATACATGGAGGCTGACCCTTCCTGGATGAATTTCTTGGTTCCTATTACTAGTATTTCCCTGGCAGGGATCTGCCTGGTGACAAGGCCATGTTGACTTGGCTACAGTAATGTATTTTAGAGCTAAGGACTAAGCCACACTCATCATGATCTTTCCTTTCCTCTCAGCACTTGCTCAGGTTTTTGATGGGAGCTAAGTTGTGTCCCACCTGGCTAGGCTCCATCACCACCACATCAGTCCATGCCCTATATAGGCAACTATCATTGACTCTCTTGGCCCATTTTTCCAATATCAGCCCCTGAGAAATGTTCCCCACTGATTTTTACCTAGCACTGCTATTTCTTTGCAGGGATCATCCTCCCTTCTGTCCCAGCCTGCCTTTCTGAGACCTCCTCCAGTTCCTCCCCTTCTCCTACTATCCCCACCATTTACATTTTACCCACTTCAGGGCACTAAGAAGTTTTACATACTATCCTAACTTTCACACGCATGGTCACTGGGGCAACCTTCTAATTTAAGTGGCTGTGAGGTTTCTGGAGGGCTTCCCAAGTGGTGCTCGTGGTAAAGAATCAGCCTGCCAGTGCAGGAGAAACAAGAGGTGCAGTTTCGATCCCTGGGTTGGGAAGATCCCCTGGAGAAGGGAATGGCAACCCACTGCAGTATTCTTGTCTGGACAATTCCATGGACAGAGGAGCCTGGTGGGTCACAAAGAGTTGGAGACAACCGAGGTGAGTTAGCACACACATGCATGAGGTTTCTGGAAGGCCAAGGACATGATAACAACAGAATATTGTGATACCAAAAAAAAGGGTACATTTTCTTTTAGGATCTTATCATCCAACCAAACAAAACCTCTTTTATGACCTCAGATAGAACCTCAGATAGAATCATGACAAGAACCTGGTCTTGTCATGATTCTACAAATACAGATCATGGATGTTTGCAAGGGGTTTTGGGGAGGAGGAATGAATGGGGTGATGGAAAACACCCCTGATACTGTAGGAAAACAACTTCAAAGCTATGGCAGGGTAGCAGCAAAATCCTGTGGTTACAGTTGGCTGTAAGAGATGGTAGACTATGGGGTTCTAGGATTATAGAAGACTGACCACTTTTAGTCCTATTCCTTCAGGGATCAAAGGGATAAATGTACATAAAGAGGATAGATTGCATGGAATAGTGTATTTTAAGTGCTCAATTGTGTCCAACTCTTTGTGACGCCCATGGACTGTAGCCTGCCAGGCTCCTCTGTCCCTGGAATTCTCCAGGCAAGAATCTTGGAGTAGACATTGATGGAGTAGATGTCATCCCAAAGTGGGTCTCACATGATCGGTTATTGTTATGGATTGAATTGTATTCCCCCAAAAGATATATTGAAATCCTAATCTCTAGTGCCTCAGAAAATAAACTTATTTGGAAATAGGGCCATTGCAGAAATAATTTGTTAAGATGAAGTTATAGTGGAGTATTGTGCTGTGCTTAGTTGCTCAGTCATGTACGACTTTTTGCAACACCATAGACTGTAACCCTCCAGGCTCCTCTGTCCATGGAGATTTTTCAGGCAAGAATACTGGAGTGGGTAGCCATGCCCTTCTGCAGGGGATCTTCCCAATCCAGGGATTGAACCCAGGTCTCCCACATTGCAGGTGGATTCTTTGCCATCTGAGCCACTAGGGAATCCCAAGAATACTGGACTGGTTAGCCTATCCCTTCTCCAGGGGATCTTTTTGACCCAGGAATTGAACCAGGATCTCCCACATTGCAGGCAAATTCTTTACCAGCTGAGCTACTGGGGAAGTCCTAAACTGGAGCAGGATGGCCTTTTAATCCAATGTGATTACAATGTGTCCTTCTAAGAGGAGAGAAACAACAGAGAAAATACATGAAGATGAGACAGAGATTGAAGTGATGTACCTAAAAGCCAAGGGACAACGCCAAGGATTTGCCAGCCAACCACTAAAGCTAAGAGGGAGGCCTGCGGGAGATTTTTCTTCAGGGCGCTCAGAAAAAAGCAACATGCTGACTCCTTGATTTCAGGCTTCCAGCTTCCAGAACTGTGAGAGAATACATTCCTATCGTCTGAAACCACCCAGTTTCCAGTATTTTGCCATGGCAGACTTAGAAAACTAATATAGTTATCAAAGGGAATTTAGATCTTGTAAATCAGCACATCTTTTTTTTTTCCCCCTACATTAAGGGAAGCCAGAAATATGAGGCAATGAGTGAGACTGAAGACTGTATCCAAACAAGGCAGCTGTCAACCAAATGCCAGTTCTCATTCTGGTGCCAAACCATATCGCCAGCATCACTGTCTCTGCTAAAACCTGAATAATAACCATAATAACCACCATGTGGGGAGTATGTTGCAAAGATAAAGGAAAATACCAGAATAAGTTGGTCTTCCCTGCCTCATTTCCTCTCGTACTGGTAAATAGAAATGTACAGTTGATGCCACTTTATGAAGTAAACACACACAATGTAGTTTACATCCAATCAGATTCTATAAATTCCCTATTTTAAATTTTCAAACATATTTTTTAGAATATTACTTTAAAAAGTAATTGCTAGTGATGCTTTCTTAGAAAGGAGTTTTTTTTTTTTTCCCCTCTGAAATGGTCTCTCTTAATGTTTAATTTTTATGTGTTTATTGATCCTTGAAATTCATACCTGGGGATTGCTATGTATATTCTTATCTGGACATTTTGAAGTCTACCTTCTATTTGCAACCTTCCCTGTGATCCTCAAACAGTGATTCTCAGTGTGGGGTGACTGTGCCCTTCAGGGGATATTTGGCAATGTTGTAAGCACTTGGGGAGGAGACTGTATTGACGTCTAGTGGACAGAGGTCAGGGATGCTTGTGACATCATCCTGCAACATGCAGGACAGATTATCCCAAACAAAGAATTGTTGACGTTGTTGTTTAGTCCCTTAGTTGTGTCTGACTTTGTGACCCCATGGACTGTAGCCCACCAGGTTCCTCTTTCCATGTGATTCTCCAGGCGAGAATATTGGAGTGGGTAGTCATTTCCTTTTCCAGGGTATTTCCCAACTCAGGGCTTGAACCCGGGCCTCCAGCCTTGGCAGGTGGATTCTTTACTACCAAGCCGCCTGGGAGGTATCCAGCCTCAAATGTCCGTGGTGCCAAGTTTGAGAAACTCTGCTCCAGACGAATCTGAGTTTTCTCCCTTACGGTATTTCCAGCATTTTCTGTGTGTTCTAGTTCTGGACATGTACTTATCTTGCATCTGGTTTTGTATTGTTCTCTTGATTGTTTCCATCTCTGAGCAAATGTGAATTTTGATCCCAGGTCTTTCATTTATCCAGTTGTATAATTTTGGTTAAGTCACTAAACTATTCTGTGCTTCAACATCCCTATCTGTAACATAAGATAATAATATTTAATTTAGAGGTGGTTTTAATGATCAAAGTCAATGCGCGTAGATAATGCTACTTGACATTTACTCAGTGTTTGCTGCCCGCCAAGGACTGTGCTAAATACCTTAGGTTTCTTATTTTTCACTTCTTCTTTAAAGCAACTCTGTCAGGTTAGCATAACTATTACTATTTTTCGTTTCATATACATTTGGTAAACTCTTGGCATATCTGTAATTACTGTTTCTTCCAGGTGGGGTGCTCTGTGCTGGGCTGGAGGTAGAAGGAAGACTGTCCTCTAGACCAGGGGCTCCAAAACCCCCAGGCCACTGACTAGTACCAGTCCATGGCCTGTTAGAAACCAAGCCACACAGCAGAAGGTGAGCAATGAGCAAGCGAAGCTTCATTTATATTTAAAGCTGCCCCACATTGTTCTCATTACCTCTTGTCAGAGCAGCAGAGGCATTAGATTCTCATAGGAGCATGGAACTGAACCCTGAAGTGAAGGTGGAATATCCTGAGATTGCCACAAAATAGAAATAAAGTGTAAAATAAGTGTAATGCACTTGAATTATCTCAAAATCATAACCCATCCTGCAACCCCGTCACCACAACCCCATCCAAAGAAAAACTATCTTCCATGAAACTCGTCCCTGGTGCCAAAAAGTTGGTAACTGCTTCTCTAGACTCTTGACCATGGGCTTGTCAAGAGTCAAGAGTCTTGCATGTCATGATTTGCCTGTCTTGGCCCATGTCCCTATCTAGTTAGCAGGAAACTGGCTCCACTCCATGTATCTCTTTTACCTCCTCGAAACATCAAACTTGCCCAGGCATGTCCTTCTCATGAAGCAAGAGAACCAGCTTTTCTAGGCAAGTGCATTTCAGGCCTTTGCTTGCCTCTGGTCTGCTAACATCTCATTGGCCAAAGCAAGTCACGTGGTCAAGTACTGCATCAAGGCGTGGCAAAAGAGATGCCATCTGAGGTGGGAGCCCACTACAGAGAGAGATGGCAAAGGGAAGGGTGAAACCTCCAGGTCGTCCTTGCAGTCTACTGCAGCTTTGCAATTATAAACTATTCTACCACTCCCACTTGGAAGGAGCTCTGGGGCTCTCACCCCACTGGAAAAATTGGTGTCAGCTTTGCAAGAAGTTCTCCTTCTCTCCTTCCTTCCATGGACTGTGCCACACACACTCCCGGATGTTGGATGGCAAAGGTTCCCCACCAGGGCCTGGTGGTGCTGTCCTGCTCATGGGTTCCTGGCTGCGGGAGGCAGGCCTTCCAAGTGTTTTCTGGGGAGCCAGAGAAGGAAGGACAGTGCAGGTTTCCCCCTCACCCCCAACTATTAAAGCATATGTAGACAAAGCAAGAGACGTTACACCAGGAATGGGGGAAAAGAGGCCACTTTGAAAAGCCTTTAGAAAGCCTTCTCTCCCATCTGTTCAGCTTGTGGGAAGGCTCTGTTTCCCGTACTTAAAGGATTTGCAAATTCATTACCAACAAGTAAAATGTACAAAGCACACACAGAGACATCGAGGTCTGATTCACCATCTGCTGGGGAGTCGCATCCATGCAAACAGAGCGGGGCTGTTCCCAGCCGGGCCCCAGAGACTCCATCGGGCAGGACAGGGCCCTTCCATGTAAATCATTGCACCTGGGGAAGGGGTGCACTCCTGTAGGCCCTGGAGCAACCCCCTCTTCCCCTCATTTAACCCTCTGGAACTGGAGAAAACCAAAGGTTTGCATTAAAATGTAGAAAAACCTCATGGTTTTCCCAGACTCTTAGCAGAGATGGAGCAGAAAGTGAAAGTGTTTGTTGCTCAGTCGTGTCCGACTCTTTGGAGTCTCAAGGACTGTAACCCTCCAGGCTCCTCTGTCCATGGGATTCTCTAGGCATGAATACTGGAGTGGATAGCCATTCCATTTTCCAGGTGATCTTCCCAGCCCAAGGATTGAACCCCGGTCTCCCACATTGCAGGTGGATTCTTAACTGTCTGAGTCACCAGGGAAGCCCAAGAGATGGAGCAGAGTTCAGGAAAAGAAAGTTCAGTTCATGAAAAGAGTTCAGGAGCAGAGTTCAGAGTTCAGATGGCCAGAGTTTCCTGGCCTCAGTGGGGCCAGCTTGGCTGGATGTCAGTGGGAAGAGCCAGTAGCATGGCTCTCTCTCTTGCTGAAGAGATCTTCCAAAGCCCTATCTCACCCTCTGTTCTTGCTAGTTCCAGTGAAGTCCATTCAGGGCTGGCCTTGGCAAAAGTGCGAAGGAGCAGAGTCTGTGCCTGGCTGTCTCCCAGCTCCCTGCGCCCCAATGCTGCCTCTTAGCATCCACAGCTGTGACCTCATGACTACTCCATACAGGCTCCTACTTCCTTTCCTTCTGAGCCCAACAGGAGCTTCATGCTAAGTCCTCTTTCCTCTTTACCCTCCCCCCCTCCACCATCATGTCCCAGCTCCAACACCCCAACTGCCCCATCCATGTGATTATACCAACTGCACCCCATACAGATGGAGGTTTCTGCACTGCTGCTCTGCTGGGTGCCCCTGTTTCTTCAGGGTCAACCCTGACTCTCTCACCAGTCCTCCCAGGGAGGGGAGTGCTGACCCTAAGTCCATGCTAGCCTCTCGTGCACAGCTACCACCCCTGACATGGCCTGTCAACCTCAGTCTTCCTCCCGGCTGCCTTCCTCCCCTGTCAATAAGAAATTAACCAGGATACGCCTTCTAACCACCTGTCTGGACTCCACAATGATCCTGTCTTCTTCATTGTAAGGCTCTTGCTGAGCTTGCCGCCTTGGGCTCCCGCACACTGCCTGTAGGTGGACTATCCTCAGACACATTTTCTGCCCCCCAGGTGTGCTGCAGGTCTCAGGGCCCACCATCCTGCTGTCCACTGGCTGCCTAGGTTTCCTCTCTGTGATGCATTTCCCAGGCATCCCCCTGGGGGAGTGCTCTGCATGTTCTGTGTCCGAGCAAAGATGGAAGACAGGGCTTAGGACCCTATAAATGCTCCAGCCCAATCACTTACTAGCTGAGTCACCATTCATTCCACAAATATTTGTTGAGCACAGCGCCAGGCATATTTTAAACTGCTGGCTAAGTGAGCTAGGCAGGGTTCCTGCCATCTGGGAATTTATAATGAAATTGAAGGGAGACAGATGATAAAATCCAAATAAGAAAAAAATCCAAGTTGCAGTAAGTAGTTATATAAAGAAAAGGATGCAATAAGCACATAGGAAGTCATTGAAATGGGGGTGGTGTTGACAGGGGAACATAGAGAATCTTGGTGAGTTCTGTCTGAAGAGGTGCTTCTCAACAGGGACCTGTGTCAGATGGGACCAAGAACCTAGTGAGCAGGGAAAAGAGAGTTCCAGGCAGAAGGAACGGCATGTGCAAATGTCCTGAGGCAAGAATGAGCCTGATATGTCCCAGGAACAAGAAAGAAGACCAAGGTGAGTGTAGCCTAGCGAACAGCATGGGCAGTGATGCCTGGAGGCTGGAGAAGCAGGCAAGGGTCCGGACCACTGGGACATGAGGCCGTGGTGGATTTTATATCAAATGCAATGATAAATGTGTGTGAGGCTTTAGGCAGGAGAGAACTACAGTCTGATTTACATTTTAGAGGAATGTTCTGGCTGCTGCAGGGAAAGTGGGAGAGAGATGCTGGCGACTTGGGCTCCAGCAAGAGCTGTGCAGATGGTGAGAGATGGTCTGCTTGGGGATGCACTGGGAAGTGGAGACAAGAGGATTCACTGACATATTAGATGTGAGTTAATGGAAGGAAGTATCAAAGCTAAACATGAGGAAGTCTCCTCCCTGTGATGAACTCTGGTGTCCTCCCTATAAAAAGGCTACATCTTTCAATGGGCATTAAACAGTAGAAGGACTGGACGATTAAACATGAACCTGGCTCTAATTGAGATCTTGTTTTGGCAATAAAACAAATAAGCAGAAGCATACCTTAGCCTGCCAAGGACAGTACTTTGGTGGAGATTGTTGGACTCACCATGTTCCTCTTCTCCTTTTCTCCTCTGCATGTGCAACCCTAGGACATCATTGTCCTTCTCATCCTCTTTGAGCTGGCTCACTCCTTACTGGTCCTTCAGGTCCCAGCTAGCTCTGGATGATCAGGACTTCTCAGACAAGACTGAGTTTTCCTCTCATCCTGCTACTGATACTGCTGGGCTGTTTGTCTATTTCTCTTCTTAGGTTATAGCTCTTTCACGACAGATCTAAATCCCCACTGTCTAGCGGAGTTTACAGCTCCTAGTAGTTACCCTAGTTTGTCGACTTAGTCAAGAAGTTTCTTCCCTCCATCCCCCAACCTCCTAGCCACCTTGCTGTTGTCTCTTGGGACTGAGCTGTTGAAGTTTCCGTCTCAGTGTTCTCTGCCCGCTCAAATCCCAATCGACCTTCAAGACCCAGTGCAACCGCCTTCTGCTCCATTGAGATGCCCAGCTCATGTTCATGTTTCTCTCCCTGGAACTGCTCACGTTTTCTTACTGCCCTGTACAGACGAGTTGACAGAGCAGATGTGATGCTCCTATCCTTAGAAAAGCCTACTTTCAAGGTTGGCCCTTGGCTAGTAATCAGGGCTCTACAGTCATAGGATCTTCCCCAAATGGTGAGTGGCTTGCTGTGTCTAGACTGTTCGTGCTGGGTATGTGTTTTCCCTCCAGAAGACTGGCATTTTGGTCTAGGCACATGTATAGACATGTACCTGTGTGACCAGCCCCCATAATAATCTCAGGCACTGTGTTTCTGATGGGTTTCTCTGGGCAGAAAGGTCACACATGTGTTGTTGCAATTTTATTGCTGAGGGAAAAGGGTGTGCTGTGTGTTCAGTCTTGGGAAGGAGAGAGCAAGAGGAAGCCTGCACATGGGTTCCCCCAGAAGCCCACTGAGCCCTTTTGCATTATGATCCAGCTGTGTGCCATTACTGTGTATGTGTGCTAACTTGCTTCAGTTGTGTCTGACTCTTTGTGACCCCATGGGCTGTAGCCCACCAGGTTCCTCTGTCCATGAGATTATCCAGAGAAGAATACTTGAGTAGGTTGCTGTGCTTTCCTCCAGGGGATCTTCCAGACCCAGGGTTTGAACCTGCGTCTCTTGTTTCTCCTGCATTGGCAGGTGGGTTCTTTACCAGTAATGCCACCATCATTGTAATAAACATTAGCCATGAGTACAATTATATGCTGTGTCCTGTAACTCCATCTAGTGAACATCCAAGCATAGTCCTCTGGGCCCCGGCACCTACTCATTTGGAATCTCAGCATTACTGTACCATTATGTGACTGCTTTTTGTTGTGACATAATTAATTCTTTGTATGTAGGCCTTGTATCCCCTCCCACAAGATCCTGAAAGACAGAAATATGCCTTATAGGTACTTCTATCTTATACAAATCATTGCACAAAACACCCAGCAGAAACCCAAGAAATGTCTGCTGAGACAATGAATGAATAAATGAAAGAAACATCAAGGCCACCAGTGGCTGGGGACATAGCTTCGTGGCAGACTGTGGGCAGGTAGCAGAGATGCTTTAATGCAGGTAGCGCTCAGTGTCCTAACTCCTGGGGCCAAAGAAAACTGAATTGATTTGACTCCAGTAGAGTTTACAAGTAATTCCTGGAATCATAAGGCAGCCAAGGAAGGCTCTGCTACAACTCCAGGGAGACAGAGACTGCTCGGCACAGATGCAAGAAGAAATATCGATGCAAACCCAGAGCTGTTTGCAAACTGTATATTTAGAGCCCAGAGACTCATGTCCTCAGCATTGTACCTTGTACCAGATGGTTTCAGAGCAGCTGTTTGTTTGCATATTTTTAGCCCCAGAAGTATAGGGAGGTGGTCACGTTTGCATGTAAACATAGATGTGTGTTCAAGCATGCATGCTAAGTCGCTTCAGTCGTGTCTGACTCTGTGACCTTATGGACTATGGCGCACCAGGCTCCTCTATCCAAGGGATTCTCCAGGCAAGAATACTGGAGCGGGTTACCATGCCTTGCTCCAGGGGATCTTTCCGATCCAGGGATCAAACCCAGGTTTCTTATGCCTCCTGCACCGGCAGGCGTTTTTTTTTTTTTTTTAACCACTAGTGCCACCTGGGAAGCCCTGTAAACATAGCCCACATTTACTTGCAAAATTACGTGAGTGGGCATATGTGCTTCTATGTGCATGAACAGACATGTTTCACATATGCCTGTGTGTGTGTATGAGCTCAAATGAGTTTGCACAGGCTTGCAAGCATAATGACATGAGTTCATGCACTTGGAGTATGTGGACATGTGTTTTTGCATGCACCCAGGCACGCTGGAGTGAGTCTGTGCACATGTGTGCACTTGCATACTGATCTTTTCTTATCTTTACTAACAGCTGCTTTAATAACATCTGCAACTGAGCGACCACACCAACTGCCGCGGCCCCACCGTGCTATCAGGATTGCTTCAGCCTTTTCAGGATTACCAGCGCTCAGTGCAGTTTAAATATATCTCCAGGCTTAATCCCTAAACAAAGATGCAATGATTTCTGCTAAATGTGTTGGATTATTTATTAAGATAAAGTCAAGGATACGAGAAGCCACATCTAGTGGGATGGTGATTACCATTCAAGATGGGAGGTCATCAAACAAGAGGTACCCCCATCCTTCCCCACTCCCCCACCCAGGGAGGGAGGGAAGGAGAGAGAGGAGGTGGGAGGAGGCGAAAAGAAAGGAAAAGTCAGTGAATGATTAAAATAACCTGACTGCTAGAGGCAGAGGCGTCATCATCCTGGGTGACATCAGGTCATGCACACAGAAGCACCAGCACACTCAGTAGCAGTGGGATAAGTCTCAGGCCACTCAGCAAGGGTCACGAGCCAGGACTGGGCCCTGAGTGAGAATCCACTGTGAGTGTACAAAGGACAAGTAAGCAGCTTCTATTTTTAAGGGATTTCCAATTGAGTGGTGGGCCAGGGGAATAGAGAGAGAGTCATTGCTAACCCAGAGGAAATTTCTGGGCAAGTTGGAAAGGTACTCCTCCCACCCCCATCCTCCAGGTGCACACAGTCATGGACCGGGAAGCATAGCTGGGTGGGTGATCTGGGGGGATTTCAGCTCATCAGGTACCCTTGTACACTGAGCCTAAATGAGTCAGATATAGCACCTTGAGCCCATTGAGAGAAGGCCAGAGGAATGAATGTGGATGAAGCCTGGCCTGCTCCAGGGAGCAGGTGGGCCAAAGGAAGGATGATCAAAGAAACTGCTCCCCACCTTGATTCTGCTACAGCTAGAGTCAGAGTGCTCCCTTCCCCTCTGACCCATGTCCCCAGTCTTCCTGCTGCTTTCCACAGGGAGTTCTTGGTATATAGCAACAGCTCAGACTTGGAATCTGGAAATGGAGTTAAAGTCAGAAATAGCCACAGCTTTCTGTGTGAGCTTGGATGAGTAACTGAACTTCACACTTCAATCTCTTCAGTCAAATGGGGTGACAGGCTTTTTTTTTTTTTTTTTACGTGTTGAGGTCCAACTGAGACAGAAATTATTCCACAAGCCAATGTGGGTAACCCATGTTAGATGCCATAGGGTGAAATGAGAAGTCATAGTCCTAACCTGAATGAAAAGGCAATTCATGTGTTTACTGATATGGTTGCATTAAATCTGTCATTCTATTTTTTTTCTATTTACCCTCTCTGTTCTTTTTATAATTTCTTTTGTATTGAGTAATTTTTTAAAAAATTGTATCCCCCCTTTCTTTTTTGGTAACCATAAGTTGTTTTTTGTCAGTGCGTCCATTTCTGCTTTGTTAAAAAGTTCATTTGCGTTATTTTTTTTAGATTCCTCATACAAGTGATATCATATGATATTTATCTCTAACTTCCTTCACTTAGTATGATAATCTCTGGGTCCATCTATTTTACTGCCAATGGCATTATTTCATTCTTTGTAATGGCTTAGTAGTATTCCATGACATATATGTACCATTTCTTCTTTATCCATCTGTTGATGGACCCTTACGTTGTTTCCATATCTTGGCTGTTGTAAACAGTGTTGCTATGAACATTGGGGTGCATGTAGCTTTTCCAATTATAATTTTCATCTTTATCAGATGTATGTTCAGGAGTGGAATTACTAGGTTGTATTTTTAACTCTATTGTTAATTTTGTAAGGAACCTCTATGCTGTTCTCCATAGTGGCTGCACTAATTTACATTCCCACCAACAGTGTAGAAGGATTCCCTTTTTCTTCACAACCTCTCCAACATTCATTATTTGTAGACTTTTCAGTGATGGCTATTCTGACTGGTGTGAGATGATACCTTATTGTAGTTGTTCTCATGAATTTTTATTATACTATTTTATCCCTTTTATTTACTTATCAACTATAATTCTTTGTTGTATTATTTTGATAATTGTTTTCAAGATTATAGGACACATTTTAACTTATCAGTCTACCTTCAAAGAATATTATGCCACTTCATGTACAGTACAAGAACCTTACAATGGTATATGTCCACTTGTTCTTTGTTCAATTGTTGTCAGATGATTTCCTTCTATACATACGATAGAAAAAACACTACATTTTTCTTTAAACAATGAATTATCTTTTAAAGTGACTTAAATAAAAAAGAAAAAAATATATATATACATATACTTACATAGTTACCATTTTCTGTACCGTTCACTCCTGGATATTGATATGTATTTCTATTTAGTTTCACTTTCTTTTTGCGTTTCTTGTAATGCGAATTTGCTGGTGCCTAATTCTTTCAGATTTTGCATGTCTTCATTTTGCCTTCATTTTAAAAGATATTTTTACTTGGTATAGAATGGGAAATTGGGAGTGTTAATCTTTCAGTAATTAAAAGATGTTTTCCTACTATCTTCTTGCTTACATTGTTTCTGCTATCTTTTTTCAGAACTATGCTGTTATCTTTATTCCTCTGTACATAATGTGTCTTTTTCCCTGGCTATCTTAAAGATAGGATTTTAACATTTATCACTCATTTTAAACAACTATGATAATGTTTTATTTGGCAAAATCCAATATACATTACTGAGAAAATCTTTTAGCAAGTTAAGAATAACAGAAAACTTTTTTAACCTGATAATGGTAATCCACAAAATCCTACAGCTAACATTGTACTTAATGATTTTCCCTAAGATCAGGAATGTCCACCCAACTACTTCTATTCAATATTGTGCTGGAGATGATAGCCCGTACAATAAAATATGATAAAGAAAAAAATAAGTGAAATGTCTTTATATACAAACAATGTAAGTGTCTATATCAACATGAATATCTTTGCAGAAAATTTTATGAGATATTATATTAAAAAAATATATAATATATGGTTTGGTTTTGTAGTGGTTTAGTCGCTAAGTCATGCCCGACTCTTTGTGACCCAATGGACTGTAGTCTGCCAGGCTCCTCTGTCCATGGGATTCTTCAGGCAAGAATACTAGAGTGGCTTGCCATTTCCTTCTCCATATTATTTCTACCAGGACTAGTGAGTTTGACAAATTGCAAGATGAGATCTATGTATAAAAGTCAATTTCATTTCTATATATTACCAAGTAAGAATCAAAAACTGAAATTTTAAAAATAGCACTTATAATATCTTTAAAGATAGAAAATACTTGACAAAAGACTTCTTATTCACTGAAAACTAAAAAAAAAAAATTGCTGAAAAACTATATAAGTCCTAAATAAATGAAAGTTAAACACTGTGTTGGTAAATTGATGGATTAATATTGTTAAGATGAAAAATCTTCCCAAATGGATCTATAGATTCAATGCAATCCCAATAAAAATCTTAATAAGATTTTAGGTAGAAATTGAAAAGGCAATTCAAAGATTCACATGGACATACAGAGGATCTAGACTCCACAAAATAACTTTAAAAAAGGTGATGAACTAACACTGCCTAACTTAAAAACTTACTATAAAGCTGCAATAATCAACACAGTATGATTTTGGCATAAAGTTAGACAAAGAATTCAATTGCGTAGAATTGAGAGTCCAGAAATAAAACCACACAAATATGGACTACTAATTGTTTGCAAAATTGCAGAGGACATTCTGTGTACAAAGAATTAAAAAAAAAATATCTGAAACAGTTGAATATCCTATCATATGCAAGAAAATAAACTTTGATCTATACTCCTCATCATATTAATAAAGAAATTCAAATTGGATCATAGACCTAAGTGTAAAGCTCTAATAAACTTCTAGGAAAAATTCTTGTGACTTAGGGTTGAGCAAAGATTTCTTAGGTATGACACCAAAAACTTGTTCCATTAAAAAACAAACAAACAAATAAATGATCAATTGGACTTCATAAAAATGAAAACTTCTGTTCTTTTCAAGTCTTTATTCAAGTAATGAAAAGACAAACCATACCCTGGGAGAAAATATTTGCAAAGTATATATCTCACAGAGGATTTGTATTCAGATTATATTAAGTAATTCTCCAAACTCAATAGTAAGAAAACAAATAGCCAAATTTTAAAAACTGGGCAAGAGATTTGAACAGACACCTTACCAAAGAGATATACAATTGGCAAAATAAAAAGGCAACTAAAAAGTTGTTGAGCAATATTAGCCTTTAGGGAAATAAAAGCAATAAGAAGCCACTGCATATCTACTGAAATGGCTAAAATTAAAAAGGTTGACATTATTATGAATTGGAGGGGGTTATGGCAAAGCAGGAACTCTCATAACTTTTGTTGGGATTGAAAGTGTTACAACCACTTGGGAAAACATTTGAATGTTTTTTAAATGAAAAATAGAGATTTCCCTTGTGGGCCAGTGGTTGATAATCCACCTTCCAGTACAAGGGTCATGGGTTCAATCCCTGATCCCACAACTAAGCCTGAACACCATCAGCACTGAGCCCATGTACTCTAGAGACCATGTGCCGCAGCAAGACAAGGCTGTACCACAACAAAAGAAAGCCCGTGTACTGCCACAAAAAGAGCCTGCATGCCACATTAAAGACCCAGTGCAGCCACAAATAAAATAAAATACATTAAAAAAATTATAGAAACAGAAAAAAAAATTTTTTAATTAAAAAAATAAAAATGCACATGTCATATGATCTAGTCATTTTATTCCTAGGTATGTAATCTATGAGAAAGGAAAGCTTAAGTCCATACAGAGGTTGTACTTCAGTGTTCCTAGCAGCTCTATTTGTAATACCCCCAAACTAGCAACTGTATAAATGTCCATCAACAGGTGAAGGTATAATTCAACTGTGGCATATCCATACAGTGGGATATACCAGGATACAAAAAGGAATAATTTCTTGACGTTTTTCCATTTATGTTGACATTTTTCCATCTATGTTGACATTTATCAGCACAGATGAATCTGAAAATAATTATATTGAATGAAACTTTAAAAAACAGACCAAAAAAGAGTACATTCTGTCTAGTCCCATCTATACAAGTTCATAGACTACACAATCACAATCTAGTGTATAATGACAGATCATGAATTTCTTGGGAAGAGTAGGGTGGAGTGAGGAGAGCAGGAAGGAGGCAAAGTGGCAGGAGGAGAATTTGGGTGATGGAGCTTTATATTCATTATCTTGATTATGGCGATGATTTCATGGGTATACCAGATGTCAAAACTTACCAACTGGTTCCCTTAAATATGTACAGTTTACCTTTCAACTGTCTTCATCCAATTCACCCTTCTAAGATAAAGAAATACTAAAGATATCATATACAACATGGTAAATATAATTAACACTGCTGTATATTATATATGCAAGTTAGACTAAATCCTGAGTTCCCATCACAAGGATATTTTTGTTCCATTTCTTTAATTTTATATCTATATGAGATGATGGGTATTCACTAAATTTATTGTGATAATCACTTCAAGATGTGTGCAAGTCAAATCATTCTGCTATATCCATTAAACTTACACAGTGCTACATGTCAATTATATCTAAAAAAAAAATCCTGGAAGAAAAAATATGGGTGGTTTATGGTATGTTGAAGAAATTCAAAATAAAATAATAGGTTTTGATTAATTGATGACAAAGATGGGGGCTTTATAATGGATATCTGGAGAGATATGCCATTCAGGTAAATCCATATTTGTTGATTCACTCCATATGTTATTTATATAATTTTCATTAAGCATGTAACAATAGCCTGATGCTAAAAAAAAATTCATTGATCTGAACCATAGAGTGGATGCATTTATTGTCCATAATTTAAACATCTTGTGGGGGCAAAAAGCCAACCAGAAAGCTTTTAAGGTGAGATACAAGGATAACCGGAGCCATGGAGGCTCAATGTAAATCTAAGTAGATTTGACACATTGAAGACTTGCAAAAAATGATAAATTTACTCTTTGAAGAGACATCAAATACCTATTCCAGATACTCCTCTGCATTGAGCAAGGGCTGAACCCAGCCTTGCTCTATCTGAACAGTCCATTATTCACAAGATAGACACAGGGAAACATGCATAATGAAAGGGCTATGCAGATCCACCTTTGTTGACAAAGGTCCATATAGTCAAAGCTATGGTTTTTCCAGTAGTCATGTATGGATGTGAGAGTTGGACCATAAAGAAGGCTGAGGATCAAAGAATTGATCCTTTCAAAGTGTAGTACTGGAGAAGACTCTTGAGAGTCCCCTGGACAGCAAGGAGATCAAACCAGTCCATCCTAAAGGAAATCAGTCCTGAATATTCATTGGAAGGACTGATGCTGAACCTGAAGCTCCAATACTTTGGCCACCTAATGTGAACAACTGACTCATTGGAAAAGACTGTTACTGGGTAAGGTGGAGGGCAGGAGGAGAAGAGGATGACAGAGGATGAGATGGTTGGATGGCATCACACTTGATGCACATGAGTTTGAGCAAATTCTGGGAGATAGTGAAGGACAGGGAAGCCTGGTGTGCTGCAGTCCATGGTGTCACAAAGAGTCGGACATGACTTAGGGAATGAACAGCCACAACAATCACACCATTTGCCTGCTCCACTGGTTTTTCCAGGATCTCCAAGGTTTGGCTCTGGTTACCACTACATATCACTTCCTGGTCCTTCTCTAGCAATTCTGACCTAACCATGAATAATTCCCCATTATTTTGGTTTATTGTATACAATTTTGGGGGTTTTGAGAAGGAACTTTACTAAAGGATGCAGAGAAAAATAGAATAAGCCAGACAGGAAAAATGCGAACAAAAAGAAATGATGAAATAATAGGGCAAAGAGCTTTTCCTTATTATAGTCAGACTGGCTACTGTACTTTAATGAGCACTCAGGGTTCAACTCCTTCATTCAATTGCACTGAATCCCAAGGCCAGATCCAGCTTCTTTTTTATTTATTTATTTATTTATTTATTTTAATTTTATTTTTACTTTATTTTACTTTACAATATCCAGCTTCTTAAATTCCAGACACAAGGCCAGTTTCTATTGGTGGTGACTCTGAGTCTGGAGTGACCTCTTGAGATGTGAGCCCAGCGGCATCTCTATGAGCCCGAGGCTGAGGATGCTTCTTTTTTTTTTTTTTTTAAGTGAATTTTATTTTATTTATTTATTTTTACTTTACAATATTGTGTTGGTTTTGCATTCCTCTCCAAAGTGTCTCCTAGAATTTTAGTGCATGTGTGTTAAGTCACTTCAGTTGTGTCCAACTCTGTGCAACCCCATGGCCTATAGCTGCCCAGGCTCCTCTGTCCATGGGATTCTCTAGGCAAGAATACTGGAGTGGGTTGCTGTGCCCTCCTCCAGGGGATCTTCCTGACCCAGGGACTGAAGCCAAGTCTCTTTCGTCTCCTGCCTTGGCAGGTGGGCTCTTTACCACTAGCTCCATCTGGGAAGCCCCTAGACTTCTAGATACTTCTCTATTCCACTCTCGCTCTCCAAGGCAGAAATCACGTCTGTCTTGTCTGCAACTCTGTTCCCAGCGTACAGCACAGCATTCGGCATCATTAGGCTTAAGTATCTGTTAATGAAAGCATATTCTCTGACCTTTAGTTACCTTCACTGACCCAGTCAGTCTGCCTGTTCACTTCTCTTGTAGTTATTAACAATTCTGGGTGCAAGAATGTCTGGCCTGACCTATTTGCTACATTTTTTGAAAACTGCTTTCAAAAATTGGTCAGAAATCTATTTTGGATTCCAGTTCTGTCATTGTGACCTGGTCCTGAGGTCAATTTACCTGCTATTTGTTGTTGTTGTTCAGTTGCTCAGTCATGTTTGACTCTTGGCAAACCATGGACTGTAGCATTCCAGGCTTCCTGTCCTTCACCATCTCCTGGAGCTTGCTCAAAATCATGCCCACTGAGTTGGCAATGCCATCCAACCATCTCATCCTCTGTCATCCCCTTCTCCTCCTGCCTTCAATCTTTTCCAGAATCAGGGTCTTTTCTAATGAATCAGCTCTTCGCATCAGGTGGCCAAAGTATTGGAGCTTCAGCTTCAGCATCAGTCCTGCCAATGAATATTCAGGACTGATCTCCTTTAGGATGGACTGGTTTGATCTCCTTGTTGTCCAATGGACTCTCAAGAGTCTTCTTCAACATCACAGTTCAAAAGCATCAATTCTTCAGCACTCAGCTTTCTTTATGGTCCAACTCTCACAACCACACATGACTACTGGACAAACCACAGCTTTGACTATATGGACTGCTATTTAGAACCCCATTTTTCTCATTGATAAAGCAGGTATGAAAATCATCATCTGGACCATGTGGAGGACTGCTATAATTAACTATCTTCAGAATGGGCTGCAATATTTTAATCTGTAAAAGACACATGCATGTTGGGTGTTGGGGGACTGGATGCCTATGCCCTACATGTCCCTGCTGTCTGTTCCAGGTGCAGACTCTTCCTCTGGGAGAGCACTCTGGGCCTCTGTCCCTGTACTCTGACTGCTCTGGTTAATGAGCTTGAGAGAAAGAGTAGAGACCTTGTGTATCCTTACTTTCCTCTTGTTTCCCTCTGGCTCTAGCCAGCCTGCCTGTAGGAAGGACATATTTTCAGCTCCTCCTCTCAGTGTGTTTACAGGGGCAGGTCTGATTTCCAGAGCTCTTTGAGGCTGGGAGGATAATCGATATCAAGTGTGTGTAAGTCGCTCAGCTGTGTCCAACTCTGTGACCCCATGGACTGTAGCCCACCAGGCTCCTCTGTCCATGGGATGCTCCAGGCAAGAATACTGGAGTGGGTTGCCATTCCCTTCTCCAGGGAATCTTCCTGACTCAGGGATCGGACCGTATCTCTTGCATTGCAGACAGATCCTTTACCATCTGAGCCACCAGGGAAGCCCCAATCAACATTAAGGGTAGGGTTATATCAAGCCAACTGGTCTGACCCAATTAAGATACAGTCTCTATCTTGGTCTTTACTGGTAATAACATCACTGCTTTGATATATCTGTCTGATAGGGCTTCTCTAGTGGCTCAGCTGTAAAGACTCTGCCTGCTATGCCGGAGACACAGAAGACATAGGTTTGATCTCAGGGTGTCCCGTCTCAGGGTTCAACCACTGTCATCTCTCTCAATCCAACATTACCCTTCCTTTCTCCAGCTCTCGCCACACTGCAGACCTTGAGTTTAAGCTTCTCTTTAAATCTCCCCCAAAGAACCTTCCCTTTCTCTTGGCAACTGGTGATTGACTCTCTGGGTAAAGTGCGCAGTGTTGCTGTGTATGAAGGACATTCTGGAGAAATAAATTTTGCAGAAGATGAGCGAAGGCTTGGAGAAGAAACGCTGGCTCTGGCAAAAGACAGGAAACCTGGAGGCTGTGCCACCCCCTCTGTGAGTGATGGACCTGTTCAGTCTGAGTTACTGCCACATGCCAGATTATCATTTTCCACTGTTCAATATGGCTGCAGGAGGAGCAGGCAGGAGCTCACTGCAGCCATTTTAATCATCATTGGGATTTGATTTTGACACGGGGTGCTTGCTGGCATATAGACACCAGGAGACAGTTTTTTGAACCTGGGTGTCAAAAGTCCACAAAGTTTAGTAAAACTAATCATGTCTTAAGCCTGTTTGAGGCTTTGTCAATTGAGAGACTAAGGAGAAGCAGAGGAAGAAGGTCTCCAGGTCTGAAAGAGTCCCCCTTTAGGTCCCCAGACCTGGCAACCAGTTAATGGAAAGCTGATTAGATGCTAGATTTACAAGTCTAGATTTATGCTAGACTCACTTTGCCGTGGGAAAACACATTCAGAGGCAGGATGTTATGGAAATAAGACCATTAGGCGGTCAGAAGACTGGTTTGAAATCCTGGATTAGCTCCTAAATAGCTGATTGACCCAAAGTAAGTTACCAGACCTCCCTGAATCTAGATTTCCATATCTATGAAATGAAAGAAAATTGTACCTGCTTTCTCTTAACCCATAGTGGCATTATGAGACTCAAAAGGAAGAGTGCACGTCAGATGGCTTTATAGGCTATAATACCATTTAACTAACCTGAGACACTATTGGCCGCTGCGGCACTTTCTTACTTCCCTTTCCTCATCCTCCTGTCTCTGCAGCCTTTACTTCCTAAATCCTTCCTGCAGCTACTTAAGTTCTCCCAGCATGCCTTATAGAGGAGTCCTCTATACTCTGCTCATGTCCTCTGTGCCCAAATTCAAATATTTCTCTTCTGTTAATTTCCCCAGGGGCTGTAGTGTCCTCAGCCATCCAAAGTAGAGATTGTCTCAGGGTATGGACGTAATAACGTAATAGTCATCGTTGGAGGAATGGATCTCTAGCATGGGCATTTCAGGCAGGCAGCCTAAGGTCATTACTCCTCAAGCCCTCTAAGCCTGCAGGTCAGGTTAGCTTAGAGGGAACAAGTGGATGAAGAGTCCACAAAGCTCACCTGTGCTGAAGCCGGTCTCCCAGCACTGGCCCACTGTGGAGATCCAAGGGAGCTGCCATGTGCATTATGCATGTTGATCCAGGAGTATAGTCTTAGAGCAGCCTTCTAAATATTGCATTCAGGTTTGGTCTGCTTTTGAACTTGCTAGTGTTTCTTCATACCTGGAATGTCAAACTGAAGGCTCAGAGCACAGTGCTAAAGCCCAAACTGCAGCTTCTTTCACATGCCCTGAGCGGAAGTGCCTACAACAAAAACTAGTCAAATCCTACAGTTAACTGGTGCATCATTCATACTTTAGTAGGTGTTGTGGATCGATCAGAACAGACAGGCTCTGGGGAAGCTCAGCCTGGACAGGAAAAAATGGCTTGGAATGCAAGAGAATCCCTCAAAGACAAGCAAGAATTCCATCTTTTATTAATCTCTTTATTCATTGATTGATTAAATCATTCATCCCTCACCAAAGTACATTATGGTTTTCAGTGTTTTAGGCATATCCTAGCTGGGGGAAATCCAACATGCTTTCAAAGAAGAGGATGAAATAGTTGAATGAGCCTGAAAGGAACAAAATATCTCAGTAGGGAGCAATGGGGAAGATAACACACACAATGCAGCGCAAGATCACCACTAGTAAAGGCTAAGGAAAGTGATGGGGTGGTAAGTTAGTTGTAGGGAAGAAGTAAAGGATGAGACCAGAACTGTGGATAGAGTCAGAATTCAACGGACCAGATATAGTGCATCAAAGAATCTAGACATCATGCTGAAGGCAATGAGGATCCACATGGTTTTTTATGACAAAAGACGTGCCCTGGAGAGGGGCTTCCCAGGGGGTGCTAGTCAAGAACTCATCTGTAAGTGTAGGTAGACTTAAGAGATGTGGGTTTCATCTCTGGGTTGGGAAGATCCTCTGGAGGAGGGCACAGCAACTCACTCCAATATTCTTGCCTGGGAAATTCCATGGATGGAGAAGCCTGGTGGGCTACAGTCCATGTAGAGTCAGACATGACTTAGCAACTAAACTATACCCTGGAGAAGGAAATGGTCACCCACTCCAGTGTTCTTGCCTGGACAATCCCATGGACAGATGAGCATGGCAGGCTATAGTCCATAGGGTCGCGAAGAGTTGGACCCAATTTAGTGACTAAACAACAAAAAAATGACTTGACAGTACTTCTGACATTAGGAAGCCTACCCCAGCCATAGCATCAGAGAAGTGGTAGAGAGGAAGATGAGGATGAAAACAGGGAGAACAGTTAAGAGATAACTGTCATAGACATAACAAGGGACCAATATGGGCAATGGTAGTGGGAGTGAAAACAGTGGAATAAAATCAAGAGAAGCTCTGGAGGTAAGATTACTGCCAGATTAACCTGGCAGCAACTTGGATTTGGGACTTGAGGGAGAAAGGGGGGACCAGCTTGAGTAACTAGAAGGATCAGTTCAGTTCAGTTCAGTCGCTCAGTCGTGTCCAACTCTTTGCAACCCCATGAATCGCAGCATGCTAGGCCTCCCTATTCGTTACCATCTCTCAGAGTTCACTCAGACTCACGTCCATCGAGTCAGTGATGCCATCGAGCCATCTCATCCTTGGTCGTCCCCTTCTCCTCCTGCCCCTAATCCCTCCCAGCATCAGAGTCTTTTCCAATGAGTCAACTCTTTGCATGAGGTGGCCAAAGTACTGGAGTTTTAGCTTTAGCATCATTCCTTACAAAGAAATCCCAGGGGTGATCTCTTTCAGAATGGACTGGTTGGATCTCCTTGCAGTCCAAGGGACTCTCAAGAGTCTTCTCCAACACCACAGTTCAAAAGCATCAATTCTTTGGTGCTCACCCCTCTTCACAGTCCAACTCTCACATCCATACATGACCACAGGAAAAACCATAGCCTTGACTAGACAGACCTTAGTCGGCAAAGTAATTTCTCTGACTATCTAGGTTGGTCATAATTTTTCTTCCAAGGAGTAGTTCAGTTCAGTTCAGTCACTCAGTTGTGTCCGACTCTTTGTGACCCCATGAATCGCAGCACGCCAGGCCTCCCTATTCATTACCATCTCTCGGAGGTCACTCAGAATCACATCCATCGAGTCAGTGATGCCATCCAACCATCTCATCCTTGGTCATCCCCTTCTGCTCCTGCCCCCAATCCCTCCCAGCATCAGAGTCTTTTCCAATGAGTCAACTCTTCGCATAAGGTGGCCAAAGTACTGGAGTTTCAGCTTTAGCATCATTCCTTCCAAAGAAATCCCAGGGTTGATCTCCTTCAGAATGGATTGGTTAGAAGGATGGAAGTGAGAAAAAGCACACAGGAGCAGGGGCAGGTGATGGGAAAGAAGATGGGCTTCATTATGGCAGTGGTGAGCTTGATGCTTACTCCTATGAGATATTCAAGGGAAGCTACCAGAATAGGCAGTTGGATAGACAAGCTCAGATCCCAGAAGGGCAGCAAGGCTTCAGGATATATGTGTGCTCATTGCAGCACTGTTTATAATAGCCAGGATATGGAAGCAGCCTAGATGTCCATCAGCAGACAAATGGATAAGAAAGCTGTGGTACATATACACCATGGAATACTACTCAGCCATTAAAAAGGATACATTTGAATCAGTTCTAATGAGGTGGATGAAACTGGAGCCTGTTATACAGAGTGAAGTAAGCCAAAAAGAAAAACACCAATACAGCATACTAATGCATATATATGGAATTTAGAAAGATGGTAACGATAACCCTGTATGCGAGACAGCAAAAGAGACACAGATATATAGAACAGTCTTTTGGACTCTGTGGGAGAGGGCGAGGGTGGAATAATTTGGGAGAGTGGCATTGGAACATGTATAATATCATATAAGAAATGAATTGCCAGTCCAGGCTCGATGCAGGATACAGCATGCTTGGGGCTGGTGCACTGGGATGACCCAGAGGGATAGTACAGGGAGGGAGGTGGGAGGGGGTTCAGGATTGGGAACACTTGTACACCCGTGGTGGATTCATCTTGATGTATGGCAAAACTAATGCAATATTGTAAAGTAATTAGCCTCCAATTAAAATAAATAAATTTAAATTAAAAAAAAAAAAAAAACATACAGTTGGATGCTGCTCAAGTTTTCTATCAACAGCTGAAAACTCCAAGGCGTGGGAAAATGAGAAGGACCAATTTCTTCCTTCTTTCTTTTCCTTTTCCTATTTGGCTTTTTTCTTCTGCATGCCAGTGTCTCTTTACTCTGATCAACCATGCCCATGCTGCTCACCCAACTCCATCTATCTCCCTATCTTGGTGGGGTAAAAGATGAGAGGGAATGAGTTGGTTCAGTGGCCATGAGTTAGGAAGAAACCCTAAGGTAGGGGAGAAGAGAGAAAGATGATTCCTTACAGAAAACTGGCTGTGACTGAATGCAGATAGGATCCTATCGATTAGTACCTGTTTCAGATTACTTATATCATGGTTCCATGTGGGATTATGGACTGTAGATCTCTACTTTTTATTGTTGTTCCCAGTTCAACAACTTTCTGCTCCCCCTAAAAATCATGGGTTTCCTACCCCTGGGTCCAGAGACTGACATGCCCTGGCCGCCTCTGCACTTTGCTATTGGCATCTGTCTCAGGGCACTTCTTCTTTCTTCTGTCACTTACAGAAGTCTTATCTTCTTTGGGAGTTCAGTCAAAGCCCTGAGTTCTCCATGCCACCATAGCCAGTTATTCCAGCGCACTCATTTGCTCACCCTTCTTTATTGGATAAATAGCACACACATTTGAGGACTTGATTATATATCTCCAGTATCATTTCTTAATGATTTCAATAAATTGCAGTCTCCTTGCTGGAGAGCATGGGCTTTCCTGGTGGCTCAAATGATAAAGAATCTGCCCTCAGTGCGGGAGACCTGGGTTTGACCCCTGGGTCTGAAGGGAATGGCTACCCACTCCAGTATTCTTGCCTGGAGAATCCTATGGAGAGAGGAGCCTGGAGGGCTACAGTCCATGGGGTTGCAAAGAGTCGGACACGACTGAGTGACTAACACTTTTACTTTTGGGAGAGCATGGTCCTAACCAGAGTTGAGAGCTGTAGAAGCTCTGAGAGGCCATTGGCCATTGTTTCTGAGTGTCCACAGTTCTCTCCTTGCCTCTGCACCGCCAGGTCTCTCCTTCTAGGGGTTAATCTAGGTAACTGGTAGGAAGAAGGATGACAAATCTTAGGAAGCTCAACATTTTTTTCACTAGAAAAGACAAAGTGCTATTCAAGACAGAGAAAGAAGAAAAAATAGCTCCAGAAATGTGGAGAAAAGGATGAGAGAACCAGAACAGCCTGGGTTCACTTTGGTCAGAGGTTTAGGAAATTTGGGAAGACACGTCTGGTGAGTGACTACTGTCCTGTGATGAGAAGGACTGGGGTGAAGAATGGGTCGAGATGACTTGGATATTTTTGTTTGTCATAAAAGGCAAAGTGTTGGGGGATCTTAAACTATATAAACTGTTTTCTTTCTTTCCTTGTAACTACAAAGGAAATCAGTTTTAATTCTACTGCAATAAATAAAATATGAAAGAAGTTGCAAATATCTGTGTATCAAGAATATCTTAAAATCTTATTGCCTTTGAGAACAGTGAACATCCCCTGGGAAATTTTAGGAAAAATGTATCAAAACTTTTGATCAACATGGATTGTGTGCCTGCCTTGCTTATGCTATGTATTATGGGCAATTTCAAAAAAACAAATCACTAAAGTATTATTTAAATTATTGGTTAAAAATTAGGGACATTTAAAAATATACAAAAGTACAAGGAAGAAGGTGACAATCATCCATATGCCAAACCCTAAAGGTAATGCCTTAACATTTTCCCAAATTAAAATACATGCATACAGATGGTCAGCTGGCACACAACAAGATGATCAGTATCACTGATCATCAGGGAAATGAAAATCAAAGCCACAATGAGATATCACCTCACACCTATGGGAATGGCTATTACCAAAAATAACAAATAACAAGAGTTGGTGAGGATGTAGGGAAAAAAGAACTCTTCTGCACTATTGGTGGGAAGGTAAATTGGTACAGCCACTATGGAAAACAGTATAGAGATTCTTCAAAAAATTAAAAATAGAACTACCATATGATCCAACTCTTTAACCAAAGAAAACAAAAAGACTAATTAAAAAGATATGTGCACCCCTATATTCAATGTGGGGCTTCCCTGGTACCTCAGTCGGTAAAGAATCTGCCTGCAGTGCAGGAGACCCAGGTTCAAACACTGGGTTGGGAAAGATCCTCTGAAAAAGGAAATGGCAAACCACTCCAGTATCTTTGCCTGGAAAATCCCATGGACAGAGGAGCCTGGTGGGCTGCAGTCCACGGAGTCACAAAGAGTCGGGCATGAGTGAGAGACTAACACACACATATTCACTGCAGCATTATTTACAAAAGCTAAGGAAATACCCTAAGTGCTCATCAATAGATGAACGGATATAGTGTATACATAATGGAATATTAGCCATAAAAACTGAATAGAATCTTGTCATTTGCAACAATATAGGTGGACCTAGAGTTTATTATGCTTAGTGAAATATGACAGAGAAAGACAAATGCTGTATGATTTCATGTAAACGTGGAATCTAAAAACAAAGCAAATGAGCAGACATAACAAAACAGAAACAGAGTCACAGGTACAGAGGACAAAGAGGTGATTGCGAGAGGCGTAGGGGATGGGAGGGTTAGAGAAATAGGGGAGGGAGATTAACAGATACAAACTTCTGATTGCAAAACAAATGTCACGAGTATGAAATGTACAATGTGGAGAATATTGTCAATAATTATATAATATCTTTGTATGGTGACAGATGGAAACTAGACTCATGGTAATCAGTTTGTGATGTATAGAAATATCTGATCACTATGTTGTATAACAGGAATTAACATAGTGTTGTAGGTCAATTATACTTCAAAAAACAAGCAAGCAAGCAAGAAAACCAGCAAACCTGTAGACAAAGAGATTAGATTTGTAGTTACTGAAAGCAGAGAGGGGAAGTGGGGTGGAGATAGGGACAGCTGAATGTAGTCAGTCAAAAGGTACAAAGTTCCAGTTATAAGATACATAAGAACTAGGGATGCAGTGAACAACATGAATAAAGTAATTAACATTGCCCTCTATGTTCTGTGGGCTTCCTTTGTGGCTCAGCCAGTAAAGAATCTGCCTGCAATGCGGGGGACCTGGGTTTGATCCTTGGGTTGGGAAGACTCCCTGGAGAAGGAAAAAACTACCCACTCCAGTATTCTGGCCTGGAGAATTCCATGGACTGTATAGTCCATGGGGTCATAAAGAGTAGGACATGACTGAACAGCTTTCACCTCACCTCACCTCTATGTTCCGTATGGAGATTGTTAAGATAGCAAATCTAAAGAGTTCTCTTCACAAAGAAGAAAAGTATTTCTTTTCTATTTCTTTACTTTTGTACCTACATGAGAGGATGACTGTTATTAAACTTATTGTGGTAATAATTTCATGATGTATGTAAGTCAAATCATTGTGCTTCACATCTTAAACGTATGCAGTGCACTATGTAAATTATATCTCAATAAAACTGAAGGAAAAGAACATAACAGTTTAGCTACTGGCCTTGATTTTTTTTAAAGGAAAAATCTCTTTTGTAAAAAAGAATGAATTATTTAACTTTTTAGAACAAATTGAAGAAAAACAAAGATGACAGTAAAACATCACTATAAATCATACCATCCAGCAATGATCTTATTATAACTAGGTGAGCATCATCCTGAACATGTTTTTCTGCAAATATACAGTTGAAAGGGGGGATATTAAAGATATTAGAGAAACAGAGTTACATAATAGATCCTTTTTTTAAATAAATGTAATTAATTTAATATTACTTGAAGAAAACAAAGCTGATGTTAAATTGTAAGACTCTCTGAACTTCAAATACCTCTGTCACCACAGGTGAGAGCTTTCCCTAAGATTCCTTTTTACTTTAAAAGAGGAGATTTAAAAACATTAAGAGGTGAGAGTTATGATTTTTAGGTGACATTTGCCCTCTGACTCTCCCTTTAAAATTTAATTAAATTTTTTATCCTTAATATTCACAATGATAGGCTACTTTTCTACAGCAGTAATTTGGTTCCCTACTTTTCACTGGATTTATCGGTTACAAGTCATGCTTCTGCACCAGCTTATTTCTTTTCATTAGGGCTTCAGTCTCACTTTCCATGCCATTTTGTGTTTTTATTGTCTAATACACAAGTTCTTGTTTTGTTGACAATATCTTATTAGGTTATTCTATAACAGAGGTTGGTAAATTTATTATGGATGTAGCAAGACAGTAAATATATTAGATTTTGCAGGCCATAGTTTAACTGTCCAACTTTGCATTTAGCATGAAGGCAGCCTCAGAGAATGCATCATTGAAAGGGTATGACTGTGTACTAATAAAACTTTATTTCCAAAAGCATGTGATGGGCCAGTTATGTGTCTGGTGTCTGCTAGCAAGGGCTTCCCTGGAGAAGGGGTAGTCTACCCACTCCAGTATTCTTGGGCTTCCCTGGTGGCTTACCTGGTAAAGAATCTGCCTGTAATGTGGGAGACTGGGGTTTGAATTCCATGGACTGCAATGTGAGAAACTTGGAGAATTCCATGGACTGTATAGTCTATGGAGTTGCAAAGAGTCAGAGATGATTGAATGACTTTCACTTTCATTTTTCAATGTGGGCAAAGGGAAGACAAGTTAAATATTAGTTGTTCAGTCATGTCTGACTCTTTACGAACCCATGGGCTGTAGCCCACCATGCTCCTTTGTCCATGGGATTCTCCAGGCAAGAATACTGGAGTAGGTAGCCATTCCTGTCTCCAGGGGATCTTCCAAACCCAGGGATCAAACCTGGGCCTCCTGCATTGCAGGCAGATTCTCTATTGTCTGACCCAAGGGGAGGTAGGTCTCTTTTAAAAAGTAATTTTGTTACATAGTAGGTGAGTGAAATTCTTGCAGTTTCCAGTGGTGATCTTAACTTAAAAATCTTTTAAATATTTTTCTGTTCTCTTGGGACGTTAGTCTTGTGCTTCTAGATATGTTATGGTGCTGAGACTGGCCGTGAGGCAGACAAACTTTACCTGGGTTACACGTAGATGGGAAGACTTTGGCTCAGAGAAGTGAATCATCTGGCCCAAGGATACATGAACTACTAGTCTTAGAAATAAAACTCAAAATAGGGAAATTTCTGGATATCTAGTGGCTAGGGTTCTGGACTTCCACTGCCATGCCTGCGTTCAATCACTAACCAGGGAACTGAGATCCTCTGAGCCTCACAGTTCATCTGACAACAAAGACAGAAACTTGAACAGAAATCTTTACATTTTTTTCTAAAGTTTTTATTGGGGTAAAGTTCATAAAATAAAACATTCTGCATTTTGAAGTGAAAAATTCAGTGGCATTTAGTGCATTCATAATGTTGTACAATCACCACCTCTATCTACCTCTAAAGCATTTTTATCACCCCAAAAGGAAGCTATGTATTCACTGAACAGTCACTTCGCAGTCTGCTCTGACTCCAGCCTTGACAACCAGCAATCTGCTCTCGGTTTCTGTGGATTTACCAGGTCTAGATATTTCATATAAATGGAATCACACTATATATAATCTTTAGTGTCTGACTTCTTTTATTAAGCATCCCGTTTTGACATTCATCCACCTTGTATCATGTGTCAATACTTTATTCCTCTGTATAGTTGAAAAATAGTTCACTCTCTGAATGTAACAGTTTATCTATTCAACGACTAATGGGCTTTTGGGAAGTTTCCACCTTTTAACTATTATTGCTTCTATGAATATGCATGTAGATGTATTTATTTGCGTCCCTGTTTTCAGTTCTTTCAGGTATATTCTGCTGCTGCTGCTGGTAAGTCGCTTCAGTTGTGTCTGACTCTGTGCGACCCTGTAGACAGCAGCCCATCAGGCTCCTCCGTCCCTGGGATTCTCCAGGCAAGAACACTGGAGTGGGTTGCCATTTCCTTCTCCAGTGCATGAAAGTGAAAAGTGAAAGTGAAGTCGTGTCCGACTAGTAGCGACCCCATGGACTGCAGCCTACTAGGCTCCTCTGTCCATGGGATTTTCCAGGCAAGAGTACTGGAGTGGGGTGCCATTGCCTTCTCTGAATATATCCCAGGTGTGGATTTGTTGAATTACATAGTTATAATTCTATTTTTCACTTGAAGAATTGCCAAACTTTCCCCTAGAAGCTGCCATTTTATATTCCTACCAACAAAGTATATGGGTTCCAATATCTCCTCATCCTTGTCAATACTTAGTATTTTCCACTTTCTTTTTTTAATATAAATTTATTTATTTTAATTGGAGGTTAATTACTTTATAATATTGTATTGGTTTTGCCATACATCAACATGAATCCGCCACAGGTATACATGTGTTCCCCATCCTGAACCCTCCTTCCTCCTCCCTCCCTGTACCATCCCTCTGGGTCTTTCCAGTGTACCAGCCCCAAGCATCGAGTATTTTCCAATTTCTTGTGAACACTAAATTTTGACTTTCAGTGTTCTCATCATAGGCGGTCACAAAATTTCTCTACATTTTAATTTGTTTTATTTTTCTAATCATGGGACTTCTCTGGTGACTCAGCGGTAAAGAATCTGCCTGCCAATGCAGAGACGTAAGAGAGACAGGTTCAATCCCTGGGTTGAGAAGATCCCCTGGAGAAGGAAATGGCAACCCACTCCAGTATTCTTGCCTGGGAAATCCTATGGAAGGAGGGGCCTGGTGGGCTATAGTCCATGGGGTCACAAAGAGTTGGACACAACTTAGTGACTAAAAAACAACGGTACCTAATGATGATACATAATCTGTATCATTAAATACTTTAGTGATATATTTTCTCCTGAAAGTCTGAATTCCCATGGAATGTTCATTGATCCTAATGACAACATTTTGAAATATTGTTTAAGCCAAGTGAACTGTGATTTATTTTAATGGTTGAGAAGTGCAGTAGAGATAACAGCTGAACCTCTTTGTGGCTCTCCTGCTAGGAGCATGAGGAAGGCCTGAGTGCCCATCTGCTAGGGTTGCTGTTGAGGTATTTACTTCCTGGGATAAGATTTTGGAAGCAAATACTTGTAACACCCTTTAGCAAGAATGCTCACTAGCATCATTTCCAACTACATTTTTAACATTAGAATCTGAATATTTATGGAGGTCTTTCTGAGAATGTACAAAACCCTGAGAGTATTATAATGCATAGCTTAAAAAATGCACTTTGTAATCTTGCCACGTTACAGTAGCATGGGGACTGGTGTCCAAATATCCAACCTAGTTGGGATGTTGCAAGTCAAAATGCCAAGGATCACTACTCTGTGCAGAGTTAGCAGAATGGAGAGGCTAAGTGACTCTCCCAGCTTGCCTCCCCAGATCTGTAGCAGCCTTCCAGAGGATGTCTGGACTCTGGCTGCTGTTAGCTGGCCCATCTTCTTAAAATCTGCAACCTCGTAAATTTGTCAGCAAAACTGAGCAGGCACATGTTGCCCAGTCCTGACTTTACCACTGGCAAGGAGAGGCATAAATCCCTTTACATCTGTGCCTACAGCTCTTTTGCACTTGGATCCTTTCTGAAAGTCACTATTGGCTCTTTGAAAGAAAATATCTTTTCTCCATGGTCTCCATCTTTAATAGACATGTCATCCCATGCACCTAGTGAAGATATTTTAGAAAAGAACCCTCTTCTTTGAGCTTGGCATTACCCCAGGTAAAAGGGATCTTCTTAGATGATGTGACTATAGAAAAACTCCTATGTAAAATGGGGCTGGCACCTACCTCTCCCGATGAACAATGCTGCAAATCAAGCAGGGCTTTTGCAATATATACATATGGAATGAGGTTTATTTATGAGTGGGAAGAAACCTATAAAGAAGAGTTATTAAGTCCAGGAGGAACTGATTTATGTCATAGTAAAATTCAGACTATAGTTCAGCCAGAGGAATGACAGTCTCTGACAGGTGTCCATGAATAAATTCACCGTCTTCTAAAGCATTCTCTTCGCTTTGCTAGCCACTGGCCAAATTCTTTAGTTGACTTGAGGACTTTTCCCTTCTTGCCCTTCTCCTCATTTTCCTCTTCCTCATGATCTTTATAGCTCCAGGAAGTAAGAGAAAGAGGGTCACCTGACCAGCACCCTTGAGAAAGCCTTGGGTTTTTCATCACTCCATGCAGATTTGCAGAGCCTGAAAACCAAGCTGTTTTCTCTTCAGGAATAGTGGAGTCTGGCTAGGAGATCTGAGGAAGCCCAGGGTAGGTGTCAGCATGGACACCTAGTTTCTGTCAATAAACACATGGGATCAGAGCATCCCCTGGGGCTGCTGGGGATAGAGTCCTGTCTTTTAAGACTCTGTGAGTAAGAACTGTTTAATGAGATCCTGGCCTCCAGTGGCCATTGCCTCTAAAAAAGCTCAGCATACTCAGATCTTTGGCCAAGGGTTCTCTGTACCTGAGGGTGTGACAGTGGCTGCCTGTCCTTTGTGGATGCAGGTGACTGGGGCTCCTTTGGACACCAGACTTCATCTGCATTCAGGTGAGACATGATGTCCTTCCGGCATCCACTGCAGAGGTTTGTGTCTGCATGTGTAATTGTTCAGAAAGCACAGGCTGGCTTCTGTTAAATGGAGTTGGGATGCTGAATGCATAAATATAGCAAGGAGTCATCTGTAGACCATCTCTATCTAACTATTTATCTATCTATCTCTATCCATAAGGCACTTATCTACCTTTATACCAGTACCCATTTGTCTAACTTTCTATTTGTCTATTAACTTGCATAGAAATACAGAGTCCATGCCCAAAATCTCATTACAAAATCTGATCAAATGGAAACATTATGATGAACTACATTTTCTCTTTTCTTAAAACAACTTCGTGTAAAAATGTTCATGAGTAAAAGCAGGGATTAATATTATACCTATAGACACCCCTTGAGGGGTTTCAGCTTGATGTGATATCAGCCATCTAAAGCCACCCATCAGCAATCCCAAAGTAAGAGGTTAAAAACCCTTTCCTCCCATTATACAGTTGGGTCTCCAAGGATTTCGAGGGCAAGGATGAGAAGTGGCCTCCAGGACTCTGAGTTTCTCGTCTCAGTACTTTCAGTCATCTGTCAAGCAAAGCCCATGCTTTCCACCCTGCTTTCTGATGTCTGGGGAGAGGAGTACAGATCCCAGGAGCCTGTCTTGGCCATGGAAGGCCACCTCTAAGATTCAACCATCCTACAGTCTCTTTTCCTCAATCCCAGGAATCTGGAAAAAAAAAAATCACTATGAACACTGTTACTAGTATCACCAAAAAGTGGAGAAAGAGGAGCCTTATTGGGTTCTCAGCTATAAGCTTGGCACTGGAGCAGAAAATGTTTGTGGTTTCCCTGTGAGCCATCCTTGCCTGAGGAGAGAGCAAGAGAGGGCCAGATCCCCTGCATAAAATGCAATGGACGGAGCCTCAGAATTCCACCCAGTTTCAAGAGTTACCTAGCTACTTGGTGTCCTCTTTCCCACACATGAAGTGGAGTAATATCAAGCAAAATACACCTGATCTCATTAGAACATTCTAAATAACTCTTTGCCTCTCTCAATCTGAACCATACTTGGATCAACTTGAGTTATCATTCTCCCATAAATCCCTTGCTGACCTCCAGGCCAAACTGAACTCTTCCATTCTTCAGTGTCTATGTCACTCATTACCTATTCTAGAACATGGCGTATATATTTTGTGTTCCTGTGGAGATTTCATATGTTGAAGTCTTAATACTCCAGCAAAGTTGAGAGTAGACCCTTCATTGCATATATGCTTATCTTAGAGCTTCCCTGGTGGCTCAGATGGTAAAGAAACTCCCTGCAATTCAGGAGACACAGGTTTAATCCTTGGGTCAGGAAGATACCTTGGAGAAGACACTCCAGTATTCTTGCCTGGAGAATCCCATGGACAGAGGAGGCTGGTGGGCAACAGTCCAAGGGGTCACAAAGAGTCGCACATGACTGAGTGAGTAACACACACACGCGCTTATCTTAGAGTCCCCCGGGGATCCCAGCTCAGTGCTGAGTGTGGAACTAGTGAGAACTCCAGAAACACATTCTGGCCATCATGGATCTTCTTCCTATTTCAGAGTGTAAGATGTCTGAAATTTATCAACTTGGACCTGTCATTCTCATGAAGGCCCTGAATTTGTGGTGTCAAGTCTCCCCACAAAGATGGGATTAGCACAGATGTGTTTGCCCTGACACAGACTCAGCACAGCCAAGGTCTGCGCCTCACTCACATCAGAGTCCTGTGCAGGTGGAGTGGCTCCCTTTCTCATGCCTCTTGCAAAGAGTGACTGGGAATCTAATACTCTCATCTGTGACCTGTTGCCTCTGAAGATACCATAGGATGGGAGTGAAGAGCAGGAGTATCGTGTGGGATTTTTAAAGGGTTGAGACTACTCAGGACTTATAAATTCTGCTTATGTTCCTTCTTCAGAACAGTTTCACAGCTCTCCATCTAATATACACAAGGTTAGGAAAGGTCATCTTCCTATGTACCCAAGAGACGGGAACCACCTGAAAAGCCTGTAGCATCAGTTTTGCCATGGCCCCTGAGACAAGCTCTTGTTCTAGTGATATCAAAGAGGCCAGTGGGGCTGGAGAGCCAAGAATGAGGGAGTTTCCAGACCTGGTTGGAGGGCTTGGGATTGGATTCAAAGTGGCTGAAAGCCCTGGAAACTTTTGAACAGAGAAGTGACCTGATCAGACATAGATTTTGAAAAAGACTCAGATGCTGTTCCCTTTGACCCTTCCCAGTCTCTCTGGCTCTGACTGGTCCATGAAGGGAAGCTGCCCCTTCATCCTATAGTCCTTGCCCCCTGATTCTTCTGACATTGCAGTGAGTGGTCCACCAGCTACCAAAATGATGCTCAGTGCCTGGGTCAATCCCTGCAAAACCAGTGACTCAGTATTTTTTCTATCTCATTTTTTGTTTGTTGCTTTTTTTAAAATCAGGGCTCACCCATCCCTTCAAAGATTCAGTGTCCTTGAACAGTTTTGCATGGCTTCCTCTAGAAAGGTAAGATGTGATAAATTCATCCACACTCTATTACCAGAGACAACACATTTCACCTGCTAGACAGATGGAAGGTAGGATGGTGTGTGTGTGCTCACGCACGCTAAGCCGCTTCAGTCACATCCAACTCTTTGTGATCCTATGGACTATAGCCTGCCAGGCTCCTCTGTCCATGAGATTCTCCAGGCAAGAAAACTGGTGTGGGTTGCCATTTTCAGATTTTACCAGTGGATGCTTGGAGAGGGCAGAAAAGACTATGGGGAAATTCATCTTATAAGGAGCTCCAAGCAGCATCAGTGGTATTGCAGTTACACCTTCTGGTCCAGTGACACTAAGGGGAGCTGAGAATGCTTGACACAAGCTTTTCAGCTCCAGAAAGGTAGACCATGAACAGACCTGCCCACCAGCCCAACAAGAGTGCTTCTGTGCCCAACGCCACTGCTCTCCACTCACATCACTCGATAACCTGGTGGCCTGGCAATCTCTCCCCTTCAGCACTGGCAGGAACAACATTCTTCAGAGGGGGAAGTGCAGTTTAATTTCTAGGTTCACCCAGGCATGGACTGGGTTGCATAGGAGGCTGATAATGAAATATTGGTGGTGCATATTTGATAATGTGCTGGGTGTACCTGGCACACAGCTCAGGAAGAATGAACACCTTCCTCTGGGGGGTCTGCACCCTTTCTGCCCAGAGTGGGCGGTGCTCAGAAAAGCCAGGACTTTGTTTCCTTGTGTTCTTCATAACCACTTCACAGTCCCTCCTCTAAGCAGGAGACCTATGCTCCTTCCCCGGCCCCCTCCCCTCAACAAAGGTGGAGGGAGGGGAAGAAGAGAAAGAAAAAGCACTACTTCTCCCCTGACTTGCTCTGCTCTAAACTGAGATCCGACAGAGAATGGTATTTCTCTCACTGCAGTTTCCCAGTGACAATGGGGTCAAAGAAAGCATTTTTCAAAAAGAGCTTCTTTTCTCAATTTATGGCAGAGCATCCAGTAGCAAGCAGCAAAATGAAATAGGTCTCTGTTATCTCTCCCCCAAAAAGAGACAACCATTACAAGGGAAGGAGATAATTTCCGTCTGGCTTTTATATTCTTCATAAAACGCATTGTGCAGGCATGTAAAATATATGGAACTGGGCAGACATATAAGGCGGGGAAAGGTACAGCCTCTGACTCCTCATGCTTTTGGAGGCTGGAGGACAGCAAAGCAGAAAGCTTTCTTTCTCCTCCCTTTTTTTTTTTCCCTGAGAATAAGGACAACAATAACTGAGAAGTCCCCTCAATGTAGCCTCTTTATGGACCATTCCCACGGCAGATGACAGCATAGAGGTTAAAGTTATAATAATAATAGTAGAAATGATATTTTAAAGCCTGCTTTTTTCACTTTTCCCATCTGTGACTCAGCTTTCAACTTGCTGGAATACAGGTTACAACTTCTTGAGTTCTTAGGGGATGGGGTAACTTTAGAGTTTTATGGTGTTTGGTCAGTCCAACCATGTATCTGCTCACAATGTTTAGCTCAAGTCTTATATGCCAATCTGTACATACATGTGCACATATGTAATGTCCTTCTAGTCTGAGTTCTCCAGGAACTGACAGATGCTTTGGCTGGAAGATGGCCTCAAGAACATTTATGCCGTGTTCCAGCAGGGAGAACGCAGTGGCTTGTTGCAGGTACCTGGCTCCATGTTAGATGCTCTTTCTTTAGAGTGTCTTCCACCATGTCTCTCCTCAACTTTTCGGTCAAAAGTCATTAAAGCAACTTAAACGGAGACACATGCCAAATTGTCCCTGAGCTTTAGCTGAGAAGCGGCTTGTGGACTAAGCACTGGAGGAACAAGATAATCTGTTCTCAGGAGACAAGATAATTTGGAATTTGGGACTGAAATGTGGTCCATTGCAAAATTAGAGTCTGGCTATTAGGATGTATGGGTGTGTGAGTCAATGGAAGAGTGAGTGGAGGAGATAAAGGAGAGATGATCATCCCTTCTTTTCTCTCTCTTTCTTTTCTGCTTCCTCTATCCTTCCACAAAGACTATGAGAAATTCATATGCACAGAATACTATGCTAAGGTTTTAAGGCAGCATAGTCCAAGCCTCCTAGGATTCAATGTTCATTAATTCTTTAGACTAGTGGCTCCCAAAGGTAGGGGGACTTTTAACAGCACAGATGTACATGCCCTACCCCAGACCAACGGAATCAGAACAGAAAAGTGGCAGAGTTGAGAACTCTGTGTTTTAAAGTTGCAAGGACACTCTCATGAGCAGCCAGAGAGGACCCTCGCTTTCCTCCCAGGAAGGAATCAAGTGGCCGGATCCAATATTACAAAAGGGTGCAGAGCTTGTTTCCACTCTATCACTATAATTTGCTCCTTGTGGGTTTTCTCAGACCTTAGGCTTTTTACCTCTAAAATGAAAGTTATGGGGAATTCTCCAGTGGTCCAGTGGTTAGAACTCCATGCCAAATGCCTGGGTTTCAATTCCTGGTCAGGGAATTAAGATCTCACAAGCTGCACAGCATAGCCAAAAAAATAAAAAAAAAAAATAATAATAATAAAATTAAGAATCCATTGTAGTTTTTTAAAAAGTAAAATATAGGTTTTGGTAGCACAACGTACAGGGTTTTGGTGGGCCTAATATGGTGATGTAGGCGAACATGCTTTCCAGTCCATAAAGGACTGTGCAATATGACCCCTCTCTTTGCTTTCTAAGAGTCTTTCTTCATCCTATTTCCCTCAAGCCCTGGGGAAGAGCTGTCCTACCCCTTATACTTCACCTGTTCTAGTCCTGCCACTGCTCCGTGTCTCCCCTCTCTTTTACTCTCTGTGTTCCCACCCATCCCTTCCTTAGCTATACACACACTTCCATCATTTCATCTTTAATCTCTCTCTCTCTTTTTTTGGTAGTGCTATTCTGTTAAGCTACAGTTTTATCTCCTTCCTTTCATCCTTCAACAGACTTGAAAATACAGGATACTCTCTGTTCCCATTTTCTCTCTACACTTCTACACCACTCATTAATGGTTAAAAACAGCATGCCTACACCCTTGCTGCTCAATGAAAACTGTGCCTCCAAAGCTAACAAATGGCTGCCAATTCTTTTTTACCACCTAGTTTCAAATATCACCTCTATACAGATGTCCTCAGCTCTGTTATATCTTGAGCTCCAGTACTTCATTAATATTAATAACTGCTCATTGTGTATACCTGTCCTGTAGCTATGGAAGAACCTCAAATCAGCTTGCCGAGTTGGGAATATCATGTTCCTTTGCATATCAGTTAGGATGGCCTTGGCTGTAGATAGTGGAAGCCTGAGCTAAAAACAGGTTAAAGGATAATTAAATTTTATTGTCTTACATGTTGATAAGTATGGGAACATGATAGTTCCAGGATTGTTTGATTCTGTGGCATCGACAGATCAGGTTCTTTTCATTTGTTCATTTTTCCATCCTCAGTGTATTGGCTTGGTTTTTTGAACTGGTTCCCCTTTGGGTCTCCAGATAACCACAGCAGTTTCAGATGATGTATGAGTATGCAAAATCAAAAGACAGGAAAATGGACTGTTTCTAATAGAACATCTCTTTTAAAGAGCCATAAAAATCCATTCTAGTGGACCTCCAGAATAACTCATGTCTCATTGAGTAGGATCACATTATATGTTCTGTCTAAGCCACTTGTGGGAGAGAGGGATGGGAAGACTGTGGTTCCCTGAGCTTTGCCTAAATCACATGGAAGCTCTATAACGTTAGTGAGAATGAAACAGAAGAGAGGGATGGCTATTGGATGGTCAAGCAACAGTGCTGCTCGTTATTACCACATCCTTCAACAATAACTCCCAATTTACTCATACTCATTATTGGTACCCATACAACCCCACTCCAACTACCCCTGCTTACCATCTTTCTCTCTCTATTTCAACCATGCCAAACGGCTCCCCCATTCCCTAATCTCAACACACATTATTATTGCTCTGGGCTCCTTTTCGGAAGTTGTTCTATAAACCTAGAATCTAGTTACTGGTTATCTGCTGACGTTTTATCAGAGACCTGAGCTGGGTGCTGGGGAGGAGAGCATCCTGGTTTTTCAACCTGATTTGTATCTAGTCATCCTTCTAGCACGGCTCCATTGCAGTTCTTACTGTGCTCGATGTTTCTTTGTTTTCTTTCTGCTTTTGTGTTTTCACTCCCCTTTATGTGGCCAAGACTTAGCACAGAGTCAGCACATTGTAGGTTTCAATAAGCTTATGATGGATCAAGAATTAAGTAAGCAGGTTGAGTTATAGGTTGCTGTTGTTTAGTTACTAAGTCATGTCCAACTTTTTTGTGACCCCAGGGACTTTAGGCCACCAGGGTCCTCTGTCCATGTGATTTCCAAGGTAAGAATACAAGAGTGGTTTGCCATTTCCTCCTCCAGGGCATCTTCCTGACCCAGGGATCAAACCTGTGTCTCCTGCATTGGCAGGTGGATTCTTTACCGCCGATTCACCTGGAAAGCCCGTGAATTATAGGCAGCTGTACCGGACTAGATAATGCCTCCTCTGTTGCAGTTAGTCTTCTCTGTCTTTCAATACATGCACAAAATTCTCCACTGATGCTTCAAATGTTGTTCAGACCACATGGGCCCAGGGAAGATGCCCAGGTATTCCAATGATTGTCTCGGGAACAAGATAGTATTTGGACCAGATAGTGTTTGGAAGGAAGCTTATAAAAGAAAGATAGGGCAGAAAATGGCTTTGCTGTTGCACAGTTGCTAAGTCATGTCTGACTCTTGGCATCCCCATGGGCTGCAGCACGTCAGGCTTCTCTATCCTTCACCATCTCCCAGAGCTTGCTCAAACTCATGTCCATTGAGTCGGTGATGCCATCCAACCGTGTCATCCTCTGTCATCCCCTTCTCCTCCTGCATTTAATCTTTCCAAGCATCAGGGTCTTTTCCAATGAGTCGGCTCTTCTTATCAGGTGGCCAAAGTATTGGAGCTTCAGCTTCAGCATTAGTCCTTCCAATGTATATTCAGGGTTGGCCTAAGCAAGGCTATTTCCACACTGCCCCAAAGGAAACACCAATATTCTCTGAGGTCAGAATCTTTGTGAAAATCCTACCAAATGCTGCATTTTGTTGATGTACCCCATGGAATATTTAACCAATAAGGGAATTTAGGAGAATAAATGAGCTTTTTTTTTTTCTAAGCAACATTTATAATACAATGGTGATACTTGAGGGGAGGTACTGCCTTGATGGGGGGCTGGATGCTGTCCAAGTTCCTGGGAAAGGCGGCCTTCTGTGTACACACATATCTATGTGGCTCATTGCCACCTAGAGGCTGAGCCCATAACTGGAATATGAGCATTGTGTTCCAGACAGGGATGCACCAGAATGTGAAGCAGCAAAGGAAGTTACTCAATAAGCCCAGCAGGAACCCTGGCATTTATTCAAGCAGAGTGCCCAGAGTTCTGGCAGGTCAGGCTGAAGCCACCTGGGAGGACCCCCT
This sequence comes from Cephalophus harveyi, assembly GCA_006410635.1. Taxonomy (NCBI): domain Eukaryota; kingdom Metazoa; phylum Chordata; class Mammalia; order Artiodactyla; family Bovidae; genus Cephalophus; species Cephalophus harveyi. Next base: position 121,260 of record SJYT01015708.1, on the reverse strand, counting down.
CTGCCCTTATGTGCCTGTCTTCAGCTGGCCTCCCGTCCCCTGGCCAGCCGGCCATGGTTGCTGTGACAGGGTAGTTTGTACTAATAAAGCACACTGCAAAAGCCATCGCAGCTTACAGAGAGGGGACAACTGTTGAGACCTTATTTCTTTTAAAGTTGGTTGTGCCTTTGGTGGGGCACTTGAGGGTTTCCAGAACACCCTTCTTCTCTCAGCTTTCCTGGTGCCCGTGCCTGGCTAAGGTCTTCCCTGATGGCTCATATGGTAAAGAATTTGCCTGAAATGTGGGAAACCTGGGTTACATCCCTCGGTCGGAAAGATCCGGTGGAGAAGGGAATGGTTACCCACTCCAGTAATTTTGCCTGGAGAATCCCATGGACAGAGGAGCCTGGTGGGCTACAGTCCATGGGGATCATAAAAGAGTCCGACACAACTGTGCAACTAACACTGCCTGGCTAATGTGGTTTGGAAAATCTGAGACCCAGTCAGGCAGGAACAAAATAAATCTATAGACAGGGAATTATGTCCTCAAATGCCCTGTGCACACCTGCCACTTTGGTATTCTTTCCATCTCTTGAAACTCTGTCTCTCCTCTCCTTCCCAGGTTTCTGTCCCTACACAAGGCTTTCAGGAAAAGATCTGATCTTTGTCATTTACAACAGAACACACATTTAAGCCCCTCTACTACATCTCCTGGTCTTCCCAGGTAGCACTAGTGGTAAAGAATCTACCTCCCAATGTGGGAAACAACAGAGAATTGGGATTGATCCCTGGGTGGGGAAAATCCCCTGGAGGAGGGCATAGCAACCCACTCTAGTATTCCTGCCTGGAAAATCCCATGGACAGAGGAGTCTGGTGGATACAGTCCATGGGGTCGTGTGGAGTTGGACACGACTGAAGCGACTTAGCAGGCACGCACATACTGCATCTCCCAGGAATACTTGCCAGTGAAATCAGCTACTACCTGCAGAATGAAAGAAGTTGCTCTCTGTTTGTTTCGAGCCTCCCTGACTAGATGTGCTGTATGAGCAACACAGAGGCACACGTCTGTGGCATTTAAATGCCAATTTCTTTCTTCATCCTATTTCCCTCAAGCCCTGGGGAAGAGCTGTCCTACCCCTTATACTTCACCTGTTCTAGTCCTGCCACTGCTCCGTATCTCCCCTCTCTTTTACTCTCTGTGTTCCCACCCATCCCTTCCTTAGCTATACACACACTTCCATCATTTCATCTTTAATCTCTCTCTCTCTTTTTTTGGTAGTGCTATTCTGTTAAGCTACAGTTTTATCTCCTTCCTTTCATCCTTCAACAGACTTGAAAATACAGGATACTCTCTGTTCCCATTTTCTCTCTACACTTCTACACCACTCATTAATGGTTAAAAACAGCATGCCTACACCCTTGCTGCTCAATGAAAACTGTGCCTCCAAAGCTAACAAATGGCTGCCAATTCTTTTTTACCACCTAGTTTCAAATATCACCTCTATACAGATGTCCTCAGCTCTGTTATATCTTGAGCTCCAGTACTTCATTAATATTAATAACTGCTCATTGTGTATACCTGTCCTGTAGCTATGGAAGAACCTCAAATCAGCTTGCCGAGTTGGGAATATCATGTTCCTTTGCATATCAGTTAGGATGGCCTTGGCTGTAGATAGTGGAAGCCTGAGCTAAAAACAGGTTAAAGGATAATTAAATTTTATTGTCTTACATGTTGATAAGTATGGGAACATGATAGTTCCAGGATTGTTTGATTCTGTGGCATCGACAGATCAGGTTCTTTTCATTTGTTCATTTTTCCATCCTCAGTGTATTGGCTTGGTTTTTTGAACTGGTTCCCCTTTGGGTCTCCAGATAACCACAGCAGTTTCAGATGATGTATGAGTATGCAAAATCAAAAGACAGGAAAATGGACTGTTTCTAATAGAACATCTCTTTTAAAGAGCCATAAAAATCCATTCTAGTGGACCTCCAGAATAACTCATGTCTCATTGAGTAGGATCACATTATATGTTCTGTCTAAGCCACTTGTGGGAGAGAGGGATGGGAAGACTGTGGTTCCCTGAGCTTTGCCTAAATCACATGGAAGCTCTATAACGTTAGTGAGAATGAAACGGAAGAGAGGGATGGCTATTGGATGGTCAAGCAACAGTGCTGCTCGTTATTACCACATCCTTCAACAATAACTCCCAATTTACTCATACTCATTATTGGTACCCATACAACCCCACTCCAACTACCCCTGCTTACCATCTTTCTCTCTCTATTTCAACCATGCCAAACGGCTCCCCCATTCCCTAATCTCAACACACATTATTATTGCTCTGGGCTCCTTTTCGGAAGTTGTTCTATAAACCTAGAATCTAGTTACTGGTTATCTGCTGACGTTTTATCAGAGACCTGAGCTGGGTGCTGGGGAGGAGAGCATCCTGGTTTTTCAACCTGATTTGTATCTAGTCATCCTTCTAGCACGGCTCCATTGCAGTTCTTACTGTGCTCGATGTTTCTTTGTTTTCTTTCTGCTTTTGTGTTTTCACTCCCCTTTATGTGGCCAAGACTTAGCACAGAGTCAGCACATTGTAGGTTTCAATAAGCTTATGATGGATCAAGAATTAAGTAAGCAGGTTGAGTTATAGGTTGCTGTTGTTTAGTTACTAAGTCATGTCCAACTTTTTTGTGACCCCAGGGACTTTAGGCCACCAGGGTCCTCTGTCCATGTGATTTCCAAGGTAAGAATACAAGAGTGGTTTGCCATTTCCTCCTCCAGGGCATCTTCCTGACCCAGGGATCAAACCTGTGTCTCCTGCATTGGCAGGTGGATTCTTTACCGCCGATTCACCTGGAAAGCCCGTGAATTATAGGCAGCTGTACCGGACTAGATAATGCCTCCTCTGTTGCAGTTAGTCTTCTCTGTCTTTCAATACATGCACAAAATTCTCCACTGATGCTTCAAATGTTGTTCAGACCACATGGGCCCAGGGAAGATGCCCAGGTATTCCAATGATTGTCTCGGGAACAAGATAGTATTTGGACCAGATAGTGTTTGGAAGGAAGCTTATAAAAGAAAGATAGGGCAGAAAATGGCTTTGCTGTTGCACAGTTGCTAAGTCATGTCTGACTCTTGGCATCCCCATGGGCTGCAGCACGTCAGGCTTCTCTATCCTTCACCATCTCCCAGAGCTTGCTCAAACTCATGTCCATTGAGTCGGTGATGCCATCCAACCGTGTCATCCTCTGTCATCCCCTTCTCCTCCTGCATTTAATCTTTCCAAGCATCAGGGTCTTTTCCAATGAGTCGGCTCTTCTTATCAGGTGGCCAAAGTATTGGAGCTTCAGCTTCAGCATTAGTCCTTCCAATGTATATTCAGGGTTGGCCTAAGCAAGGCTATTTCCACACTGCCCCAAAGGAAACACCAATATTCTCTGAGGTCAGAATCTTTGTGAAAATCCTACCAAATGCTGCATTTTGTTGATGTACCCCATGGAATATTTAACCAATAAGGGAATTTAGGAGAATAAACGAGCTTTTTTTTTTTTTTCTAAGCAACATTTATAATACAGTGGTGATACTTGAGGGGAGGTACTGCCTTGATGGGGGGATGGATGCTGTCCAAGTTCCTGGGAAAGGCGGCCTTCTGTGTACACACATATCTATGTGGCTCATTGCCACCTAGAGGCTGAGCCCATAACTGGAATATGAGCATTGTGTTCCAGACAGGGATGCACCAGAATGTGAAGCAGCAAAGGAAGTTACTCAATAAGCCCAGCAGGAACCCTGGCATTTATTCAAGCAGAGTGCCCAGAGTTCTGGCAGGTCAGGCTGAAGCCACCTGGGAGGACCCCCTCTGCCCTTATGTGCCTGTCTTCAGCTGGCCTCCCGTCCCCTGGCCAGCCGGCCATGGTTGCTGTGACAGGGTAGTTTGTACTAATAAAGCACACTGCAAAAGCCATCGCAGCTTACAGAGAGGGGACAACTGTTGAGACCTTATTTCTTTTAAAGTTGGTTGTGCCTTTGGTGGGGCACTTGAGGGTTTCCAGAACACCCTTCTTCTCTCAGCTTTCCTGGTGCCCGTGCCTGGCTAAGGTCTTCCCTGATGGCTCATATGGTAAAGAATTTGCCTGAAATGTGGGAAACCTGGGCTACATCCCTCGGTCGGAAAGATCCCTTGGAGAAGGGAATGGTTACCCACTCCAGTAATTTTGCCTGGAGAATCCCATGGACAGAGGAGCCTGGTGGGCTACAGTCCATGGGGATCATAAAAGAGTCCGACACAACTGTGCAACTAACACTGCCTGGCTAATGTGGTTTGGAAAATCTGAGACCCAGTCAGGCAGGAACAAAATAAATCTATAGACAGGGAATTATGTCCTCAAATGCCCTGTGCACACCTGCCACTTTGGTATTCTTTCCATCTCTTGAAACTCTGTCTCTCCTCTCCTTCCCAGGTTTCTGTCCCTACACAAGGCTTTCAGGAAAAGATCTGATCTTTGTCATTTACAACAGAACACAAATTTAAGCCCCTCTACTACATCTCCTGGTCTTCCCAGGTAGCACTAGTGGTAAAGAATCTACCTCCCAATGTGGGAAACAACAGAGAATTGGGATTGATCCCTGGGTGGGGAAAATCCCCTGGAGGAGGGCATAGCAACCCACTCTAGTATTCCTGCCTGGAAAATCCCATGGACAGAGGAGTCTGGTGGATACAGTCCATGGGGTCGTGTGGAGTTGGACACGACTGAAGCGACTTAGCAGGCACGCACATACTGCATCTCCCAGGAATACTTGCCAGTGAAATCAGCTACTACCTGCAGAATGAAAGAAGTTGCTCTCTGTTTGTTTCGAGCCTCCCTGACTAGATGTGCTGTATGAGCAACACAGAGGCACACGTCTGTGGCATTTAAATGCCAATGTTTCACAGCTTTTGATCCCTACAACAGTCACATGAGATAGAAGAGATATTCTTGGCATCTTCATTGACTAGAAAAAGAAGCTGTAGTTGTGACTGAGCAGATAAGATCCCATTGGCAAAAGAGTCCCATGACTGTTGGATAGCAAATGGTCCCAGAGCTCCATCCTGAAGCCAGGATCCTCTAAGTCACAGGTCCCTAACCTCTGATATCTAATGCCTGATGATCTGAGGTGAAGCTGATGTAATAGAAATAAAGTGTGCAATAAGATTAATGTGCTTGAATCATCTCGAAACCATCCTCCACCCGGGTCCATAGAAAAATGGTCTTCCATGAAACCGATCCCTGATGCCACAAAGGTTGGGCACTGCTTCTCTTAGTGACAAAGCCTCATCTGACCTTACCCTCCTCTACACCAGGTCCTGGTAGCTAGGTGCCCAGGGCACCATATCATACCATATTCTGTGTACCAGGACACCTGACTAGCTCAGATGCCGCAGAGGATACTAGCAATACTGTGAGTTGCATTTCAGTTCATTTTAAATGATTGTTTCCCCTGAAGTAGTCAATCTCTTACCAATGCTTTTGGGCTCATGGCTTTCCCTTGCTCCTCTATGATCCTTGAGTTCCTCCACATCAGATTTGATGTTCCCACTTGCTCCCAGCTTAAAAGACCCTCTTCCCTGTCTTTGTTTTCTTTGTGTGGTCTTTCCAGACACTAGGTGAGAGGGCTGTGGACCAGCGCGTCTCTCATCATCACTGGGCGTGAGTAATTTGTGTCTGCAAATTGCAGGAGATGAACTGGGGAAGGCAAAGAAAAAAGTCCTTTTGGAGGCAGAGACGACCACAGAAATACTGTGCTCCGTGAAATAGATAAGCAGAAGAGCTGTTTATTCCCTTGGTGGCGTGAGGCCCGGCTTTGAGGCAGATAAATCTTTGCTGGTAATACAGTACTTAAACCAGAACTGACACCTTTTTATATCAACTGTAGAGAATTGCTTTTGTGAGGCTCGGATACAAAGGCTGCCGCTGCTCTTTCTTGCATATCAATTCCAAGGCAGCCTGTTGCTTATCTCATGCCTGCCCTTTGGGTAGCTCCCCCTGGTCTCAATGTAGCATCAAGGTCTGAGAAGGGCAGAGGAGAGGAGAGATGACCCTGAAATGTAACGAACAATGAGACAAAGCAGGGAGACTCTGGATGGAGTTAGGGGATATCCTCTCTGCCCCTCCCACCTCCTGATTCCTAAACAAGAGCCACTGGAACCAGCTGGCCGGGGGCACAGCAGATGGGCATTCACTGTGCACACAGCCTTGGCCAGGCACTGTGGCCCCAGGGCAAATGGGCTCAAATTATTTTTAACTCTGTTCTTTAACAGACAATGAAAACATATTTCTGAATACAAATTTGAAAATACTGATAAGCAAAGAGAAGAAATGTATTATACATATATATTTTGTTATGTATGCTTCCAAGGGTAAATATGCATATATATAGTAATGTATTTATGTATGTATATATATGTGTGTGTGTAAATACGTGTATATAAGTATATATGCATGCATGCTCAGTCACTTCAGTAGTGTCTGACTCTGTGACCCCATGGACTGTAGCCTGCCAGGTTCCTCTGTCCATGAGATGCTCCAGGCAAGCGTATTGGAGTGAATTGCCATGCCCTCCTCCAGGGAATGTTGCCAACCCAGGAATCAAACCTTGTCTCCTGGGTCTCCTGCACTGCAGGCCAATTCTTTACTCACTGAGCCACCTGGGAAGCCACCTGGGACCGCAGTGCCTGGCCAACCAACCAGTAATGGACCAAATGTCTGTGCCCCTTTCATATTGGAGATGGGTCTTTAAGGAGGTCATTAAGGAGATCCAACCAGTCCATTCTGAAGGAGATCAACCCTGGGGTTTCTTTGGAAGGAATGATGCTAAAGCTGAAACTCCAGTACTTTGGCCACCTCATGCGAAGAGTTGACTCATTGGAAAAGACTCTGATGCTG